>JAQFVV010006223.1:8232931-8832931 GCA_028023455.1 Epiperipatus broadwayi | reverse complement strand
GAGACTTCAACATATTTAGTAAAATTAATTTGAAATATCTTTAAAAAATAAGATTTGATTATTTAAAATGTCAGAGTGGTAAAATTTATATACATATTGTGTTATGTCATATGCCTCATACCGTGAATCTTTATTTTTTATTTATTTTATGTATATAAATATTCTGTGTTTTGCCTTTTCTCTTACCTTTTTTTTTACTTTCATTATTTATTTTCGCAATTGCTATGATTCATATCTGATTATTAGTAGACATGTTTTCAATTTACTTATGATGCTGAATCAAATATAGCAGTAAAACAACACCATTCATTTTGGAATGACATTATTCCTATTAAATTTGATCTCATAAAAAGAAATATCATTCAAAGATCAGCTCAGAACCTCATTCTCTAGTAAGTAATGAATTAATAATGTTGCTTTTTATTTGATATTGCATATAAATATCACCAATACTAAATTCCACTTAGTCCAAGATCAATTCCAAATTAAAAAAAATAATAACAAAGAAATAAATAACTTCCTTATCAAATGAATGAACTTCTCATATTCCATCTGTTACTTTGCTACTACTGGTGTAAGAATAATTTAAAAACTTATAAATATATTTTGGTATTACTACACAACACTTTTATTTATTTCTATTGGTATTTACAGATAAGATTTAATATATGTTAAAAATATAGATGTCTATTATTTTAATTATTTCAAGTCAAATACATTTTCAGTGAAATGCACTAAATCATTATTTTTCAATTTCTGTTATAATTAATTAGAAACTATACTCAAATTTAAATATTTCACTGAATATTTTATGGGATAATATGCAATCTGCTAATGGTATTTTTCATTGTTTGTAAGGTACCATGCTTTTACTATATTTCTTTTTAAGTCATCATGTTGAGAACAAACCAACTTAATGGTTCCTAAATCACATAGATCTAATGAATATAAATTGCTATTATGCTTTGGATTTATAGACTATGAAAAAGCATTTGATTCTATAAACATTTCTACAGTGGTTAAAACTTTTAATTAACCATTAAGATATAATCCCAAAAAATTGTCATATTCTAAAGAATATTTATCAGAAAGCAACCACAGTGATAGATTACATGGCCCATACTAAGAAGATTAACGTAGATAAGGGTGTGCAACTAGCTGATTTTATATCTCCAAAACTTTATAGCAGTTATGCAAGATGTATTTTGTGAATTAATAATATATATATAAAGATTATTTAAATCATCTAGATTTTGAAGATGATGTCATTAATTTTGTAAATAATGCTAACAAGGGTTATCAAAAGGAAATAAAAAAATAGAACTAAAGATAAATACTAAAAAGACTATAGATTTTCTCAGAAAATTAAATAAAAATTAATAATCATAAATTGCAAGAATTTATTAACTATAAATACTTTGGTTAGATTATTAATACAGATAAAAATATAAGGGGTAAAATTAATCATAGAATTTCACTTAGAGAGAGTGTTTTTGATAAAAAATATTATTTTTAAAAAAAGGACTTATATGTTTGAGAGGGAAGATTTTTGGTAGATGCGTGCGTTTTATCAGTTCTTACTTCCGAAAGTAAGATTTGGACAATTAATAAAAGAACAATTTAAAAACTTCAGACCCCTCAATGAAGCATGGAATGATGTATATTTACATTAGTATAAGTTTGTGCACTCCAGAAACAGTAGAAAATATATTTAGATCGCTAACTGATAAGCATTAAATTTAATTAAATAATTTACATTAATTGCCATAAAAACATTGGGATCAATAAATTCCAAGAAATATTTGCTGATTACAAATATTTCTTGATAAAAGACTAATTAATTAATGGAATATACCATAAATTACCTTATATGGAAATAAATTCCTAATGCACCAATTAATTAATTATAGATCTAAAAACATTGCTGTATATGGAAGAAAGTAATTAATTGTGTGAGTAATTAAAAACTATAAATAGAGTGAGCAACAAGGTGTGTGGTTTATTTTTCAGTATCATGTTGGTGAAAGATGTAAGTGACAGTAGTTTCAGTGAGTATGCCATGCTCAGTGAAAATGTGTTTATGGACAACAGCTGAACAGGCCCAAATAGTTTGGGAAACCAAAGCCAGCGGAAATCATCTGGATAGCAGTTAGATGTGAGGAGTTGATTTTCCAGATGATTTCCAGTGAGTTTACCAAGTGGACTGTTCCCAAGAGTCAGAAGTGACTGCAGCTAAAAGAAGCCCACAGTGACAGTCACAGGCTCTACAATGAAACCAGATGTGTTCACATGCAGCTGAACTGGACCAGGGCCAAAGGGTTTGGGAAATCTCTTGAAAGCAGCCAGTCTTAAAGTTCATCAAGGAAAATAAACCAAAGAGAATTTTATATATATATATATAGATTGTGTTATGTGTGTAGAAATATCTCATCAAGGAAAGTTAACCAAAGTGAATAATATGTTATGTGAGTAGCAATACCTTGCCAGGGGGGAGTTAACCATAGGAAACTATATATATATATAATTGTGTTGCAAGCATAGCAGACTGTTCGCTATTCTTATTATTTATTATTTTGTTTTTTGATATTCGGAATGCTTGCATTTCAAATACACAGCAGAATCAAAAGTAAAATATTTGTGTGAGAGAATAAACAAATATCACTAACACCATTGAAAGAATTAAGCCTGAAATAGAGCTGGGGGGAGCATATTGTTAGAAGAGATGATAATAGATGGGTAATTTTAAGTCTTAAACTGGATCCCAAAAAATTGTAAAAAATCTAAAAAGTAAAATACATGTGATATGGATGGATAAAATAAAGAAAATTGTGTGGTGTAGTAAAAAAGATTATGGATCAAAAAACCGAATTAAACGTGGAGAGATTTTCTTTCTGAAATGTATCAATAATAGTTGAAAATCATGCTGAAGATGAATCTCATTTAAAAAATAAGAAAAAAGTGTTAATACTTTTGTGATCTGCCTGCTAATTGATCTTCAGCAGAGCGCTATTAAAGAGATCTTTATTGTGCAGGGTGTTATTATACCATCAAGAATTATGTGGGGGTATTCCATATCAGCATATACATTTTCCAGTTGCTAATTTAAAACTTAAGGGTCATGGAATTATGAAGATAATGTTTACCTTTTTAGGGATTGTTATATGCAGAAAATCACTTGAAAATGTATTTGCATAATTTAGGTTACTGTATTTTATTGTGTATAGTATCTGATATGGCATCACCTATTTATGAAACAAATTTAGACATACTGAATTTTGATTATTGGGTAAACATTTTTTTTTTTTGTAAAATATTTGCATTTTTAATACTTTTGATGATAGGGTTTGGTAAAAATAAATCAATTTATCTGGAGGAAGGTTATTTTACTGTATAAATCCTTAATAAATTGTTCTTACCTTTTAAAAAAACGTTGAATTCTTAACTGTATGTTCTTTAATAAATATTAGATTTTTATAAACTGCTTCTTTTTCAAACATTAGATCAAATCTAGCATCTATTTTTTTTTCAGTTATTGTCTAATCTTATTTGCTTCTGTGCTAGATTTTATGTTTTCTATGTAAATCTTTATCATTTTCAATATTTATACTTTTAATTTTCCTTTTCCTGTCATTTTACTAATCACTGTAAAAGTTATTTTAATGTTTTTTAATAATAACATAATTTACAAAAATCCTTCATACTAACTATAACATCTGTCACTTAGTAACATTAAGCTGATTACCTTCTGATTAAGAATTTAATGTTTTTTTAAACAAATTTTAAAATCACGTATAATTTTTAAAATAATAATAATAATTATTTTCTTTATATATATATAAATTTGAAAGGTTTTAATAACCTAACAATGAGTTTATTACTCAAAAATATGTAATTTAGTAATTGGTTAGTATTTTCAATTAGCAGTTTGCTGCTTGAATTCCCTAAATGAAATCAGTTTTAATCATGCAAGCACAGTTTTTTATATTATATTATATTATTATATTCATATTATAAAACCTTTATTTCACTCTATTGACTCTTCTTTATTAACTTTTCACTATAATGCTTTATTCAGCCATTTTCACTACTTATAGACAGGTGTTTTGCAAGCATCTTACTGTTCCCATGACACTTAGCACTAAACTGCTCTCTGACACCCTCTGTCTCTGTCTGACTCTGCGATAGTAAAGTTCTGCTAACAATTTTGATAGCTCCACTAATTTTCATAAAAAGTTTATTATTTCCCTTATGCAATTTAGCCCCAGGTTAATTCACTTATTATTCATTTTCATTATTTTTACAGTGACTATAAATGTCTTTTGTATTGACCAGTTATGCACACATGCATATAGCTTTATTTATTTATGACCCAAACCAGTCAGAACGCAGTCATACTGTCTCTCCATTCTAGAAGTAACAAGAAATAATCTTGTAACTTTTTCAGCATATATCTATCTCTGGTAGATCTTATTAATATTGATTTTTTTTCACCTTATTTCTTCTTCTTGTTGAAGCTGTAATTCATCATTTAATTTAGTCAGTCTATATTAGTTCAAAGATTTTTATACTGTAGTCATGTTGTTAGACATATCCATTTTATTATATTTATTTTTCTCTAAACAATCTTCAACATGAGTAGTAGCTGCATTTGTATTCTCATTCATTATATTTGTCAGTTCAGTATAACATTTTTTCATATAGTTAATGTATCATCTTACTTCTCTACCATCTTCCAATTTAATTTTGTGAATTTGAATAGATAGTAGCCTAATTATAATTCCGGATACCCATTTCCCCTCAGTATATACCTTACCCAGATAGTCTGTTCTATATTGAAGTTGATGTTTTTAATTTTTACCTTATTCCTTTTAGTCTGGTCTGAAATTAGTACAGAAACATGCATACTCACACACTGCTTCATTAATAATTCTGCTTGAAGGTTTTTTTTAAAACTGAGCTCAGTGTGAAATGCTGATAAAACATGACTGTTGTTGATGCTTCATAAACATCATTATATTCCAATCTATTCAATGTGCATTTAAGGTGTTGAATGGCATTTTCTGCTACACCTTTTGACTCTGAGTGATTGGAGTATTAAAACATGCTGTATCCCATTCTGCATAATAAAATCTTTTAATTACAATGAGTAGAATCTTGCATTGTTGCCAGTAACTATAAACTCAGGATATCCATGTATAGCAAAAAGTTTGTTTAATACTTTTATTCTATTTTCTCCACTGGTGTTTTTTACCATTTCGTATTCCATCCATTTGGAATAAGAATCAGTAGCTACTAGGGATATGTATCCATGGAAAAGCCCTGACATGATCTAAATGGATTCTTTCACATACTTTTGTAGCTTCAAACCAAGGCTGGAAGATAATCTCACTAATTTTTGATAGGTTTGACCCTTCTTTGTTGTTTCTTTTATATTATTATTCATATTCAGCCACCAAATATAAAAATGAGGCAATTCTCTGTAGTATTCCAGGGTATTCTTCATGTAGCTTCTGTAGCATGTTTACTTTCCTAACTTGGAATTAATACTCATTCTGTCATAAGAATACATTCTTGACATATAAACAAACTTTCCTGAGTATTTCAGATCTGTGGCACAATGTAGTTAGATCGCTTTTTGTGGTCATTCTTGTTTAATCCAATCTGTAAGTACTATCAAAATCACACTTTTCTTTATTTTTGCCATAATATCCCATAAATACAATTTATCCAAACTGCTTCAAACACTTTTTAGCAAAACTCTTTATTTGTACATATACATATAGTATATGTTTTTTTTATTTTATTTTGTTCATTATATCATAGCTCTGAAGAAGACTGCAGGTCAGTCAAAACATAGGTGTATGTATATGTACAAATAAAGAGTTTTGCTAAAAAGTGTTTAAAGTGTTTTGGATAAATTGTATTTAATCTGTAAGTAGTTGATATCCTGTGTCATTTCTTGTCCATTCTATTGTAAGTTTACTATTTAAACTCAACACTTTATATAGTGGTAAAAATTTGTTCAGGATTTTAAGTTTTAGTTTGACTCTCTTGACATGTTTAATGTTTATTCCTAGGAGTTGGAATCAGCTACAATCTAAGATAGCACTAACAATTTTAATTACCAAATTAGCATCTTTATCAGTACTATTCTTTGATATTAATAGTATTCTCATTTACATCTGTAGCTACTAAATTTAGTTTTTTTAATTTGTATCTTATTGTTCCATATTCTAGTAATGGCCATCCAATTTTTAAAAGAAATGAGTGATATGACTACCCTGCTATTTATTTTTATTTTTGTGATTTGATTACAAATTTATACATGCTTTCCTTTTTTTTTCATATTTGTAGCATTCAGAACTACTTTCCCCCTCAATTTACTATTGAGAGGCAAGTCTGCTTTAGTCATTTATTTGTATAAACTTTGACAAATGATCTATCAATCCACAATTTAGTCACTTGTATATCTTAAATCAGTAGTCTTCAACCTTTTCACACATGTGGACTGGTAAAAATAAGGATAAGGTTTCGTGGACCGGCAAAAATAAGGATAAGGTTTTGCGGACTGGCAGAAGTCTATAGATAAATTTTCTTAAAGATGTAAACTGCTTAGCCTTAGATGAGCATAATTGTTATAACTGATCAAAACAATAATGTTAACTATACAAGATGAAATTATGTAAATAAATCAATTATTTTATATAGCGTGAAGTTTTATAAACTGTAATAGCTAAACAGCATTAAGCTGTTGCACATGCACTTTGCAGATTTTAACTATAAATGACTGAATACAAACACATGATAAAGTCTTTGGAAATTATATATATATATATGTGGAGTTTGTATAATAAAAAACTTTTTTTTTAATTTTGAATTTTTTTAGAAAAGTAATAAAAAATTTAATTCTACCCCCCCCCCCCTAAACATCTGTGATAACTAGAAAAACAAATTAATTTATGTATGATTGATTAGATTTTGTTTTCATTTTGTTTTGTTTTTTAATTGGGTAAAAATGAGATGAAAAAATAAATAAAAATTGTTTATATTAATTAAAAGTTTAAACTCTTATTATTTTGTTATTACAAACTTTCCTGCCAGTCTACCACAGACCAGTAAAAAACTTTTTTGGCCCAGCACTGGTCTACAGACCAAGGGTTGAAGACTACTGTCTTAAATGTACACCTTTTTATGTGTCCTATCTCTCTGCAGCAATAACAAACATGAGTCTCCTGTTTACTATTCATTTCTATCAGTTATACTTTTTCTTGTTTACATGTATGTTTGGCTTAACTTCACCTGCTGCATTTTAAAATTCTATCCCATATTTCCTGTTTAATGGTGGCATTATAACTTAGTGTACACTTACTTAGAAATCTTTGGCTAAGTTTCCTGTCTCACGTGCCCCCTAACAACTGGTCTAATAGTATTACTTCTAGATAGTCTCTAAATTTGCATTCCTTCACTAATTCCCACAGTGTTATATCATACTCCCAGATATTTTCATTTGGTAACTGTATTTTGTTATGAAAATGAAGTCATGTTATATATTTCAAAGTTGTTGGTTTGAAATAAGAATTTAACTTTTGCAGCAGCTCCTCATATGGAATATCTGCAGGCATTTGTGGGTCACAGAAATGATTTGCTAGTTGTAGCAGGGTTTGTACTTTTCAACATTACTAAAATATATTTACCACTGTCCCAGATTGTTTACACTAACCAGTGATATTGTACTACTCTCCATTGCCATGTCATATGTCCACATTATTAACTGATAACTAATATAGGCTCTGGAGACTGCACCAATTGATTTGACATATACAGGGACAGCTTTAACTAAGGCAACTGTACCCATATTAATTATTTTAGAAGTAATATACAAAATATTTTAATAAGTTAACAATGAGTGTTTATTACTCAGAATATATACTGTTAATAGTTCGTAGTATTTTCAACTAGTAGCTTGCTGGTTGAATTCCATAAATGAAATCGGTTTTAATTATGCACACACAGTACTCTGTAGAGTTGAACTATAATACTGTATACTTTTATTACATACCTTTATTTCATTCTGTTAACTCTTCATTAACTTTTTAGTATAATGCTTTATCCAGCAATTAGTACTAACTTTAGATTGGGGGTTACACAAACACCTTACTGCTCACATGACACTTAGCATTAAATTGCTTTTTGACTCTCTCTGTTCCTATCTGTTAGCTCCGCTAATATGCCTATCGTTTATTATTATTCTTATGAATATTAGCATATCCAAGTTAAATTAGTAATTTACATAATTTTTCTTAATAATCATTTTTATTATTTCTAGAGTTACTACAAATGTTGTAATGACCAGTTATGTAGCTTTATTTATTTATTACTCAAACCAATTAATACTCAGCACATATTAGGATCTTTGAAATTTTCTTCTATCATCTGAAAT
This sequence comes from Epiperipatus broadwayi, assembly GCA_028023455.1. Classification (NCBI taxonomy): domain Eukaryota; kingdom Metazoa; phylum Onychophora; class Udeonychophora; order Euonychophora; family Peripatidae; genus Epiperipatus; species Epiperipatus broadwayi. Next base: position 8,824,491 of record JAQFVV010006223.1, on the reverse strand, counting down.
TTTAATGTTTTGTTTTTTTTACGAAATCTAGTCAATCTGGATCTTTTTAATTTCTTAAATATAATTTTCTACATTGTTTTGTCTTTTTTTTTCTATAGTTATAAAGCTTTTTAAAAAATTTCTTTGTATATTATCTTTACCATTTCATGCCAATTTCTGTCTGCTGTCATATAATTTAGAGTAATTATAAGACCTATTGAAATATCTCTTAGTTTATCTTTTATTGTTGTTGTTTTTTTTGGCGCATTCATAATAAATTTAGGTTATAATTGAAAATTGATTTATGAAAAGTAAATATTGTAATTATCTCCATCATTTGCAAGTAAATTGCACACATATTCTATTTTGTAAATAATTTTATCAGTGCTTAATTTTATTAATTAATGTTGATTTCTCTTATTCAACAATCTTCTTCAAAAACTTAAAAAAATATATAATGTGTATAGAAAATATTATTTAATTTTACTTTTTATAGAAATTAATTTTCCATTATATTTATATATTAAAATGTTTATTTGAACATTGAACATTTAATGAGAACACTGTGTGTATTTTTATAAGTCATTTTTTAATTGTGATGTAATGAAGTAAAGAACCAGATAAAAACAGATATTGCAAGCTGAAATTATATCATCTAGTAATTGGGTTTTTTTGTCTGAAACACTTAAGCTAAAAGTGAATTCCACTTTTAATTAGTATCTAAAATTTTATAGATGTTATAAATCAGACAGTAATATTTATATATGTCAAGATTAAAAGTAAAATATTTTTAAACCACTAAACATCACATAATCACCATTTCTTATCCTTGCTCATAACAGTTATTAAAACAGGCAAAACTTTCCATAGAGTAGTGCCACTCATCCCTATCTAGTGCATACTCATCCAATATCCCCAGACTAGTTTCTAGCTTGTGGCTTTCATCAGTAAGGAGCCTTGGATCTGAGAGCACTGCACCTAGATCTTAGGATCTAATGCAACTCTCCAGCAGCCACCTTTTATCTCTACTTAACTATAAAATTATGAGAATAAAGTTGAAAACACAATAATATTTTCAATCCAAGCTCACTGAGTGGCATTACTATATGGAGAGTTTTGCCTGTTTTAATAACAGTTATAAGCAAGCATAAGAACTGGTTATCATGTGATGTTTAGTGGTTTAATACCAATCCTGCCTAATAGAATAGTGGTGGTTATGGTTATTAAAGAACAAAGATACCAAAATGTAGGGTACTGAACTGAGTTCAGACCTATATGACTATATAAGCTAATGACCTTGGATTGAAAATATTATTGTGTTTTTAATTTTATTCTCATAGTTTTGTAGTTAAATAGAGATAAAATGTGGCTGCTGGAGGGTTGCATTAGATCCTAATATCTAGGTGCAGTGCTCTCAGATCCAAGGCTCCTCACTAATGAAGGCCACAAGCCAGAAACTAGTCTGGGGATATTGAATGAGTAGGCACTAGATAGGGATTTTATGTACAAGCCTTCTGGCATCCATTAATAATATTTTTCTGAATACATTCATAATTAACTCAAGGTCTGTCATAAACAGCTATAGATTTTAAATAGAAGGCCTTTACAGTTTTTATATTTAAATTTTGAAAATTTAACCAAATATTCTGTATATTTTTATAAATAATTTTTCCAGCTATAATGAATCATATACATAAAATATATTTATATAACAGCAATAATTGTATATGTTGTGAGAGTACTTAAAACTATCACATAAGTATATATGATTAGTATATACATTACTTCTTTTTTTTATATATGGTTGTTTTAATAAAATTAAAACAATTTAAAATGATTATTTTTCATTCATTTGTATAAAACTGTTGTTTAAACTAATAAAATTCTTTAACTAAGGTGTTGGCATAGAGATAACCTCAGGGTCAAGTCATATCATAGCAACTAATACAAAGGAAATGAAATGAAATTTAATTATTAATTATTAATATAATTAACAATTATAGAATGTAAAAATTGTGAAAACCAAATGATATATGCATTACATGCTACTGGAAGTTGATTCTACTATAAATACTGAATTAAATAATTTATTAAGGAATTCTATCTTTTGCTGATGTACTAACCACTACTTACAATAATTTTATCGTGTTCAAATATAGAATACTTTTAAAAGATAAATTAATTTGAACAATTTGATTATTTATAAAAATTTTATTAGAAAACAAATTCTAATATCACTCAAATAGAAAAATAAATAAAGTACTCTTTATTAATATTATTCATATTTTCAAAACAATATTATATATGTTTTATTAATTAGAAAAGTTTATAACATCATTCTAATTTGAAATTCTGAAATAGATAAATTTCTTCAGAAAACATTTATATACTTAAACCAAAATTAATTTAAGATTATACCTATAGAAAAATGCATCGTGAGTAAACACCATTTGTCATAGGATATAATGCTATTGTTTTAACCAAAGATAAATATAATTACTTATTCCTACTGAAATGGCTAAAAATATGTTTCATCTATATAATTTAAATGAAACTCCAATTGGTAGTGAAATCATTTGTGGAAGATGTCAACATTATGCAAGAAGAATATTTTGGATCAACTGGATATCTGTGATGATGAAGGACCAAAGAATAAAGAACTTTATTCTTAACAAACATTACTTCACAAATATGGAAAGGAATAGGACAATAATATGAACTTTTATTATAACATATTATCTTTATGAGTCATCATTTAAAAATATTTAATTTTATTTCCTTTGTTACTAAAATCTGTTTGCCATTGGAATAATTCCTTTAAGAAAGACTAAATGAAGAGGAATAGGAGATCATGAAATCAAATATTTTTTGTTATATATTTAATAAAATTTAGGTCTTCTATTAAAGCGATTTGATTGAGGCACAAATTGAGATATAAACTGAGGTGTAAAAGTAAACTTAATATGAAGGTAAGATTTTACCATTCTTCATATTGGATTTATTCATGACATGACAGAACTTTGTTGTTACTAACTTAATTAATATGATAATGTTTGTTTGTTATTAGTTGTGTAAAATAATTAATATCTTGTATGAAAGATTTTATATTTCTTGATGATGACTATACATAGGAACGGTCTCATGAAGATGGAATTCTCTCATATGGATTGCATCATATAATATTACTATTTATTTGTATATGAATTAAATCAAGATTAGCTAGTTTAGTATTTTTATAATTCTTTTTTGTGAATTATAAAAATTTGTTTATTATGTTATAAATTATTAGAATCTGTTCATGTTATGAGATATATATCTACTATAGGAATATCAGAATGTATTAATTATTTAATATTATAAATAACAGAGATGCAAGTAAAGCACTTATGATAATTTTTTTTGTTATATTAAATAAATTTGAATTCTTATTTGTTAATAAATATTGTTAAAGTTTGTTTTAAATTTAGAGAAGTTTCTGATTTATTTATTCATTTTACGAAACAAAATAAAGTTAAATACGTATATCCACGCACACATATTATATTTATTTTATATCTTAATAACTTGGCTGAAATCAATTTTAAAAATATATTGAAATTATATTGAATACTGTTATTGTTGTAGTATTGATGGAAACCCCTGAAGAGAATTAGTTGTAAAAACCACCCTGAGTTTGAATTCTGAGAATAACGAAACAATTAATAAAGGTGAAGATTGAATGATTTAGTCTAAATTATGTCTAAATTTAATATGTGATATTAAATTATCCTGTTTGACATGAATTCAATTTTGAATTAAAGTTAAATCATTTTATCCATAGCATCCTATATGAAGACCTCAAATCTGATTATAGTGAGATGCGACCACCTTCTTTCTTCCTTAGGTAATCCATACTGTTACAATATATATAATAATACACTAAAGCTTTTTTCAGCAAATATTGATTTTTGTTCTTTTCAATGTGTTTGAACTATTTTATAATTTAAATCTATATGGCACCCATAGCAGCACCTATCTTTTTTATATAAAACTAATTACAACTTATTATAACAATAATACTATATGTACAAGAAAAAGAAATTGTATAAATTTATGCCATATAATTTTCCATTCATTTATCATTAGCCAAGTGTTAAATTAATTGATCTTTTATATAATTATCCAAACAATTATGTTTGTTGTAATTAACGTAATTGGTTTCATATATCTTTCTTCTATTAGGTTCTTTAATGCTTCAGTGTTTTGAGTGAACCATCAGCGCGCCATTGTTATTCGTTGAAGTTCGGTTTTCTTTTCAAAATTACAGAAAAACTAAGAGGACTATGCATATGAGAATACCACAATTCTCTGTGTCTTTTTTCGTACTTTCTGTAGGTACTCGCCATTTTTTTCTACGACAAAAACTAAAGTTTTTATTAATTTTTTTCCGAGGAAGGTCATTTATTCTTATTAATTTTTTCACAGTTTTTTAGATTACACAGAGACAAAACAACACAAAGAAATTAATCGGCAAATATGGATTCAGAAATGGATTCTTTCAGCCTCGACAAATTTGAAATTCCTAAACCATTTGATTCTGATGACAGTATTACATACAGTAATCTACAGTAATATTTCACATCATCATCAAAAGAAGAAGCAACCACTTTACCAGTGAAAAGGTGAAGCAAAAATACAAATGTTGTTCTGGACGATAGCAGTAGAGCAGGCCCATCAACTAGTGCTTCTAATATGCCTTCGAATGTTACCACAGGACAGGTTTGAAGTTTTTGACTGTGGGTGAGTATTCTATCTTAGATTTCTTTTATATGTTATGTGTGTAAAAATTATTGAAGAAACAAATAAATATGCCACTAAGGAAAAATGTATGCATGATTGGAAAAATGTGCCAGAACGGGAGTTGTCTGTCCTTTTTGAGATAACATTGGGAATTTCATGTAAGGACATTTGGAGTAATGATACTACTATTAGAATCCCATATTTTGCCAATATAATAAAAAAATTCCGAACAAAAAAAGTGCAAAATTTGACCGTATTTATAAAATTCGACCTACTATAGGAAAATGCAATGTTAATTTCAAAGCTGCATACCAGATGCACGGAGAGATTGCAGTTTTTATTGTTTTTGTTTTACAAACTTAGTTTTTATTTTAATATTTTGTATATATGCTTCTCTGGAAGACATATCCTGAAAGAGGTAGAATATAAACATTTTTATATATATAAATATGTGCCTTTAGAACCTTTTTAGTAATCTTTGACTTCTCATATTCTAAATTTGTAACTTGTTTTCTGTATTGGCAATGATTATTCAGTATGATGATGTTATGAACAAGGTTGGTTTATCCAAAGTCTAAAATCAAAATAATTTATAGAGATAAATAATAATATCTACACTTGTTTTATTATTTTTACATTCTGATAGAATTCTAATTTTTTTATTATCTTTTATTAGGGAGAACGTTTTTTTCTTCCAGACGATTTGAACATTTTCAACTGTGGGGTGCAAGAGAAAAATGAAGAATTCTTATCTTCCTATTACTGCACATTCTGAAGCTATGGATTATCTCAGGTAAGACATATTATCTAGGTTTTTAAAGATAATTTTGTGAGGAATACAAAGAAATTATCATGGAAGATGTAATTTGAATTTTACTTAATGATAAATTCCAAATTATGAACAAACAATAAAATAATAATTATTTTGGATGTGAAAATTTCTTTTTTCCTTATTTTTTATATAGTTATCACTATTTATCTTATGCTTATTGTTTTCCTTAGTTTTTCTAGTTTCTATCAATGTAAATTTTTTTGCTCTAACATTATTAAAACTGAAGTTATTGTGAAAATTGTGTCTCAAGTCAGTTTTTTTTTAAAATTCAATATGGCACATGACACTTAGCTAGTTAATATAGTTTAAATGTTTTATATTTCTTACACAATCTATTTTATGTCTGCATTTTAAATAGTAAATATATAAGGCAGATTTATCATCTCTTCTATTAATTGCATTATTAAGTTTTTTAGTTCTTTCATCTAAATGTTTCCCTGAATGTCTATACTAAATTGTATTGCAATTTCAAGAAGTAATTTTGTATACAATTCCTTTTGTATATTTCATATCATCTCTTATTTTATAATTGCCTATTAATTTGTCAAGATTTTTGCTATTTGACCACTCTATATTAATGCTTTTATCTATATAATTTTTATTTTTTAGTAATATTGAAACAGTCAGATCTAAAGATCCATCTGTTTCACCTACTATAGTCATAGTAGTATATTTATTTGTATGTTATTTCACTCCAAATTGCATGTATTTCTTTAATTCAGAACTCCGAACTTGTGCTCTTAAGAATTATAGAGTATGTCCCTGTATAAGTGCCTATTTCATTGCAATATAGATGCAGTAAGAATAATATATACGCACATATAGCCCTCCATTTATTAAAACTCTGTAAACCCTTCTTCTGAACTCCAATTATTTTTGTTCAATAAAATCAATACAATTAAAATTGGGGATCAAACATAAGGATGTTGAGACTAAAATTACAGAGTTCTTACATATTCTAATTAATAACATAGACAAAGGATTTTTTCCAATTATTAATCATTATGTTAATTGTGTTTTCATAATAGTATATATAATTAACATAATGACTAATATTTGGAAAAAATCCTTTGTTTATGTTATTAATTAGAATATGTAAGAACTCTGTAATTTTGTCTCAACATAGGACAATCTCATTTTAGTTGATTAAAAGGTATTAGCATTGAGATTAATTTAAAATAAAAATCAAAGTTCTTTGTTTCAAAAAATCAATATTTAAATTTTATAATCATAAAATAATTGCTTGAAAATTTAGCTACACCTTTAAGCATTAACTTCCAATGTAAGGATAATTTGCAACTGAAATAAAAATAATAAAAATGAAAAAAAAATCATATGTAACAGAAAATTGAATATTTATATACAGAAATTAAAAATCAACTGACTATCAAATATATAAACAAATATTTCTTTTCTTTTCTTTTTTTTTTTGACTGAATCTGTTACTTTTGAAGGAAAAGTATCAACATTATTTATTGATTCATTTTTAAATAAATAAATGATTCAGTTATATATCACAATTATTTCAAAATTTGGATTCTGAATCATTCTTTATAGGCAAAATATTTGTCTCACTTTTAGTTTTGTGATTTTAGAAAATATTGTTTTTAAAAATAAGTTGGCATTATAAAAATTAAAGTTAAGGTTGCGATTTAACTGAGTCAATAATGTTGGCAATTTCTCAGTCTTCGTTTAGAAATAAATTTATTAATATTATGTTTAAAAACTATAATAAAGTGTCAAGAAAATAAGAAATTCTCCTTTCTAAATATTCCAATTTGATTTGCAAGTAACAAACATTTTGTAATCATAACTTCGATACCACCCACTTCAGATAAATACCAGTGATTATTACTAATAATTTATTAGACTAAAATGTATCATACCATTGCTAAACCACATATAAAATTTAAACATCAATTAAATATTATATTTGTTTTTTTCAAATAAACATAAACACTGGAAATAATTCATCTTCATCTCTCTTTTTTCGTATAATATCTGTTTTAGATATACATAAAACTTTTACCAGAGATCAAATTAATTATATTTGTTTTTCAAATATATATTAATATGAACATATTTATTGGATAGTTGTGTGCGACATGCTTGATCGCCACCAGGTGACACACTGTTTGTTGATGGTACTGCAGTGTTGCCTGGTGGCAATCGAGCACATCACACACAACTACCATTTATTGATTATTTAAATGGCATTACTTTTGGGTTGTCCTATGTATTACAAAAATAGTTTGTGTGTTCATTTATAATTGAAATGCAAGAATAAAATTTCGTGTTGACACTATAACAATGAGATAATTTATTTATTGTTGTTTAGGAATATATTATAAATTGGATTTTAGACTAAATAAACAAAATTTAACAGAGATGAATTTCTGAGAGCAGCCAAAATTATTTACATTTTAAAATAATTGCATATACTAATGAATATCTTATAACCAATTCTGAAGCAAATAATAGTAAAAGTAATGATGAAAAATAATTAAAACTTTTAGTAAAAAAACATTTCTTTATGTTTGAAGTTTCAATTAAAAAAAAAACTTTTTAAAAATTTTGTTTAAAATATAATTAATATAGAACAGAAACTTCAACAAAATTAAAAAGAAGGAAGAAAAGTATGACAGTTCTTAAAGATATGAGTTTGCAAGAAAATGTATTATTCAAAATATAAAAGTAAAATAATCAATGAAAAATAAATGTTATTTCTTAAGAAAGTCAATAACAACAATAATATATATATTAACATTACAGATGAAAGATATGTCAAAAGATAGTATGGAAAATGAGAAAACAAAAGAGCAAAGATTATTATCTAGAAAATTAAGCATAAAATAAATTTAGGTTTATAATATATAATTAATTTTTCAAATATATAGTCTTACATTTTAGGAGTTTGTAGAAAAATAAAATTATTTTTAGCATAATTATTATTTAAAACTTATAAAAATAATAGAAAAAGTAAATAAAAGTGTCTTAAAAAATAAAAAGCCATTTATTTCTCTGTCTTTCGAATACAAATATTTTTTTTCTGAGGGTTTTCAATGTTTCAAAAGCCAATACTAGTTATAAAAATAAAATATATTCTATATGTATTGTTAAAAATATCATTCAGAAAGAGAAAAACATATTTGAAGCAAAAAAAAAAAATGTTTTAAAAATAAATAAAATTTTCTTTCATTTTTGAAAACATTATAAAAGATTCTCATTGAATTATGCAAAAAAGAGCAATTGCATTTTTAGCTGTGATGTAATGTACTGTGACTTCTCCTTAAACAGAGTCAGGAATCTCTCAGCAACTATGCCCAAAGAAACCCATTAGCCACTTTACTTTCTCCTTCCATTCCCCACCCTAAGCTTTTCCATAATCTGCTCCATCCCATTTCCACAATATAATCTTTGTCAATTCTATGGTCCTTATATCTAAATCCCCCTTATCTTTTCCCAAACCCAGCATAAAAACCAATAACTCACTTTCTGTATAGACACTTTGTTCATATTGGCTGTTCTTATCTCCTTATTAGATCTGCCACCTAGAAACAAAAATGAAAACTAAATTATTGATTCATTACTATTAAAATGCAACCATACAATGCATTATTGTGGACATTTTTAGAAATAGTATTAAAAAACTCTGCTTCATGTTTAATAGACTAAATAAGTTAGCAATCATAATACTAATCAAGCTGGCAACTAGATTGAGCTATCTAAAGGTTAGAAATATTATAAAAATACATAAATAGAAAAGTAAATATATGCATATAAAAGTGAATTATATTTAGTAAGATTAGATTAAGATAAATTTCTTTGTGATCTTTTTTTTCTTCAAATTATTATTTTCATAGGTATATCTTTTCACAACTTTTTTCTTATATAAAAGCCATAAAAATATATTTTTAAATTGTCATTTTTATTATAATAAAATATATGCATTAATATTTTGCTAAGATGTAATTTCCAAATGAACCACTCTTGGACAACCTTGATTATAATTTACATATCTTTTAGATAAATAGATTAAGATTATTCATGAACTATATATTAAACTAAAGGTTGTTTTAGCCCAGATGCAGATTTTGAACTCTATTAAAGATCAGTATACGTATTATTATAAACTACGGTCACAAGTATGACATTATTTAAAATTCTCTCTTTATTTTTTTGACATATGTAGATACTAATAAATATATATCTTTGAAAATCTTAAACAAATATTACTCCCATTCAAGAAAATGATTAAAGACCTTAGAAAAAGTCAAATAATTTCTAAAATGCATTTTTACTTGTTCAACAGAAATACATCTTGAGAACCTTTTGTCTTTTTCCATGCCTTTATTCATTTATATGAAGGAGAATAGTATTTTGGAAAAGCCTTTCAAAGTTGTGTATTTAATAGTAGCCATGCATAAAAAGAGATAGAAAGTTAAAGCAATGCTATGCATGATAGGAGTAATATTGACCTTCAATTTAGTTTAAAGTCTATATTTATGATAACAATAATAATCATTAACCTAATAACTTGATAAATTTGTCATCAAGATTATATAAGAATTGTACAATTGCAGATTAAGTAGTAATAAAAAAACAAGGATAAATAGTGAACAATGATGATGATTTGATAATCTGGGTCAATTTCTACAGTTAGTTCAGCAGAAATACATTTTGGGCATCATTTGATTTTTTCTGATATCTTTATCCATTTATTTAAAGGAGAGTAGTATTTAGCAGACAATTTTCAAAGATATATTTGTAACAATATCAGAAACAAAGCCAAAACATTTTATTCCTGCAACTTTTAAAAAATATGTTAGTTGTAAATATCACTATTAATTTTACAAAAATTAAGTTTATTTGAAATTCCCAAATAAATATAGATATGTGACATTGTATATTTATGGAACATATTTGTATATCAGTATTAAGATTACTTTGAATTCTAACATTTCGTATGTACAATATTTTCAAATATGAAATTTATATCAACCTGGCACTTTGTCAAGACTTGTAAACACAACATTAATAAATTCTTTTCTAAGTGAATACTGAGTTATTGCCAAAATTTTTTATTCTAGTTAGCTCAGATGAAACTTGGAAAATTACTAATAAATTATTAAAAACAATCAGTAAATGCAAATTATATTTAAAAATAAATTGGCTAAAATAAAACTTTAATTGATTAAATTTAAAGTAAAGATGATTTTCAAGCTTTTTGTGGCACATTTGTTAGTCTCCTATTTCAAATTTGATAATAACTTATGACAATAAAAATAAAAACTAATTTTTCTTTTAAACTGTCCAGGTAAAATTATCAGTATAATGTTTTATGCAATTTAAAGATGTAAAATGATTATAGTTTATGATGTAGCTTTAAAATTAAAATAGTGCAAAAAATTATGTCAATGACATACCAAAAAAATACCAATTATAGATTACCAAGCTAAGTTTTTGTTTAGTGCTATCTTGTTGCCTAGCGATAATAATTTTTTTTAATAAAAAATTTAACAGACATATATTCATTTATACATTAAAATAAGTGTTAATATTTTATTCAAGCTTTATTTTTAATATTTTTGTATTATAATACTCAAGTTTAAGTTTCTCTGAAATGAAAAACTTCATTATAACTTTTTGAAAAGAAAATAATTAGTCATTCTGTCTATATTGTAACGGTCCCCATTCCCTTAAGGAATGGAGGTGAACGAATCTAACTATAATTGGACTTAGGGTCTTCATATAGGATGCCATGAATGATGTGATAAAAATTTAATCCATGATTGCATCTACTTTAAATAAGATAGTTTAATATTTAAATATTCAGTACAAATACAACATAGACCAATTCATCCAATCTTCACCTTTTTTGATTACTCCATTATGCTCAGTATTCGAAGTCAGGGTGAATTTTGCACTTAACTCTCTTCAGGGGCTCATCAATATCCTGTAGCAAAATAATACTTATTTAAAAATTACTTTCAACCAAGTTATCATAATATTAAGTTAGGATGATATATATATATATATATATGGGTATGTGTACTCAATCTTATTTTATTATGAAAATAAAATAACTCTATAATTGTGCTTTATACACATGTAATGAAATTATACAGTGTAATAATTAATAATCTTCATTAAACATCTGAGCACTTTCGGGAAGTCTAAGTTCCAATAATCATAGAACCGTTACCAATTGAGAAATGCAATAAAGCTTTATGTAAATTTATGCAAATTGACTATAGCATCCTTTTTTTGGAAATGCAAAAGCAAGCTTCTCTTCTGTTTATAGCTGTGGGATTGTTTGATATATAGCAGGCTTCTTTGACCTTGTGTTTAGCATCATTTCTTTCAGTGCAGATCATCTTGGCAGTTGTTGGTTGGAAGGTGTGGCCAACAGTTCTTTTATGCTCAACAGATATTGAGACCTCTACCATCTTACTTTTAGTTCTGTTGTATAGATATCTCTGCTATGCCATATTCTATTGTCAATATTAGTCTTAGTTTGTCCATAGTAGCTTGAGTGGTTATTATGGGGGCATGTAATTTTATATATGACCTGGGGAATCAGTTCAGGAGCAATTTTGTCTTTTGTGTTGTTGATCAACCTGTTAGTGGCTGGTGGTGAATGGAAACCTATTTCAAAGTCTTTTGGAAAGTTTTTGAACTGTTTGGCTATGGAATTGATGTATGGAAGTATAATGTGTGGTTTCTTTTCATTAGTTTGGTTACGTTTTATTTTGTGGTAAAATTGGTTAACTTTTCTATTAATGGTTGCTTGTTTGTGTCCCATACTTCTACATCTGCCAGGTAGTAAATCAAGTTATTTCATTTGTCGGCTTTATATTTTTATAGTTTATAATTCTTGAATAGAATTGCTGACAAAGCTGCAAGTTTGTGGGCCTGGGATGCATTAGAGCTGGGTTGAGTTAGACCTCTTATTTCAACCAGTTTTACTATCATTTGATAGTCCAAACTTTTTGTATTTCTGTGGACCTGAATGTCAAAGTATTTGACTTCATGTAATTGTTTTTCCCATGTGGTGTTGTGTTGTATTTTGGAGATTATTGTGAATATTAACTATTGTATTTACTGGGTCTGCCACAAATGTATCATCTACAGAATGTGTGTATATCATTTCTGGTGTGGAGTTTTAGCAGTCAGGCAAGATTTGGTAATGATTGGTCATGATGCTGGATATGATCCCACTCATGGGAAGACCCATGGGCCAATTGTTGTTCATACAAAACCATTTGTCTCAAAAGATTGCAAGTATATTTGTATCTAGACATGTCAAAAACTCATTGATAAATGTGACTCATGTGGGAGGGCAGTCTTTTGTTTTTAATTCATTGTTGATAATTTCGATGGATTTCTTGTGGGCAATTGAACCACTCAGTGATGTCAAATGAAAAATAAATAATTTAAATAAATCAGAAACTTTCTTAAAATAAAAAAAAATTAACAATATTTATTAACTGACAACAATTTAAATTTACTTATATATCAAAATTTATAAATTATGAATGCTTTCCATACATTTCTACTATATTAGTATATAAAATTTAAAATGATACCTTCCCATATCCCCATAGTAGATATGTATTATAACACAAACAATATTTAATAGGTTATAAAACAATAAATGAAATTTTATAATTTCAAAAAATATAATAGTACTAACTAGCTAAATTCAAATTAAACAATATAAGTATAAATGAAGACTGTTGTAATATTGAATCCTTTTGAGAGAATTCCATTTTTATAAGATCCCTCTCATCTATGTATAGTCCCTATCATTGAAAGAAAAAACATTTCATCCAAGTTGATATATTACTAAATTAATTAAGTTAGTAATAACCAAACTTCTGTCCTGTTATAAATGAATGAATTTATATGAAGAACAATAAAATCTTACCTTCTTATTATTAAGTTTACCTATTACCCTGGTCAAGTTGCTTTACAAGGAAGATCTAAATTTTATTAAATAAAAAAATAGCCTAATGATTTTTCCATTTTTTTCATCTAATAATTTTCTCAACGTAAGTAGATTTTAGAAGCAATGGAAATAAAATTAGTTATTTGTGGATGATGATACACAAAGATGATATGATATATTAAAAGTTCATGATATTGTCCTATTCATTTCCATAATTTGAGTAGTAATGTTCATTAAGAATAAAGTCCTTTATTTTCTGGTCATCAATCATTGGTGAAGCAACAAGTTTACTCTGTTGTTCAAAAATGTTCCTCTCATGTAATGTTAACATCTCTTTTCATAAATCATCTCACTATAAATTGAAGTTTGATATTGAAGTCTATAGATGAAATATTTATATATTAGGCATTTCAGTAAGAATAAGAAATTATACTGCTTTAGGTTAGAACAATAGCATTTGATCCTATGGCAAATTGACTTTACTCATGATGCATTTAATATTACTTGAAATCTTAAAATAATTTGTTTAAATATATAAATGTTTGTTTTTGATATTTATCTTCCTTAAAATTCAAGTTTAGAATGATATTGTTAAGAATTTCTCTAATTAATATATAAGGTTGTTTTCTCATCCTTGGTGTTCACCTTAAGATGTCGCTACTTCTAGGTAAATTCCTAGAAATATACCATTTCACCAGCCTTCACCCAACCAAAAAGGAATTTTTCTACGTTATAAACGCAGAAAAGTCCTCACGTTATGTTGGATGAAGAAGGTGATGGCTAAAGAAGCCAACACAAAGAGACTTCTTTCTATGATAAAACACAGAAAGAGTTCCTGATGGCTGCTGGTTATGGCTTTTTTTCTATGCTAAAAGCAAAGAGAAAGAAATGCCTTGATTGGCTGCCGTAGTAGTCGATTTTGTTCATTTTCTCGTAATAGTAGAATATCTATTTTCTCTGTAGTTTCATGTGAGAGTGTGTGTCTTTGAAGTGGTCATAGTTTTTTTAAATTTGATAAGATGTCTATTTTTTAATGTGTTGTAACTTACTTTACTGTTGTAAGTTTAGTAATAATGTCCTGAAGATTCCATTACAAAGGGGTAACCCTCAAAAATTGCTTTTAAGGGTACGAAAGGGAAAAAAATAAAGGATCACACGAAAAGTATGTTTTTGCAAGAATTCATCCATGACCAGTTACTTTTGCTATATATATATATATACGCACAAACAAAAACAACCCACTGTCTAATTATTAGGAATTACTTGTCCAAAAAATAAAATTAGTCGGGTATTTTTTTTTTTGTTTTGTTACATTTATTATTTCAAAATAATTTTATATCTACACACTAACAAAAACAACCCAGTTCCTGATTAATTACTGTCTTTAAAAAAAAAAAGCAAATTCAACGAGGTTTGATTTTTTTCAATGGAGTTTTTAATTACGGTTTGTTTGTTTTTATATATACACAAGATTTACCAAAAAAAAAAAAGAAACCCACTTTCTGATTAATTACTGTCAAAAGAAATGCAAATTAGTCGGCTATCATTTTTAAATTTAGTATTTCAATAACGGTACCCTTTTTATATAGACAGACTTAACAAAAACAACCCACTTTCTGATTTATAATTGCCCCCCCCCCCAAAAAAAAAGAAAATGGAAATTAAGTCGAGTATAATTTTTCAATCGAGTCTTTTAATGATGGTTCTTACTAATAGTAGTCGGGTATCAATTCTAAATTGTAGTATATAAATTATGTTACTTTTGATAGATTTAGAATTACCTCTTGCTTTTTTAATAAAATGATTGATTTACTCTTGACCAAAAATACCGTAACTTTAAAAAAAAGACACACATAAAGTCAAAAAAAAAAAATGAGAAAAAGCCCCGTAACTTTAAAGACACACACAAACTCAAAAACAATATAAGATTAATAAACATTGACTTATTACATCTTGCTTTTGAATCAAATTATTGATTTACTCTTGCAAAAAAATACCGTATCTTTAAAAAGACACACCTAAAGTCCAAAAAAAAAAAAATTTGAAAAAACCCCGTAACTTTAAAGATACACACACAAACTCAAAAACAAGATAAGATTAATAAACATTTACTTATTACATCTTGCTTTTGAATAAAATTATTGATTTACTCTTGAAAAAAAAAAAAAGACCGTAACTTTAAAAAGACACACGTAAAATCAAAAAAAAAATTAGAAAAACACCGTAACTTTAAAGACACACATACACAAACTCAAAAACAAGATAAGATTAATAAACATTTACAAAAATGAAAAAAACTAACATCATATAATAGTATTAGTTAGTAGAATATTTTATTACAAATCTAAGAAATCAGATCTTTTTCGATCAAATTGATCATTTAGGTCCGGCCCGGAATTGTTATATGTATTTGTTTTTGATTAGCATCAACGCCATCTTAAGGTGAACACCAAGGATGAGAATACAACCATATATAAAAAATAATTTCATTTTTTGAAATTATTAATGATACTAAAGAGTAATTTATTTACTTTCTTCTTGAGTGATATTAGAGTTCTCTGCTAATGAAGATTTTATGAACAAGGAAGATTCATTCAAACTATTAATCCATCTTTTTAATATGTTCATAATTCGAACACAGCAAAACAACTATGCATAGTGACTAGTTTATTTGCAAAAGATAGAATTAATTTGGAAATTAGTTGATTTAGCTTTTATAGTAGAATCGACTTCCAGTAATTAGCATGCGTTAAATTACTATTTCATTTCATGATTTTGTAATCGATTATTGTTGACTGAATCATAATTAATTATTGTGTAATTGAGCTCTAATTTTATTTCCTTCACATTTAGTTGCTGAGATACAATTGGACCTAAGATTATCTCTATGTTTTGTGTCTTGATTAGTGATGTTAGTTAACTTAATAAATATTATATATATGAATGACTGAAAAATAATCATTTTAATATTTGATTTTATTAAAACAACTATTTATTTGAGTTGACTTTTGTTATTAAAATTTTATAATCTAACATTTAAGTTATATATGTATGTATATGTGTATTTTAACTTAAAGGACTTAGAATTATATGTTTAAGTTTATGGTTTGATACTGCACATAAACAAGTGAGCCTAATAAGATTGTAAGTTATCCTTACAATATAACTTATTATTTAGAACTATTGGGTGATTTAATTATAAAAATTAATGATATATTTAATAAACATTACATGACCACCACCTGCCTAATAGGATAGTAGTGGCTATGATTATTAAAGAACCAAAGACACCAAAATGTATGGATACTGAACTGGGTTCAGACCCATATGACTATTAAGCTAATGGGCTTGGATTGAAAACATTAAGGTGTTTTCAGTTTAAGACTCATAGTTTTGTAGTTAAGTGGAGATAAAAGATGGTTGCTGGAGGGTTGCATTAGATCCTAAGATCTAAGTGCAGTGCTCTCAGATCCAAGGTTCTTCTCTGATGAAGGTTACAAGCCAGAAACTAGTCTGGGGATATTGGATGAGTAGGCACTAGATGGGGATTTTATGCACAAGCCTTTTGGCATCCATTGATTACTCTAGCTTGCTGTGTGTGGCAATACGTATAGTGAATTTTGCCTGTTTTAATATTTAATAAAAAATTGAGGCTAGTCACAATCCTATGAATATTTACAAAAAGTTCATTACAAAATATCCAAAGATAACTTCGTTTCTCTTTAAACAAAAATCATTTAACATAATTTTCTCTCTTATAAATACAACCATTGAAATTTAAAAATAAAATTTAAATAATGTTTTTCAAATTTTGAGCTTTCCCTTTTGCTGCTATCCTTCATGCATTTTTAAAACATTCTATTTAAAGAAAAAATCCTATGAAATTAGACAAAATGTGACATTAAGAAAATTATTTTCAAAATGATTGTGTTTTTCTCCATTAAATCATAGCCTTGCATAATTTAATACACTCATAGAGCAATAAAAAATCAAAAATGCCTATCAGAATACATATACACATAATAAAATGTTCTTGATTAAGAACAAATATATCAATAGTTATTTTGTAATTTATATTATAGGAACAACCATCTAAATCAAGGGTAGTCAACCTTTTTATAACCACTGCCCACTTTTGTATCTCTGTTAGTATTAAAATTTTCTAACTATCCACCGGTTCCACTGTAATGGTGATTTATAAAGTAGGGAAGTAACTTTACTTTATAAAATTTATAAAGCAGAATTACAGCAAGCTAAAGCATATAATAATAATTACTTACCAAATACTTTATGTTGGACTTTCACTAAGTTTGGCAGATTAAATCTTTATAAAACAACTTACTGTAGTTAAATCTACTTTTTATTTATACTTTGTATACATAGAAGCATGAAGTCTGATGAAATTACATTTAATTAATTAAATTATTAATGAGGTCCCTGAAGCTGATATTGTGAAACTAAATAATGGATATCTGGCTAAATTTTTGTAAGGAACAAATGAAGGTCTCCTCTTTCAGAAATATTCAGACAGTTTCTTTGTTTTGGTCATAATATAATTAACAGCATAAAGCCTGATTCCACAAGATATGAGGTAGGGAAAGGTATCAATAAACTGAATATCATTTTTTACATATTTGGGTATAAGACAGGTATTTTTTTTATTTTGCCATAGGTTTTTATATCCATCACTATTGGATTTATGTTTACTTTCTTCATCATATCTAATTTCTAACAGTTCTTCTTGGCAAGTTGTAGCAGCCTCTTCAATATTTGCAGTAAAATGATTTTTCATCCAGTCATACACCTTCAATTTCAAAACATCTTCAAATCATTTTTCCATGTCCAATTTAAGTTTGTTGAGGTGGCTACTGAATCTCTCAATATGGTCTTGAATTACATCATCTTTTATAGATGATAATTCAGGAAACTGATGAAATTCTCTTTTCAATAGATTATAACAAGGTAGTTCAAGTTTGTCAATAAATAATAACACTACTTTGTCAACCTATAAGAGTTTTATTAGCTCCTTGAAGCTGCAAATTGATATCATTAAATCTCTTTAAAATATCTGCCAAATAAAAGGCATCATTTTTAACTGTTTTTAACTGTTGACACAGATTGGTCTTATAATTACTCTCAAAAAATTGAATGAGATTATCATATAATGCTACAAATGAGCCAAAGATGTGTCCTTTGACAGCCACCAAACTTCTGTGTGCAAAAGTAATATATTAAAATCTTCATTATTGTTCTGGCAAAGCTGCCGAAGCTATCATTTTTTGCATTGGATTTGATCTTGTTTATGGCTCAAATTATTATAGTTAATGATGAATGGAGACTTGGACTTAAATGTTTTTCTACAAGATGTTGTTTGTGCACCACACAATAATACATAAAATATTTGGCACTTCTTCCTTCAAATAAGCAACAAATCCACGATAATGTTCTACCATTTATGGTACTCCATCGGCAGCACATGCAATAATATTAGTCAAAGGAATATTATTTTTTGTAAAATATGATTTCACAGCATTAAATATAAATAATCCTTTTGTATCTTTAATGAGATTTATTGTGAATAGCATTTCTTCTTGTAATGTATTGTTTTCATCAAAATAACGTAGACATGCCATCAATAAAGCATTATCATCTTCAATGGTAGACTCATCCAATTGCATGGAAAATGAAGAGTTTTGGAGAATACTTATAAGTTTTTTTTTCAACAATTAACTGCCATTTCATCAATTCATCACTTTATTGTGCTATTGCTTAGGGGTAACATTTTTAAAACTTCAGGTATATCTTGATGCATTACTGTTGAGATAAATTCTTTTGTAGAGGGTATTATTACAGCTTTTTTTGTTCGCTGCATATTGTTTCTTAAATGATGCAACAATAAGTGAATAATTTTGAATTTTTTTATATATTTCCTGAAAATATTCAATGGGCTTGTCATTATCATTTGGATGCTTTGTAGCAAGATGCTCTTGCAATCGACTTGGCTTCATTGGATGTTTTATGACACAATAAACACATTGGTTGTTGTTTATTTACAACAGATTCTATGAAACTCATCTTTAGATACTCTGGTAAATAGCCATGAGCATATTTCTTTTTTTTTTGAGACATGGGCTCACAATATTTCATAATATTTTGTTTGAAGTTGTAGGCACATGCTCACTCTCACAAATCTAACTGCATACTGACCAACAAAAGAGCTGCACCATAAATTGTCATTTGCATATGCTCCTGCATTGAGGATTGAGTTTGGGGGGAGAAACACAAGCTATTCTGGGACATGGCTCTTTTGTTAGAGGTTGCACTATAGCTCCATTTAGTTTCACTTACATAATGTGAACTAAACTTATGCATGAGAGATACAAATAGTATATTTTCAGAAATTTAAATTGTCACAGGGAATTTTATGAAAACCTAATGAAAATGTTTTTAAATAATGCTATGGAATTTTTTTAAAAAGTCAATTAAATTTAAAAAAAAAAAAAGAAAGTGCTTCAATATTGAACAAAACCCCTATGACCCACCATGAAGACTGGAATGCCCACTAGTGAGCAGTAGGGACCAGGTTGACTACCACTCACCTAAATCTTGATTCTCAGACGATTTTTTATTTGTGTTTGAAAATTCTAAATAGCCATAATAATATGCCCTTCTTAAATGTTTGATATGTGTGTGTGCTTAGTTTTTGTTTTTGGCTTAAAGTAGACACATTAAATGTGACATCATCTTTGCATATTTACTGCTAATTGATCAAACAACACAAATGGTGGAAATTATATTTTGTCTGTTAATTTTGAAATTTTTTATTAATATAATTATTAGGATTATTTATGACTAAATGAATCATCATTCTTTTTCTCATTTTTTTTTTCATTTTTTTTTTACTTTAATTTCTTCGGTCATTTAGAGTAGTCCCAAATTGTTCAGCCATGCTATTGATTACCTCTTTGTAACAACTGTGTGTGTTTGTGCATCTTTAATTTATATTTTTAGCAATCCCAACTCTCTTTTTTTAGTTTATTTTATAGCTTTTTATTCTGTGACCATATCTTTTGTAGTTAGATTGGCCATATTTATTTACATGTAGATATTTGCATTGTTGTTGTATATTCATATTACATATAATGGGTATATAATTAAAAATAAAAAACAAATGCACTCTGAGTGTTCTTGAATATTTTATTTATAACTGTTGGCTAATATTTGACATATATTAACAAAGGGTTTGTCAATCATTATTGAAATGTTTGGTTATATTAATATAAAAACATGCTCACACTTAATATTAAAAGCAAATGTTTCCACCATGTTGCTAAATCAAAAAATACAACACCTAACCCATATTTATCACATATATTTAAACTTTAACTTAAAAAATATATACTGCTTAACATAGATATTAGTTATTATATTATGTTGTTTTGAAGCTTGGATATAATTATTTTTAAATTTTAATAATTTCCCAATATCTTCTCTAATGGCCATTGCTTCTTCTCTACATCATTTTAACACTTCCACAAATTTGATTTTTAATTCCTTAGCTTTACTATCTGTTATTGCTTTCAACTTGGCAGAATTATTATCTAATTTGTTCTTCAGCTCAGCAAAATTAGCCTTCAATTTGGAGAATTATTATCTATTTTGGCATTGAGTGCCTTTAACTCAGCAGAATTTCAACGTATTTTGGCCTTTAACTCATTTCTAACTCTAGCGATATTTCATTGGTATTTTCCATAATACTTTTGCTAAAGTTAGTCTAAAATCAAATGTATATTTTAGACTAGATAACTACTTGAGACTTGTTACTTTCACCTACATTCAAAACAATTAATTGTCACACCGATCACACATAAAATAGAGGAAATATGCAATCTTATCAAACAATGTATTTGTCTTTGTCCTGAAGATCAAACTCTCCATTTTGGTAAAGTCATATTCTTCTTTACTATTTTAAAGCACTGCTTAAATATTATAGGCATTATCATGCATAAAAAATTACTATTATGCTACTGGGATGTCAAAGCATATGTATCACTTATTGGGTCATTAAAAAAATTCAAAGCAATACTGAGATTTAAAATTCTGATGCTCATGGCTTGAAAATGTCCAATGGTAGTAATGATACATAACAGAAAGAACTCAAAATATTTATATAAGCCATACTAACCACACACACGCAAGCCAAATTTATATAATGATATATGTATCACACACACATTAGAATGGTGGTTGCTTATTGACTTTATATTTTGGGTATTATTTCCAAACTTCAAATATTCTATTAACAAACTCTATCTATTATAAAGTTCTAAATATATATTTTTCTTAATTATGTGTAATCATGACATTAATTCTTCCAGAATGGCTTTGTTGAATTAAATAATGAAAATAATGGAGTTTCCTGATAATAAAAGCCAGTTAATCTTTGACAGAAACATAAAATGGGGAATAGTTATCCTTCTAAAAATGCAAAGGGAACTGATCTAAAGGTTTTAATTCTTTACATTATTATTAGTCTTTTCTGTGTTTAAAATATCTTACTTTAGCTATTCATAATAGCAATTCTTATAGATCATATGGTAGTAACTTTGAAAACTAATTCTCTCTATAAAGTTTGCTGCATCTAACTGATTCAATTTATTCTGTCTTTTTCATAAGTTTGTTTTTGAAAATAAATATTTTTTTATAAATATTTTCCCATAATTCAAAGTCCTTAATTAGTTTATTTATCTATAATATGCTTATTCTTTAGTTATATAAAAAATTGTTTACATTTTTTTTTCCTTTTTAATTACTTAAAGTAATTAAGTTTATCAAAAATGCCTTTTAGAAAATTTTTAAAACAATTCTGCTTTCTAGTCAAAATAAGAGTCATAGATCACATGACCCTATTCTCTTAAGCTTGTAAGTTATAAACAATGAGGATTGCCAATTATGATAAATGCTTAGCTAGAGAAAGCATTTAAAATATCACGAAACCATGGTCAGAGGTTGGGGGGGGGGGGTCCTGACAGAGATATTTAATTCTGCATTCTCTTTCAAATTAAAATCAGTTGTGTATATTATTTAAAGAAAATGCCAAATCTATAACTTTATTTCATAATCTTTTAATTTTGCTTTTATCAGAATTCTTTTTATTACTATTTTTAAACTATACACACACACACTTTACAGATTGTTACAATGTTTATATGAATAAATAAAGCACATTACTTCTTTAGTAACTTTCATTAAACATTTGCACTAATGACAGTAATTCATTGCATCACCACTCTAGAGCTATTTGAATAATCAATGGATACAAGATGATAATGCAATTCAAATCTCCAAATTAATTTTTGTCTATTGACCATTATCAGAAAGAAGTACTAGATTGCATACTTCTATTAAGAAAATACCTTTACATCTAAAAAATATTGGAATTAATGAAACAAAAGTTTCCACACACTAAGATTTTAACAATTTTTTTTTTGTAGCTATTTAAGTTTAACACTAAGCAAGCAACTATATAATATAATAACTAATATTATATGCTATCTAATGGCTCTTTTTATCCTTAGAATAAAGAATGATATATGATAAGCTTCACTTTGTTTTTCAAGCTTACATTTCAATATTAACAACAGTAATCCATTCTATCTCTTTATTAAAGAACTGTTTATGTTTTCTCCATCAACTCATTGATAGCCATTCAAAAACAAGTATAGTCAGTATAATTCTAGAAGATTAAAAATAGACAAAGATAAAAAGTTTAAAATGAATTTCAAAATGACTGTATAATCTAATTTAAGACAATTCAGTTTCCATATATCATGTTTGTGTAAGTTTATTAAGTGATAAAATTGAAAATATTAATGTATTTGTTACTGATATGTTAAATGTTGGTTATGGAAGGAATATTATTTATAGTACAATTAAAAAATATAATCAAAATAAAAGTAATAATAAAAAAATATTAAATAAATTAAAAAATGATAAATGGATTTCTATTCTTTTTATATCTAATCAACAAGCTAAATTAATTAATAAACTTTATAGTGGTTTGTGTAGGGTATCTTTTTTCTTTTCAAATAATATAAATGTTATGATAAATAATTCTAAAACCCAGATTTCTAAGTTTGAACTAAGTTCTATTATGTAGGTTGACATGTGGTTGTGGAATGAAATATATAGGAGAATCAAAGTGTACATTACAAAAATGATATAATGATCACAGGATATTGTATAAACATATATAGAAAGGAAATGAAACTTCAATATGTATGAATACTCCATCAATTATTTTTGATCATAATAAAACATGTAATTATGGTTTTAAATTTGATAATAGAGATGTGAAAATTATTCAAATTGAACAATGTAATGAAAAACAAAAAATTAAGGAAGCAATGATAATATCTAGAAATAGAGAGGGATTAATGAATAGACAATCGGTTAATATAAAAACAATAGAATTGTGGGAAATTTGAATGAATTGAATGATGGGTAATACAAGATTTTTATTTTGTGTAAATTTGTACTAATTGATGGTTGATAAAGTTGTCAGTATTACAATCAAAAGTATTTCCAGTAACGAATATATTTATTAAAATTTGGATACTGTGTTAAATAGATTTATTTGAATTGTTATATTATTTAAAAATACAGACATTTTTTATTTATATATATTCATATATGTGCACATACATTCCAGTAGAAATATTAATGAATAAACAATAATTCACACTTTCACATGTATACATCTTTGTATATGTGCATGTAACTAATATTTATAACAATTGATCCATTTAGTAACAATGATAATTGCTTAATAATATTTCCTAAAGACAACTGCAAGCAAATCAAAGAAGTAACTATAACAACAAAAATCATATTATTCAACAAAGTGATGGGTTTTTTAAAGTTTATTCTCTTACATGTATATTTATTTGCTGCAAAAGAAGCTATTACTATAAATCTTTCATTCCTTGTCAGGAGAAGAATGTATATGTCTATGAAATTTTATATGACTATTTTCCAGAAAATATTAATGTCTACTTATTACTAACCAAATCACTTTTTGAACCGGAATTCAAAAATTGTTTTATTTCACATTAAATGTTTAACGGTCATCTATTTAATCTCCAATAAAATAGAATGTGATGATTATTTATAAAGAAACATAGATTTTTCATTTTATTTACCTTGATTACCATATCTTGTTATTGCTTATTGGACTATTTTATACCTATCAACCAGATCTACTGTGAATAGCTTTTAGGCTTGCGTGCATATTATTATATTTAAAGACTATTTATAAGGTACAGTCATGTTAACTTTAGTATAAAAGAAAAATATATCACATTTAATGAGGGAAAGTTTACTTGGAGAAAATTGTATTCCTCAGAAATGATTAACATTAAAGATGGGTAGATTTTTTTTTGCCTTTGTTAGATGCTTTTCTTTTTAGGCAGCAATGGAAGGTATCGCAAACCCCAGAACTTTTTTTTTTCTTTTGTGTTTTGTTTTAATGTGACTGGTATTAATGATGAGATGTCATATGGGTCTAATCCTGGTAGCTTGAAGATTGTAAAGATGTTTCAGGTTATGAGGAACAGATTTGAGGCTCTTGAAACTAAAATAGATACAAATTTAAAGTGGATGAATGCAAATTTGGATGTTAATTCAAAAAACTTAAAAGGGGACTTGATAACTGAATTAAATGATAAAACTGATATCACATTCAAGGAGTCCAATTGAAATCCAAGCAGTAAAGGTAGAATTAATAACTAAATTATAAGGATCTACAGCTGAAATTAATAACAGACTAGATAAGAGAGAGAAAGATAGCCAAGAATTCCAGGATAAATCAAAAGTTAGGCTTCACCACTTTCAGTATGAGTTTTCTGAATTTTGGAATGAATGGAAGACTGAGTTTGCAAAATAAAACTGAAACTACATTAAAGAAAGCTAATAAAAGTAATGATGATGAAATACAAATAGAGGATGTGAAAAATGATAATTTTGGGATCAATAATTCTTCAATGAGTAATGAAAAAGTTGTTTTTGATGTAGAAAAAATTGAAGGTTATTTATTTACTGGGGGTTTAATAGAGCAAAGGCTCAGCAGAGATGACAATTTTAAAGTTGAGAGTTTAAAGTGTGTTGTTCCGGGTTCGCAAGTTCACTTCCTGGCTGATGCTTTGACACATGAAAAAAAAAAGGAAAATAAAGTGTGTTGACAAATTTTATTTAAACAAGTCATAAATATAATGATTTTAGTTATAATGAAAGAAATTTTAAGGATTTAAGTATAAATGACTGCTATATCATGATGTATAACCATGAGAAGTTATTTAAGAAGCAGGATATTATAAAGAGATTTGGCTCTTCACATTCTGTAGTTAATGATGGCAGGGTGAATGCAAAGTGTTTAATTTACAATGGTGTAGAGGTATAAGTTATCAAAATACATTAAAATGTGTAGATAGATAAGGCTATAGTCAGGAATATTTGGCTCATGGTCAAGAAAGCAGTAGGAATTTCATTTGGTATAAAGAATCCGTATTTGTAGGTGAATTAGGGAATGAATGTGTTGGCAGGAACTTATGCCATTTATCTGGTCATAATGATTTGTTTTATAAATATCAGTAAGAATAAAATTTGGAATGGCAATCTTTATATTGATAGCCTTTATCCTTTTCAAAAATTACTTGCTTATATTTAAGATCGTGACTACACATAACGATCTTATAATTCTGAAGGGCCAATGCCTATTGTATCATTCTGAATTAAAAGGATATAATTTAATTTGATTTGTTATTCAATACAAACTGGTTTAAATGAGATTTCCCTGTACATAAGCTTAATTAAAATAGAGTGGCTGTATTTGTTAATGCACACAATGTTATAATAGTCTACTTTATTGCTTTCTTATTCTGAGAAATGTTTGTTCCTTATAAATCAGAAAGAATAGAGAAAAATAGTGTAATTACTATGGACGGTTGAAGAGTTGGAGTGTGGAGTAGATTGAAGCATGTCCATTGAAGTATGAGGATTGACTATCTTAATATATATCTGAGCACTTATAGCATATATGTGTAGAGATGGGAATCTGGACCAACTGATGATTGCTGGTTTAGCATGAAATAGTATATTGATGATTATTTATCTTTTCAACATATATGTGTTCGAGTGTATCAGTGTTATAAGATAGTGTGGAGAGTGGTGGGTCGTGTGAAAGCCGATACTCATATACCTTATATATGTTAATACTTAAAATAATTTACTTCTTGTAGTGAGATGTTTTAATCCTGTAAAATAATAGTCTTTGCTATAGATTATTCCCGGTTATTATTCATTTAATTGATTTAGTAAATTTTTTAAAAATTTTTATAAGGGGGGAGGAATGTTGTAGTTAGCCCTCACTGTGAATTAAAAAGAAGGCTCTTTAAAATAATAGTTTTCATTTTTTATCGTTGCGCTCAAAATTATCCCTTTATAAATAGAAATCTGTTGTGTCTATTTTTGTTTCACGCGTAATGTTGTTTTTCATTTTAAACTGTTTACTTTTTTTGAAAGTTGTTGAAATTAAAATCGTTTATTCACATTTAAGTGAATAAAGTTATTTTAAATAATAATAAAAAAAGATTGAAATATTATAGGCAATTATTTTAGTTTTAGTGTTTGTCAAAAAATATATGTGTGTTCATATGTATTTAAAAGAACAAGGGAAATATAAGATTTTAAATTTAATAAAAAGTTAATTATTTAAGTTATATTTTTATTATTATTAAAGTTATTTTTAGAAATAGTTGAATACAAAGTATTCAAAAACAAATGTTCAAAGGTGAATGTACAGGTATATAAACTGAACCATTGAAAATTTTAGCAAACATAGTTGCTAGGAGATGATCTCTCACATCAACTATAGTAATTCAGACATCATTAATTTTGCAGTAGGGTATTGTTTACCTTTAACAAAAAAAAAAAAACAGAGACTTGATTAGAAATTTTTGATCCAATTAGGTCATTTTAATAATACTGTTTTTTAAAAAATGGCAATAATATTAAAGTTATTAGCCATGGTAGTCATCTAGATAAAGATAGTCCAATGAGGTTCGTAAAGCCTCCATTCTAGTTGCCTACATTATGGCCAAGTTTCCATTAGGGCATAATATTAAAATAAAACAAAAGCTTAAAATAAGATAAAAGCCTATCTAACAAAAAAAGAAATTATATTTTCTGAACCTAAGCATTGAAGAATTTACATTTTGAAGATATCTGAAGGGAGTTAATATTATTGCATGGACCAATTAATAGTTTTTTTTCATATGTCATAGCATTGTCCGGGAAGCGAACCCGCAACAACCGTCTGCAACCAACTGCTTGCTTGTAAGGCCACTGCACTGACCTCTCGGCTAACAATGCTTGACCAATTCATAGTTTGACATCATATCCAAGAATCCTTAAAATTTTACATCCACCTGTAATTGACTTTTAAAATTTAACAAGAATGAACTTTCTTTTGGTAATCTGAAAATCAGATTGAAAATGAAAGTTGAATTTAGAATTTTAGATAATAAAAAAAAAAGAAAGGAAGATTATTATTATTATTTCCATTGATAATAATTTTATTATGAATTGTTGCTATGAATTTTTTTCTCTTAGCTGTCCAAAAGAAATGTTTTTTTAAAAACAACAAAGGTAACATTTAAAAAAAAATTTTTTTGCTTCATATTTATATGTTTGCAAACAGATCATATAATTATTTTGGTGTGAATAGTTATACTTATTAAGGGTTATATAATAATTATTAAAATTTATTATCATTATAAAATTTAAATCTTATAAACATGGCATTCCAGAGTAAAAGAAATTGGGTTGGTATATAGGGAGTCAAGTTCTAGAAGTAAGGCATTGGTAAACTTAGTTTGTTATGTGAATAATTTGAATAGTGATCTTTGTATATTTGGCATTGTCATATGCAGTAACATATATTTCTTATTTGTATAAAAGAAAATGAATTCCTCTTATTATAAAGTTGTTTTATCTAAGAAATGTGAATTCCTTTCACTGAATAGCTTTTTTTTTTTATGTAAAATGAAAAATTCTTCTCATCATAAGTTAAATATGTGCATGTATATTTACTTTTATTTTGCCACTTATTAAGTAAGCTACGACTTGTGATCCTAAGTAGTTTATTCAAAAGTTTCTTTTATTATATTTCTATGAATAGATATGGTTGAGATTTTATTTTAAAAAAACTTTTACCTGCGGAATATGTATAGAAACTATATTCTAAATTAGTTACTTATTTAATTATTAATAACTAATTATAATATTCTTTTATATAACCCTAGTTAAAATATTTTTTTAGGTTATATAAAACAGTCCTGAATATAATTAGCACCATTTTGCTTCGGATTTTTATTTTTTTAATAGTTTGAAAAGCTATAGCAACATTGACCCCTGGGGTCGATTTGAACTTTCTTGAGATCGATAGTTTCAATAAAAAAAATTTGGGGGTTGACAACAGCAAAAATAGACCTCTTACTACTGCTATTTGTTTGTTACTTCAAAATATCTATGATTCCAATAGGTATATAATTAAGAAGTAAAATAATTCCAAAAAACACCTTTCTGATAAAATCACATTACATATCAAACTTAAAAACAAAAAGAAAAAATATGCGAATTCATGAAAATACATATAGCTCAAACATGTCTGTGCATTGTCTTATCGAATGTATCAAAGCAAGGGGGGACATGAAAAACCATTGCATGTCTGCACTTGCTTGCGGTAGAATATGATGATATTCAATATTAGGAGAATCTATCAGTCTTATATGGTCATGCTTTCATAAAATACTATAAATTGGTTCATTTGATGTGACTTGTACTTACTTCTGATTTAAACTTTGAATACAATTATTTAGTGAGGAACTGTACTATGAAAAGAAAATCAGAGGAAACAATTTATTTATTCGAGTTTGAACAAAAATCTTCTATTTCAATTAAGTATATACTTTATTGTTTTTTTTATCACAGGGGCTGTCAAAATTGTTTGTTAATGAATGTTTTTATTTCTAATGATAGTAATATGACAACCAAAAAAGAAATGCAGACAGTACAGCTTGGACTATTTGAAGCTAGGATTCATTTTGGCATTATCAAACAAACAGTTACCAATGTGCCAGATATGTGAAAGTCTTTAGCAATGAGCAGATCATTTAAACAGAATTTACCCTGACAATAAGAAAAGATTTCTCATACTTTCAATTACTTAAAGATAAAATTCTGAAATGAACTATGATAGATAATATGTTTGTTTCATCATCAAAGCGAAATGATGATGGATTAAGGGCATCATACAGCATATCCCTACTTATCACAAAGTCTGGTGAGCTGCACACCATAGAGAAAAAAGTGATTCTACTGGTTATTACAGAGGTATTGCACACTGTACTCCACAAACCTTCACGATGTTATAAAAAGGATTTCTTTGAGCAATAGCACAGTTCAAAGATGGGCTGCTAACCATCAGCACAAATGAGGATCTCAAGGTAACATACAAACAGGGTTATCAAAAGTTTTGGCTGCAACAAGATATTCCATTTCTGTACCCGGCTTTATGGATTGTTGTACAAAAGTATTTGTTGACATTTCCATCATAGTATCTGGTACAGAGAGACTTCAGAGTAGTTTTAAATATGCTTCAGAACAGACATCAATTGCATATCACTGAATATGGAAATTTGAGAATGCAATTCATTAATGTAAAACTGATCATAAATAAATCATTGACAGCTCACCAGGTGCACCCATCTCATTAAATTTAATTTAATTCTGATTAAAATCTTTCATTGTTGTAATTTTTGTTGATGTTTAATTCTATCTGTATATAAGTGATTTTAATATTTGTACTTATTTTGAATTTACATATTTATTTCATAAATGTCAAAAATTAAAAAAAAAAACTCATTTTTTTTTGCTTTAATTTTTGTTAGTGCAAGTTTTGATATCAAATGTTCCACAATTATAATACCATATTCTGTAGTCCTTTTATCTTTTTCACTCATTAATTACAAGTGAGTAAAATGAAAGGTTTGTTATCTAGTGAAATATTTAATATTGAGTATTGTACAAATTTATTAATTTGAGTAAGTAAAGTAAATGACTAAGGGATCGATGGTTTTAAAAGTTTTTGGTAAAGGGGTCTGTGGCAGAAAAAAGTTTGGGAGCTCTTGCACTATAGTAATTTCATAAATCTTTATGATTATGAACAATATGACATCACTTAAATGTCAATAAAATGAATAAATATTTTTTTTAAATTTGACTTTCATGCATTTTCTTAATACGGTCAACACTGATCATTGATTTATGGTCACATGCATTAGATTCACTATGGCATTTTGATATTTACCCTGAGATATTAAGTACACATATACTCTTTTTTTTTTGCCTGACCATATTAAATTGCCATTAGAAGAATATAACATTGTAATATGATAAATGTGTTTTACCAGTTCTTACTTATGAATCTGAGACTTGGACACTTAATATAAGAGCAATACAGAGACTTCAGACCACTCAAAGAAGTATGCAGAGATGCATGTTGGGAGTAACAAGAAGAGATCAAAAACACAATGTATGAGTAAGAGAACAAACAGGTGTTACTGACCTCATTGAAAAAAATTAAAAGACTGACGTGGAGTTGGGATGGACATATTGCTAGAAGAGATGATAATAGATGGACAACTGAAATCTTAAACTAGATTCCAAGAGATTGTAAAAGACCCAGAAAGAGACCACATGTGAGATGGATGGATGAAATAAGGAAGTGTGGAGGGGTGATGTGGAGAAGAGAAGCTAAAGATCGGAGATGGATTGAACTACGACCTTCATCCTGCAGTGGATTGATAATAATTGATGATGATGAATATAAAAAGGATAAATGTTTACATTAAAAAAACCTTTAGGATTATTTGTTTACTTATTTTAAATATATTTTGAGCTTAGTAAAATGCTTTTTTTGATTTTGTTGTATATTTATTTGAAATACACACATATGTTATAGAAGAGTCTTAGATATAAATACATTTTATCTTTTATAAGTTTAGTTAGCCATAAGTGAGAGATTTATTATTATTGATCTATTAGTTATAGTTACAGTTTTTGGTTTGATCAATTTGTAGGAAATATTAAGTAAGATAAATCCACCTCACTTCATTATTTTATAGATACGTACAGTTTTGAATAATGTCTCACAATATTAATAAATAATTTAATTATTAGTGCTAGCATATAAAAAAATGAGATGATTATTTATAAAGAAACATAGATTTTTTCATTTTTTTTACCTTGGTTACTGTATCTTGTTATTGCTTATTGGATTATTTTATACCTATCACCGAATCTATTGGGAATAGCTTTTAGGCTTGCATGTATATTATTACATTTAAAGATCATCAGACCTCACATGAATAAAGTATAGTTGCTTCCAGAAACAAATAGGATAACTAAATTGCTCAGATATTTTGAATCTAAAATTTAACAGTGTTCAACACATACTGCAAATATACATGTAATAATAAGACAAATGGATTATTATTATGAAAGGCTTTTCAAATAAAACCACATGACTTATTAATAGAAAAATTTAACAATATCTTTAGATAATTGTTCTATTAATATTGGATATTTATAAAATATAATGACCAGAACCTTGTAGGTTGCTCAGTCTTACTTAGAATATTATAATGTTTATTTATACTTATTTATATCAATTCACTTTCTTTTTAAATGGATGATAAAATATATAACTAGGAGAACACAATCATATATTGTTCCAAATTACAAATTAGTATTAACTCAAGCGCTTATGAATAACTTATTTTGATTTCTTATATCTATTATATTATTAAATTATAATAACTTAAAGTTTTTATTTAATATAAGTTAAAGTTATCTTTTTTTATATAGTTAATATATATATATATATGGTTTCTCATTGTATAAATCTCATCTATCATCACTTCAGGTTTAAACATCTTGTATATATATTCATATAAAAACTTTATTTTACCCTATATTAAAACATTGTTTATAGACTATTTATTAATAATAAATAAACTA
This sequence comes from Epiperipatus broadwayi, assembly GCA_028023455.1. Taxonomy (NCBI): domain Eukaryota; kingdom Metazoa; phylum Onychophora; class Udeonychophora; order Euonychophora; family Peripatidae; genus Epiperipatus; species Epiperipatus broadwayi. Next base: position 8,791,813 of record JAQFVV010006223.1, on the reverse strand, counting down.
TTATTGTTATCATATGCCATTAACTCAAGATATTATTCCTTCAATTTACCAATATACTCATTATAAACAATATCTAAGATAGAAGTTGGTTAGTGTTCAGATCATTATCTCACATTTATATTATCTTTTTAGGAGCTATTCTCATTAACCAAGTTACTATAATATTGTATGGGTATAAATTGGGAAGATCAACCAAACATATAAGGTATCTTTATTATGAAATGTTACCCAAATTTATTATAAAATTAAATTTAAGACTGATAGAATCTCTATCTCTCAGGCATTCCATCGCATTTCACCCCATTAATTCTGGTATAAGTCTCTTGTCTCACATCACTATAAGTTTAAACATCTTATGTAAATATTCATATAAAACTTTATCACTCTATTTTAAAACATGTTTATAGACTATTAATAATAAATAAGCTATTGTTGTTATCATATTACACCATTGGTTCGAGAGCTTACTTGTTCAATTTTCCAATATAATCATTATAAACAATATCTAAGAAATAAGTTGATTAATGTTTATATCATTATCTCACATTTATATTACCCTTTTAGGAGCTAGAAGTTCTCACTAACTATGTTACTATAATACTGTATGGGTATAAATTGGTTAGATCACCCAAACATATAAGGTATCTTTATTATGAAATAAGTTAGCCAAATTTACTATAAAATTAAATTTAGGATTGAGAATTTCTATCTCTCAGACATTTCATTACATTTGCCCCATTTATACTGGTACAGTTGTGAGATTTGATTAATAACCACTGCCACCTGAGATCAGTGAATCACATGCAATTAATTTGCATATAAAGCATTACTGAATATCTTGGCAATATATAGCTAATGAGTTCATTAAGATAAAGGTGAAATATAAAAAAAATTTGAACTTTTCTATAAAGTATACATTTTAAAGCCACGATTAATATAGTTTTGTCTGGAGGTAGATGTGAATAATGAAACTTTATTTAGTTGTTTAAATACTCTTTATATTGTTTAGGATAAGTTAATAAGTCAGATTTATATAGATACATTTATCATTATGGAAGCCAATGACCAAGAAGTAGGGTCTGGAACTATAAGTTCAGACTTCATGAATATAATCAATCCTTAGCCAGTTTCAGGTGCTAAATAAAACATTTGATGAACAAACGGCAGAATAAAAAAGAATTTTGAAAAACAAAAAAAAATTGAAGGAGTAGATAAAAAATTGGAAAAGCAAAAGGCAGGATCAAAAAGTAATTTTGAAAAACAAAAGGTAGATTCTGATAAAAATTTTGAAAGATTAGATAATTAATAGTCAGCAAAGATTGAATTGCAACATTGCCAAATTCATTCAATTGAAAACTTTCTGTGGGGAATTCTATATGAATTGATTAGAATATTAGACAGGGCTGGAATAATTATTTTCAGTGAGTAGACTAGGTGAGATGAAAAAACTGGCCATTGCATGAAACCATTTATATTGTCCATGAAAGACCAGTGGAAATCCTTTAGTCATGTGCCCAAAACATATTTTGGAATGCAGACAAATATGACAGTTTCTTATACAAAATTAGTCAGGATAAATATACCTGGAATAAAGAGAGCTACACCCAAGTTTTCTGAAGGCAGATGACTAAGTTGAAAATGTTAACTGCATTCTCATTATCAGAGAATCAAATCATTTGGATAATAAGGCAAGACATACCTAGACATATTGAGCAAGCCATAATTATTGTTGAAAAATATTTGTTTGAGATGTTGGAAGTACTAGGTACTCTTGAGGTGAGTGAGGGATCTTTAGCCAGCAACTACAGAGCCAAGAGAGACAATAACACAGATAATGTATTACACATCTTGACAGAACAGAATCAAAAGAATAGAAGTAGGAAAGAGTGTAGGTCACACTATACCATGAATACTATCTCCCTCAGGCAATAGGGATCTCCATAACATCAGAGGTAGTAATAGGTCTGATAGGAGTATTGTGCCAAAAGCAATTATCCTATCAGCAGCTCATTGGACACTATCATGAAAATGCTAGGGGCTATACTGAAATCTCGATCTTTAAACTAGGACAGGTGCCATTCCTTACTGCAGGAGCCTGACATCACTACTAATTTGTGAAGCAATAATATAATAAACTACATAAGTTCATTAAATTTTAGATTGGTGGTGATTAATTTGATCTCCAATCTGAGAGTTGCATACATGATATTTGCTCAGAAATTAATATAATCATCCAAGTGAAATATAATCATCCAAGTGATATCTATAAGAGCTTTTCTTGATTCAGGGAGTCAGATCTCCATTGTTTCAAAGAATCTATTCATTAAAATCACTGAAATAAAACCTCAAATGTCTGGCCTACCAGTAAACAGGCACACATTACCATAGCAAATGGTTGCAAAGCCAAATTATCTACCAAACAAGTTTGGTAAATCATACTGCTAGTCCACATAAGGTTTGAACATATTTTCCTAATTATGGGTGGAATTATTTATAATGTTATGATAGGTTCCAACTTCATGAGTAGACATGGATACATAATTGCTATGTAAATCAACAATTCATATATGGTCAAGAAAAATTTAGTTTCAATAGTGCAATACCCAATAAAAATTTCCAATTTATTAGTCTTACTACATGCATCAACAAAATCAGATTTAAAAGCCAAAATGTTAGAATCTATTGAGCTAAATAATGATGACAGAGAAGAAAAAATTCATTTGCTGTGCAAATTTAAGAATGTGTTATCAAAGAAATAAAGTATAATTGAAGGATACATACGTAGGATGCCTTTAAGGGATAGTGAACCATTCCAATGAAAAAGTTATTCCATTCCTTATCAGTTCAGATTAGAAGTGTGAAAACAAATCAGCCAAATAGTAGAAAATAATAAGAAAGTGCCTGTCAGCTTACAATAATCCATTAATGGTTGTCCATTAAAAGGATGGACCTGTACATATATGGTTGGATGTGAGATTCCTGAATCAGTAAATGATTCCAGAATGTGATGTCCCACCTATTGTTCAAGAGCAGTTAATTTGTTTCAGTGGTAAAAGAATATTTACCATTGTAAATCTAATGGCTAGCTATTGGCAAGTATATTTACATGGTGACGACAAGAAATATTCTGCTTTTAAATATGAAGGTTTCTCAAGCTAGTTTAATCTGGTGCCTAGATAGTGTTTTGTCAGACACACTTAAGGACCTTATTACCATTTATGTGGATGATGTAATTGCCTCTGAAGATATATCAGAGCATATCCAATATCTAAGTATGTTCTTAGAGGAATGTCAAGAAAAGAACATAACTATTAACCTCAAAAAAGTAAGGTATCCATCAGTAAGATTGAATTTCTTGTAGTAGGTATTGATAGGATAAGATCATGTCTTAACAAAATCAAAGCCATCCATGAATTTCCTATACCAGAAAACAAAAAACAGCTGTGCTCTTTATTTGATATCTGTAATTTCTATCATAGGTTTTATAAATTTTTTACTTATGATACCATTTATCTATCAATATTCCTAAAGAAAGATAGAAATGGAAATAAAAAGATAACCAATTAATGAAGTTTGACAAAATAAAAAACTAAATTTTTAAATTCTATTATCTTATACTACCCTAATTTTGATGATGTATTCTACATACAAACAGACAACAGTTGGTATGGTTTAGGAATGGTTTGGTCTAACCAGACCATAAACAAAACCCATGTCTTATATTTCCTCAGTATATTATTAAAAGATGAGAAATTATGCAATACAACCATGGAGAAGGAAACTATGGCCATGGAGTTGACCTTTCAAAAACAATGACAATAGTTATTGGAGTCGAAGTTTTGAATTCATCAATCAGAGTTATGGAGGTTATTTATCCAACAATTCAATTACCATGTACAATATTGTAAAAGACAAGATAATGTCATAGCTGATATTTTTAAGTAGGGATCCAGTTAAGATGGAGTCATGCCATCCAAACATGGAAAACCTTTTTATCACGACCGTCTCATTAATCATCTATGATATAGTTGGAAATGATTTGCATAACTTACCTGAATTGCAAATCAGAGATTCTAAACTAAACTATCCCACATCATTAACTATTTAGAGGATAATATGGAATCTAAAACAGTCAAAAGAATGTTTGATAATATGTCTATATTTCAGAAGCCTTTGCTCTACAAAACTACAAAAATAAAGGCCAGTCATGGAGAATCATAATGCCATCATACATAAGGGGTAGATTAACTTTTTATATTCACTGCCTGTATGGCATTACAGACCCAGAAAAGTATAATATGTTGAGGGTAAACTGTTCTACTGGCCTGATATGTATGCCCCATACTAGATAGGCATAAATACTGTGAAATTTGTTTAAGATCTAAATATGCTAATCACTCTTATGCTGGTATATTACAAACAATAGTACCAAAGGTCCAATAACCTTTTAGCAATTGACTTTTATAGTCCATTGCCACCCTTTAAAAGGTACAAGTTCATCTTAATAACATGACATTTTTCCAAGCTCATTAGTGCATACCCTGCGATGAAAGTTAATAACAAGAGCATAATTAAGTGCTTACAAGAATCTCAATTTAGACATGTTGGAAAGCCTAACACTATCCTAACAGATCATGCTATATTATTCTTGTTTAAAGAATGAAAATCCTGGATAAAAGATCAAGAAATCCAGAATGTGTCATGCTCCATTAGAAACTCACAATCTAACCCATGTGAAAGAATTATGCATGAGTTAGGCAGACTATTTAGGGTGTATTTAGAAGATAATCGCCAGAATTGGTTAAATAAGTTGAGAGGAGTGATATATCATATAAAAATTCCTCAAAATGAATCAATCAAATTTGGCCCAGTCAATCTTCACTTTAGATATAGGGAACCTATATCACTATTCACCATTTCCAAAGAAGATACTGATCGTAACAGAGATACCTTGGAAGCTCAAAATCATCTAAAAGAGGTTGGATGGAGAAGAACTGTCCAAGCTTCTAATAAACACTCAATGTTCAAAGTTGATGATTATGTTTTAAGTAAAGACTTCCCAAGTCAGTGATCCACAAAACAACAAGTTAAAAAAAAAAAGTACAATGGACCACTCCAAATAAAAAGGAAAATGGGGGAAATGATTTTCTCTTAGTGATTCCTGAGGAGGAAAAAGGCACATCCAATGCCTGCAGCCTGAAACCAATAGCAACATCAAACCTATAATGTAAGTGTCAAGGACTGATTTATTAATGTTAGATAACAGCCATTCAGTGAACAAACACTAGTATAGTCAAACTTTTGTCATATTAACTTTTGTTATAGTAAAGGTGTTCTTTCATTAATGTGTCTTAGGGAGGTATCTTGCATCTCATTAAATGATAAAGTTATTATTAATTGGTAGAAGTACACCAAAAGTATTCCTTAGATATGAAAGGGAAGTTCTAATAGATAACATCTGCCTAATCATTTTGATTATTTACTTCTAAATGAAATTTGTCAATGCAGTCTAAATCAAAAAATTTTGCCATGTTATTACGGTACTCAATTTGAATAAAATTTGTCACTTTAGAAGTCTCAAAGATAGAAGCAATTTAGGATACCTATTTTTGTCATAATAAAATCATTATTGTTATAAAAAAAAAATTTCTTAGTGGGGGAATTTGTATCATCTTACCCAAAATAGGATCATACAGGATTTTAAAAAAAAATTATATTCAATATTAGCTCACTATATTACTCAAAAATGTAGTAGCTATCATATATATATATATGTACACATGCATTCCAGTAGAAATATTAATGAATAAACAATTATTGATACTTTCATATGTATAAATCTTTGTATATATGTATGTAACTGATATTTATAATAATTGATCTGTTTAGTAACAATGATAATTGCTTAATAAAATTTCCTAACCACAACCATGAGCAAATCGAAAGGATAACTGTAGCAGCAAAAATCACATTATTCAACAAAATGATATAGAGATTTTTTTAAATTGTATTCTCTTACATTTATTTACTGCAAAAGAAAATTGAATAAATACAAATTTTTTATTCTTTAACAGGAGAAGAATGTATACCTTTATGCAAGTTTATGTCATTTTTTTTTAACTTAGTTACCGTATTTCATTATTTCTTAGCAAATTTTGTACCTATCAACTGGATATTATGTGAACAGCTTTTAGACTTGCCTGCATAGTATTATATTTAAAGATTCTCAGATATCGCATAGAGAGACAGTATAGTTGCTTCTAAAAACAATTAAGATAATTAAGTCACGCAGATATTTTGAACTTAAAATTTAACAGTATTCAACACGTACTGTGAATATACTTGGATAATAATGATACAAATGGATTATTATTATCAAAGACATTTCGTATAAAACCACATTACTTATTAATGGAAAATTCTTAGCAATATCTCTGAATAATTGTGTTTTATTAATATTGGATATTTATAAAATATAAAGACCAGAACTTTATAAATTGCTCAGTCTTATTTGGAATTTTAGAATGTTTATTTAGTTATTTATACTAATTCACTTTCTTTTTGAATGGATGATAATACATATATATATATATTGTAATGGTATATAATATGCCGTAACATTAATTTAAAATTAAAATAAAAACTTAAGTTCGTAAATAAACACTAAAAGCTAAAAAATTAAAGAGTTGTTAAACATATATATATTCACACAGATGCAAAACTTTAAAAGTATTTTTTTTAAATAAAAAAAAAAGTATTTGAACATACTTTTTTTATAAAAAAAAGGTAAAGATCTAAATATAAAAGATTTTTAGTAAAAAGTAACATAAATGAAAAAGATTCCTATGTAATCTCAGTAAATGGAAATGATTGTGTCATTAATTATCAAAAAGCAAACTAGCCCTTGGGGCTCTTATATAAAAAAGTCAGATGAAAGATATAGATAAGAGAACAAAAAAAATTACATGTCCAATTGAAGCAGCAACCAACGCTCAGACCTTAACGAAAATTTGGAACAGGAAACCATGTTCAGTGAATCCGGACGATTAGTCTAAAAGAAAAAAATATTCAAATTAAAACAGTTCCAGCTTGATTTTTTTTAGATGGGTGATAAGATGCACTTTTCACCCTCTCTCTTATTTCAAATGAAATGACTGATGAATTATGAATAGTACTATTGCAGCCCCTGAATCATATGGGTTCTGCAATAAAATAGTACCAGAATTGACTGCAATAAAATAATACCAGAATTGAAACAGCTAAGGCCACCTCCAGAACAACAGACCGGTCTTCCAATAAAGACTTCATGGGAATTGGCACCAGGAACCAGGAGTCTTCTACTGTAAGATATGAACTGTAAAATTTAAAAGTAATTAAGAACTTTTGTCACGATTTGACAAGCTTTTAATAATCAACTAAACCTAATTTTTAAAATGAACTTTAATCTGACTTTTAAGATTTCAAAATGAATTAATAATGTTTAATTTTATATATTGGAGTTTGCTAATTTAATCATTTCCATTTTTTTATTATTAATATTTATTGACTAAATTATGTAAATGTTAAATTTCAGTCGGGAATGAATGGCTGCATAGATTTATAAAGTTATATTAATTAATTAAGGGAGGGTTAATCTTAGGTTATTTGTTTTGTAGTTAAATTGGGTTAATTGATTGGATATATTGGTGTAATTAGTAAATGTAGCATGAGATCCGCTACATGCAGGATCATATTATATGCTGCACTTGAGAAAAATGTCCCATTTCTCACCAACCATCGGAAGCAGATGGTATTCCCTGCTCCTTGGATCACCCCTTTAGCCTATGGAATGGGATAGTAAGATGGCAACACAGGCCCTTCCTATGGAGTTTTTTTTTATTATTGTTTTTCTCGCCAGACAGATGTACCATTTCTGTACTGGACGAGAGTCAATGTCTTCTATAACCATGCTGTTCAGATGTGCATTCCTGACAGTATGGCATTGTGCTGTTGTATTCATGCTGCATTGAATACATAGATATATCAGATAGATTGGTGTTAGTTTGAATGCGAACTTTTGGCCTAAGGTTAAATAAGGGATAGAATATTTTCTTTTCAAATGCAATCTATGTAGTTTATTCATACTCGACACTCTAATAAAATATTATTAAATTCATCTGTGCAGATTGTTTAAAATAAAAATTTAAATTTAAAAATTAATATTAAAATCTAAGCATAATAAATTTTATTCCTCAATTTTATTTATATGTGCATTAATAAATGTTTGTGTGTTAATTACTGGCAGTGGCTTTTTTTTTTTTAAATATTAATATATTTCTTTTAAGCAAGTTTTATATTAAATTTCTGCATCTCCATGAGCTAGTGGCATGGGCTGATGGTCGGAATAAAATACATATGTAAAAGTTAGATCTTAATAGCGCATATCTGCCTACTCTATAAATTTTCCAGGTTCAAATAACCTGGTGGTGCCCTGTACTGCAGATACAGTAAGATTCCACATTTCCTCCGCCCGTTATAATATATATATAAGAGAAAACAATCACATATTATTCCAAACTACATATTCCTATCAACTCAAGAATTTATGAGTAATGTATTTCAATTTTTTATATCTATTACATTATTAAATCATAATAAGTTAAAGTTCTTATTTAATATCCTTTTATCAAGATTTAGTTAATATATATATATGGTTTCTCATAGTTATCATTATAAGTCTCTTGTTTCACATTACTACAGGTTTAAATATAAAAATATTCATATAAAACTTTATTGTACCATATTTTAAAACATTATGTTTATGGACTATTTATTATTAATAAATTATTGTTGTTATCATATTATGCTATTTATTTGAGATCTCACTTGCTCAATTTAACAATACAATCATTATAAACAACATCTGAAAATAAATTGATTAGTTTTCAGATCATTATCTCACATTTATATTACCTTTTTAGGAGCTAGCAGTTCTCACTAATCAAGTTACTACAATATTGTATGGGTTTAAATTGGGAAAGATCAACCAAACATATAAGGTAAATAAGTTATCCAAATTTACTATAAATTTAAGATTGACAGAGTCTCTATCTCTCAGGAAATTCCACCGCATTCACTCCATTTATACCAATACAATATATATTGTCAAAAGTAAACTTCTCATTAAGATCTAATAATTAAAAATATTGCTAATGATGATCTGCTTCGTTTGCCATCTTCATTTTAACATCTTATATTTCAATTACTCCCATCGCATAAGTCCTTTAACTTATTGTCTACATTAGACTGATGATTTTATCTCCTCATATCTGTTGCTACCAGCATTTACTGATAAACTCACAATATTTACTTACTTATTTGAAGTGAAAATAGCGGTTTCTACTATCTAATATCTTTTATTATAGTTAAATCCTTAACCTAAGCAATAAATTATTAATAGATTAAATAAGTAAAAAGAAAGATAGATTCTTAAATAGATAGACAATCAGACAAATATAGATAAATAGATAGAGAAGTGGATAGATAGTTAAGTAGGTAGATAGATGATGTAGACAGATAGATAGGCAGATATATATAGAAAAACAGTTTTATACACAAATATAGATAGATAGTTAGTTAGTCAACCAGATAGACAGACAAATACATTGTAGGTAGGTAGATAGATAAATAGATTGATTGATAGATAGATAGTAATATATTTATATTTTCAACGTTTCTGTTGTATTGGTATATTTATTTTTATAGACTAAATTAATGAAAATAATACAATTTTGGTTTAACATTTTAACTAAAAACTTTTTTTTTTTTTATAGGCAGTTTCCACAAACATGGTAGTTAAATGTAAATGTCATGGGATGTCAGGTAGCTGTGAATTAAAAACATGCTGGAAAACTGTGCCTGATTTCATCATTGTAGGTGATGTTCTAAAAGAAAGATTTGACTCAGCAACTATAGTAGACCATACAAATATAAATGAAGGTAGTTTGCGTCCTGTTTCATCACACATTAGGAAAAAACCATATGATACAGACTTAGTATACTTTGAAAAATCACCAAATTTTTGTGAGCAAAATCATGAACTAGATTTCCCAGGAACTGAAGGTCGGCTATGTAATAAAAGTAGCCATGAAATAGATAACTGTGGAGCCCTCTGTTGTGGAAGAGGATATAATACTCTGCGTCAATCCAGAATAGAAAGGTGTAACTGCCGTTTTCATTGGTGCTGTTATGTAATCTGTGAGAACTGCAGCTACACAGACTGGGTTACAGTGTGCAAATAAAACTTTAAAATTAATATATTTTATAATAAAGTTTTTGTTTTTTTATACATAATGTGGTGAAAAAAATGAAAACTTTGTTTTTTAATGAAACTTTTGAAAAAATAAAGTGCATGAAAAGCTATTTAATTGTTTAAAAACAAAAAATTATGCCTGTTCAGAAAATTTGAGTAAATAAAAAGACTTATGAAGAGTCAATTAAAATTAGCTGTAAAAAGTTTTTAATCAATAAAAATGGAACATATAATAAAGCACTGGTGGTTTCAAAATAATTTAACGTTAATTTAGCTATATCTGTTTGTGAGCCTGCATGTATAAATGCAGTTTAAATTATTAAACATTTAAATATCAATCCAATATTTAAAACAAATTATTGTTAAAATATCATGCCGTAAATTAACACTAAATGACTCACCAAAATATATGAAATAATCCCAGTGCTAAATTGAAATAAAAATCCAAATATTAAATCATCCTACATAGCTAATAAATCCAGCGCCATCTTCTGTGAGATAATGCATAAATATATTACAGTCCACATTTTAAAAAATCATTTCAGGCTGGCTATTTTGAAATATGGACTCTAATGTATTTATATATTATTCACAGAGGATGGTAGGGGATTTATTAACCATATTTAATGATTTAATATATATATATAACCATTAGAAACCAGTCAACACTTACACAATCTCAATGTAGATAACAATCAACAATCTCAAACTGTTGTCAAGGCAACCTTCTTATATATATGTAAGTTTTTACTTTTTTAACTTTCCATCACTCAGTGATTTATTATTGTTCCATGACTGACTACCCATTTTAAATGTTTCACAATATGCTTTGAAAGTAGTAAAATGCTGGCCATTCTATCATTAATATTATTTCTGCTTATTTGGTTTTCTTATTTATTATGTATATAATATATGTTCATCAATGGCAAATTCTTTATTAATACCTGTTAATGGCATTTTATTTTTATTTTAAATGTTAAAATATAACTGTGTTTTTAAAATAATAATGTCAATTAAAATGAAAAATATCACTTCTGTCATTTCTTATTTTACATCATACTGGTTATTATTCATTTTTCTACCCATGATATAAAATTATGCTATAAATATTAATGTTTTTATCCTAAATGCCATATTACAGTTTTAAAAATAATATTAATAGTAATAAATATAAATATTCCAAACGTGATTTTTAATTGTTGAAAATAAAATGAGTCAATTAATGGCATTATAAAATAATTTGCCAGTGATATATATTTTCTATTTATGGTACTTTTTTAAAAAAGATATATATTATTTGTAATAAAATTAAGTAAAAAATACAAACTGTTTGTTTTTTTTTTTTTTGGTTTTTTTTGGAAAAAAAATAGTAATGATACAAAACATATTCAAATCGCCTGATGGGCAATAATGAATGATATAACTAATATTATGCTAAAAAAAAATTAAGTGTAAACTGAATAGCTGCTGTTTTTATTCATATAAAACAAATTAAAAAAAAATAAATTCAAATGTAAAACAAATAATTTTTTAAAAAAATCCATGAATATAAAAAAATTCACAAAAAAAAATCTACCTTATATATCAGGCATGTCAATGAAACCTGCAGGCCACATGTGTGGGTCACTAACAAATGGTCTGCAACTAACAAAAATTGTAGCCAATAAGGCAGGGGTCCCCAATCTTTTTGCACTTAAGAGCACATTCTATAATACCGGCCAGGTGGTGAGCACCATTTATTTTTTTCAACCAGATGGCGGGCACCATTTATTTTTTCAATGTAAATTTATAGTTGGATATTGTTAATAATATACATAATGTACAAAAAAATATTTATTTCAAAAATAAAATTTTAACATATAATTAACGTTTATATTTTTACGCTGTAAAAGTATAATATGCCCTACAATTTGATTACAATATAATACAATAATTTATAAGAAATTTTAAAAATTAAATTTATTTGTATCAGATAAATAATTTTTTATCATGTTCAGATAGTGGCGGGCACACATAAAATGGTCTGCAGGCGCCATAGTGCCCACGCGCATAGGGTTGGGGACCCCTGCAATAAGGTAATTTAATTTTTTATAATACTGATTTTTGTAAAAATTAAAGTTATAAATACATACATGAATTAAATAAATATCAAAAACTTAACATTTCCATTAAGTTATAATATATGGGAATCTACTGTTCAATTTTTATTCACATGTATCAAATGCAGAGAATGAGAATATGGTATAACCAGTAAGCTACATTCAATAAGAAAGTAGATATTGTTATTTTATCCATCCATTGTTATTACTATTATTTTAAACAAATTATTTCAGATTCTAATCGTTACTTCATTCAAAATATTCCTTCATTATTAACTGAATGTTTTTTTTGTGATTGATTAAGAATTTATTAAAATAATCAACTGAAATCAATAATTACAACATTTAAGATCTATTCTATTGCAATTGATGAAAGTACGGACATACAGGATAAAATTGTTTTTATTTGCAAATGGATTGTAAACTTAAAAATAAGTGAATAGCTTCTGAAAATTATTATAATATATGATACAACTATTGAAATTAATATTTTTAATCCATGTAAGAGTCACTTCCAACTTACATAAACACCCATTTGCAAGTCAGTACATGCTAATAAACAACTGAGGTCAAGATAATACAGAAAAAAATTAACTTACATGTATATTAGTAATGCCAATTACAAAACATTAGCTTTAAATAAAAATAAAAAATATTTCTCTAACTAAACATAACAATTAAAGACTAAATATTCCACATATATAAATAAAACAAAAGTAAACCTATTATTTAGTAACCATGGAAACCAAGACTTGAACTTTAGAACCTGAAGATGATCTAGATCAAGTATTTCCAAGCAACCCATTGTTCAAAAGATGAAAGTTTATGATTCAATTACTTAATTGAAAACATTAACTAACTCAACAATCACTCTATATAAAAACCTTGTGAAAATAATAAAATATATATATACAAAAAAGGTATTTTTTTTCTAAGATTTGAATATGAGAATAACTGCAAAGATGGTTTGATTATTTGCTTTCATAGCCTTTGACAGTAACAAACTCTTTTACAATATCATAAATCTGCACCCAAGTGAGTTTCCTATTAAACAATAATCATTCAAGAAGACTAGAAATATCAATTGTGAAAACTATAAGGGAACAGTAGCGCATCATTCAAATATTATCAGAAGAGTAATTTTGCATATACTAATATATATATCACAGAATCACATTTTAAAGCCTTTAATGTTAAATAATTTATAAGCAAGAATATTCAAGTTATTTAAAAGCTAGTCCAATGTTTTCCAGCTAAACAACTTTGGCATAGAGGTCTTATGTAGATGCTTACCAGAAGATGTAAACATTAATTAAATTCTATAGAATGAATTTCTACCTTAGTTTCACCATATCAGCTTGCAGAGGATGGAATGGATGCTGTGAGAGGGGAGCACCATGGTTAGTAATGTGATGGAGGATAGAAATAAATGTAGAAATAATAGTGAAAGATGTGGATGGAGAGTGAATGATAAGAATAAGTTGGAAGAGTATAAAATAAAAGTTGAAGAAACCATGGAGCAGTTGGTTGGGGATGAGTATAAGGATTGGTGTGGTAAAGTAGAAAAAGTGGCAAATAGGGTTTTAGTCGAGAATATGAAGAAGAATAAAAGTAATAAAAAAATGAGAGTTTACTAAAGTGTAAAAGAGAGGGAAAAAGCATGCAGAGAATATAAGTGTGCTATTAAGAATAAAGAAAATGAAAATGATATTAATGCTAAATGGGGAAAGTACTTAGAAAAGAAGAAGCTAGCTAAAATGGATAATTATAGAGAGAGGATGAAGTTAAATAATAAATTGTTGGAGGATATTAATAAAAGTGGAAGAAATGGGAGTAAAAAATTTTGGAATTACATTAAAAGGAAAAATGTAGGGAAAAGAGAGATAGTATTAATAGATGATGAGGGAATAGAATGTAGCTCTAGAGGCGAGCTAGAGAAAATCTTAAATAGATATGTAATGGATATAGAAAAAATGTTAGATGTGAAGGAATTAGTGATAGAAAACATGAAAGCAGTTAGTAGTGGGAATATTAGGTTCACAAAAAATGAATTGAATAAGGCAGAAAAGAGATTGAAAAGTGGAAAGGCGAGAGGTTTAGATGGATGGGCAGCAGAGATGGTAATGAATTTAGGGCATAGAGCAAAGTTATTATCATGTTTTAATAAGATGGCGCAGAAGATAGTTTTTCCGGGTAGTTGGAGTAATACAAGAATAAGATTATTATTTAAAGGAAAGGGTAAGGATAATAGAAAGTTAAATAATTATAAACCGATAGCGGTAACATCAGTTTTATATAAAGTTTTCACATATATGGTAGCTGGAAGAGTTGTAAAATGGATGGAAGAGAATAATGTAGTGGGGGAAATGCAAGGAGGTTTTAGGTCAGATAGGTGTATAGGAGATAGTTTGTTTGTAGTTACACAACTTATGGAGATGAGTAGGAATTCAGGTAGATTATTATATATGAGTTTTATAGATATAGAGAAAGCATATGATAGAGTAAATAGAAATAGATTATGGGTAAGATTAGCCAATTGGAAATGGATGAAGCTTTAGTAAATATTATTAAGAAATTATATGAAAATAATTATTATACTTACCAATTAGGGGATGTAGAATCAGTTAAAGTTAAAAATAGAGTGGGATTAAGGCAAGGATGCCCTATGTCACCGATTTTGTTTTTGTTGTTTTTGAGTGAAATGGAAAAAGCAATAGAAAGACTAGGAAGAGGGGTAGAGATACCATAGGTGGCAAAGGAGTATATACTTTGTCGGGTCTTTTTTTTGCAGATGATATCTTTTTATGTGCAGAAAGAAGAGAAGATATGGATATTATGTTGAGATACCATTAATAGGTGGGTAAAGAGTATGGGGATTAAATTTAGTGAAGAAAAATCAAATTTAATGATGGTTAATACTGGGGAAAGAGAGGATGTAGTTTTTTTATTGGGGGATATAAAGTTAAGTGTGGTGGATAGATATAGGTATTTGGGAATCATCTTATGTAATCAGGAAAATTGCTTGGTTGAATGGGCGAAAAAATTGGTAAATGAAGCAAAGAAAAGAAAAGGTTTGGTAAAGAAACTAACAGTATTTTCATATAATAAATATGATGTAGCTAGAATTGTATGGAAGGGAGTTGCAGTAGCAGGGTTAACATATGGTAATGATGCATTATGTTTTAGTAAAAGGATTTTAGATTATTTAGAGAAAGTACAAAGGGAAGTAGGAAGACATGCATTAGATGCAGAGATGTGGACAGCAAAGGAGGCAATTCAAGGAGAAATGGGATGGTCAAGTTTCTATATGAGAGATGCAAAAAGTAAAATGAAAATGTTTGGTAGGTTGCAGTTTATGGATAGTAAAAGAATAGCCAAAATAGTGTTTAATTGGGTTATGAGTAAAGGGCAGGTAACAAGATGGGTGAGAAAGGTAATGCGGTATGCAAAAGATTTGGATAAAGAATTTATATCGGTATACTTGTATAAAAGGTGGGATGATTCATTGAGTGTTATAATTGCAAGGAATGGAATAAAAGAATAGAAGCATTAATAAAAAATAGGGAGATGGAGAAGTAGTAAGGAGGGTAAGAAGAGTTTAAATATATATAGAAGTAAACGGAATATTGGAAACAAGTTAATTTATGATAATAGTAAGAAAAGTAGTTTATTGTTTAAGGCTCGAACGGGATCTTTAGCAACAAGAGAATATACATGTAAATGGAAAACTATGGGTGATTTAGCGTGCAAATTGTGTAAGGAAGGTATAGAAAATATTAGGCATCTGTTGATTGAATGTAAATGCTTGAAAGCAGAAAGGGTACAGATAATGCAGTTATGGGAAAATAGGTATGAACAAAGTGACAATACAGAAAGTGAGTTAGTAGTTTTTATGCTGGGTTTGTGAAAAGATAAGGGGGATTTAGATTTAAAGACCATAGAGTTGACAAAGATTATGTTGTGGAAATGGGATGGGGCAGAATATGGGAAGACTTAGAGTGGGGACTGGAAAATAAAGTGGCTAACAGGTTTATCTGGGCATAGTTGCTGAGATATTCTTGACTTCATTTAAGGAGAAGCCAAATACATCACATCACATCGACAGTCCTCACTCTACCAATGTGTGAATCCCAGAAAGAGTATGAATTTATAAGATCGAGAGACTTTGCTATGAGGTTTAGAAACATTTTATAGGACATTCTTAAGACAAAGGGTTGTTCAAATCATTTAAGTAAATCATCTGAACTTTAAACTTTATCTATAAACAATGGGGAAGCACATGCCTAGCATGGATCATTTCATTTTTCAAATCATGAAATAAAAAGAGGTGATTACAAATTACAGGATAAACAAATATTTTTGTTTTGTGATAAATAAAATTTAGGTTTCCCTTCCTGAACAAGCTTGACAGATCATTTAACTTAATATGGGAGGTAAGATTTTACTTTGTCCACATTAAAAACTTTTTCGCTATATACACTAATTGTTTGTTGTTATTATACTAATTAACTAATTCTTGATTTTTTTTCCCAGTATATGAGACTAATCTTTTTGGATATATGTATTTTACTATCAACAGTAGATTATTAATATGAAGAGGGTTTGTTTTCCAAAGAAGATGGACTTTGTCAGTTGGAATAAGCTACAAGGATACCAACCACTATACTACTGTTTGGGTTTAAATATAACATTGTTAAGATTCTTATTTTAAAATTATAATACATTTATAAATACTTAGTGCTAATTATGTATACCTAACAGGGATAGATAGGGGATAATCTGAATCATCAATTAACTTATTAAATATTAGAAATACATGACAGGCACTCACCAAATTATTGCTAGGATTTCTGTTTGAATAGTTCTTAATTTTTCTTTGTTAAAATAAAATGTGTTAAACTATTTTGAAACTTTGAGTAGTCTCTGGTTCATCAAAATCACTCTATTTTAGTATAATTACATACTATTTAAACTATATACACATATCAACTCTTTTACCTTATGTCATAATATTTTTAGCAAAGTTGGTTGGAAAGTCATTAATTCATTGCACTTACATAAAAGTAAGGATATTGTTATTTGGGTAGATTCACCCTTGAAGCAAGTCAACTGCAACTTTTCTCCAAGTTTGAAATCTGTGGTGAAATGGAATCTGAAAGAGGGATAGGAAGAGGGTGAATGGATATAAACTGGGTTCACATTTAATGCATAATCATTTGAGCTATGCCATTAGAGATGGATGCAATCATTGATCAGGTTTTTCATTACATCACTCATTGTATCCTACTAAAAGACCCTAGATCCAACTGTAGTAAAATGCAACTCTCCTCTCCCATGCAGAAACTGGACAATTACATTTTGAAACCCAAATTTAGGGCAAAACAGGCAATTGCCATGAACTCCAACCAGAGTGTAAACTTTTTTTTTTAATTTAATTTTTTTTAGATGGATTAACACCCAAATGGATCCATCAGGATAGCAACAATGAATACAACCAAACAGAGGAAACTCCAAATTAACGATAACTAACCATAAAGGGGTGAGAAGGTATTAAAGAAGCATCACTTTAAACAAAAAAAAATTTTTTTTTGAAAAAAAAAAAAAAAATCAGAGACTTCAAGTTAGTGAATAATCATGCAAATAAAATTTTAAAGTAGAAAAGTCAGATGAATTATAATATTTAGGCAATAACAACATTAGTAATAAAACTTGTTAGTGAGATGAATTAAAATTGAAGCATTAATGGTAAAGTTAAACACGTGATCCCATGACAACCATTTATTATACTCAGAGAAACAAGGAACAGTTATAACCAAAAACAAATAAATTAAGAATTAATGTTAACTAGAAACAAAAAATGCTTGAAGAAAATAGAAATGGAGCATTCCGAAAAAACAATATTAAGCACTAGTAGCTGTGAAGAAGGGGATCAGATTAGAGAGTCGATACCAATCCAGGTACTGGAAGGATCACTAGCCAAAATCAAATACTCTACACAAGCTCACATCGCAGATACCCAAACCCAAGGAGAACTCAAGAAGATTGCTATACCACCCACGATTGAAATACTCCAGAATACCAAACACCTGATGGATATGAAAGCCATGGGACCAAAACTCCAAACCCTGATGGCCCAGCTAAACAACATGGGAGATCAGATTAATCACATGAAAGAAAAAATGGGAAATAAGATTACAGAATGGACAGATTGGAAGAAACACTAAAGTCAAACTTAGAAAATGTAAAATCGGATTTGTAAGACAGAAGTTAAAGGATCTTGAGAGTAGATTGTCTTATGGAACAGCTGTACACAAACAATCAAGGAAATTAAAAAGAACAGCTGTACACAAACAATCAAGGAAATTAAAAAGGATATCAAGGAGAAAGATGCCAAATGCTAGCAGAGATTTAGAGAATTTCAGATTAGCATCACTGATCAACTCAATTCCAAATGTAATAAAATCTATAAAACCAGAGAAATGTTTAGGGATGCAATATGTGCTGAACAGGACCAGCTGCCAACAAAAGTACAGAAGGAAATACAAGAGATGAACAATAAAATGGATCAGTTGAATGTGAAGCAAACCACCAATATAAAGATACAGAATAGGTCATTAAAGAATATTGATAATGAGCTGAAGAAACTAGAAATCAGAGTGACCTACACAGAGAATACCAGAGCTACCAAGGGGTCACATTTGAGAGACTGGTAGAATGCTCAGCTGAGATGTGCAATTGAGTAAACCATTTGGATGAGACCCTTGACCAGAAACTTAAGGTCATTGGAAGCCCAATTATCTCATAGGATCCCAACCCTCATAAATCAACAGACTGATTTCCAGCCTAAAACTTGTTCTAATACAGAAAAGAATGGCAGGAAAGGACACCTCAATCTCATCATAAAGGATCCATAGAGGTTAACAGACCTGAGCATGGATATATCTATAAATCAAAATGGATCCAATGCAGAGAATTATCCTTTTGACTTTAGCCTTAGGAGAATAATTTCAGGCATATACCATGTCAATCGATCTGACTAGATAGCCCATACACCAATGAACTGGTAAAAACAGATATTAGACAACCCTATACCATATTGCTCAGTATCATTAATCAGTTTGTGTGACTGAAGGTGTTCAAAGGTTCTACAGAGCTCCTTTCAAACATTTGAAGAGCCTTCACCTATACTTCACAGTGAATCACAATTTATTAGGAGAAAATCATTATCACATATAGTCACTTATAAGATGTGCTCACATGGTGGGAGTTCCTATTTCAGACCCCATCTACATTTGACGGTTACAATACCCTCCTAGTCAGAAATTTTTGGAATAGGGATAAACAGGAATCATTATTATACCAGTGGTTCCAAGAGAAATATCACCAGGTAACCAGGATGAGAACATTGAACACATACACCTGAGTGAGAGTGAATAGAACAGTCTCTCCTATGTGCAAATGCAAAGAATATTGAGCAAGTAGTAGAATTTCTTGCTAATATAGACATGAACAATTCAAATTTATCCACCAGAACATCAGAAAAAAGGAGAAAAGTAACCACCATGTTTAAAAAGAGTAAAAAACAATAGCAGCCCAAATCACTGGAAAAGTAAAGTGGTGAGACCTAACTCTGCAGATTGCCACACCTGAAAAGAACATTGAGATTGGAATGATCTAATCTCAACCAACTCTTCTAATGACCCAGAGAAAAACCCAATGCTAGGGTATAATAGTTATTTGCCCAAAACCTTGCCCAAATCAAACTAAAAAAGTACTTGAGGGTATGTTCCTCACTCAAGAGACCAAAGAAACAGAGGGACAATAATATAAAACAAACCCATACAGAGAAATCACCTAATCTAATGTGTTCTTGAGAATATAAGACATCTAATTTTGCCTTACAATTAAGTCCCATGATAGAGATGTTGTTTGAGGGTATACTGGCCAAAGATGTGTTAGATTCTGGTAGCCAGACATCAGTAGTATTGGATGTTTTACAGGGAAATTCTTTAAAAAATCTGAATATTAAGACACCCACCAAGGACAATTGAGGTTACCATGGTTAACAATATAAAGATCAAGTTAACATCTAATCAGATTTGGGATCAGCTCAATATAAGCCAAACAATGCTCTATCATGTATTTCTAATTCTGAATGGCCTGATACACATCATTCTGGGAGGAGACTTCCTGCATATGAACACATGCATTATTGATTTCTCGTTAGTTAGAGTAAATGATGAAGTCTTAGAGATGACATTGCTTCTACAATACGAGCTACATAAAGTTGATTTATAATGTCTATGATAAAGATACTCATAGAGAAATTTACATTTCAAAGGCACTTCAACAATTAAGAGAGAGGGCAGAGCAGAGAAATGGAAATGAAATAATTACCCATCAACTTAAGATAGGAGACGAGGTTTTTATTAAAACCTTTAGCTCTAGTAATCAAATGGAGAGTATATATCAAAAATTTAACAACACATGTATTGAGGACCTCTTACTATCATGAAACAGCCAAGCCCTAATGCCTTTTGGATAAATATAAATGGAGAGGTGAAAGGAACCTATAATGCAAGAATTTGAAGGCCACATATAGATCAGCCATAAGCAGCAAATCCTAATACTTGCAATATGCAATAGAATTTCAGATTACATTTTTAAAAAATGAGGAAAGAAAATGAGGCTATTAATCAGAGCAAAGGGTTGGCTATTTTGATAGTGAGAGCATAACCTGGCTGACAAGAAAAGCCATTTAGAGATACTCATGAGCCAACAGATTAGGAGCTAATCCATGCACAGAAATGAATACTCCAGATTTGTGTATCCTTCAAGAAAATCCAATAAGCCTCCAAAAGAGATCAGGATGAAATGGTAATGAAATCTTGCATATGCCTCTACAAAAGAACCATACCATCAATTCAGTTCAATCCTTTCTATCACCTGAAAAGATCACCCTCATTCATGAATGAGTAACAAAAAAGGAATATGAATGGATTGTGAATATTTCAAATAACTCTGTATGAGCCTTGCATAGGACAATGCAATCCAACTTTAAACAGACATATATGCACTTGGAGAATTCATTATTTCAGAAAATTTCAATCCTGTAAAGACAGGGGTGTTTTAAGGGTTACTTACAACTTACATAAATGCCCATGTAATGCTCATTTGCAAATCAGTACACTCTAATAAACAACTTATTATATAAATGATTGAGGTTAAAATAATACAAAAAATTAACTTATATGTATATTAGTAATGTCAATTAGAAAACATTAGCTTTAAATTTAAAAAATACCCCTAAATAGACATAACAATTAAAGACTAAATATAATCTTGTCAAATGTTAGTGGCCTAGCAGTTAGCATAGCTGCCTTCCAAGCAGCTGGCCTGGGTGTGCTTCCCAGTCAATGCTTTGACATATAAAAAAAGCAAAAGTAAACCTATTGTTTAGTAACCATGGAAACTAACCAAGTCTTCAATTTTAGAACCTGAAGATGATTCTAGGTCAAGCAACCCATTGTTCAAAAGATGAAAGTTTATGATTCAATTACTTAATTGAAAAACATTAACTAACTCAACAATCACTATATATAAAAACCTTGTGAAATAATAAAAAAATATATATACAAAAGATAATTTATTTTAGATTCAAATATGAGAATAACTGCAAAGATGGTTGATTAAGCTAAAGGAAGTATTTGCTTATATAGCCTTTGACAGCAAGAAACTCCTTTACAATATTGAAAATCTGCACCCAAGGGAGTTTCCTATTAGACAACTAGAAGAATAGAAATATTATCAATTGTGAAAACTATAAGGGAATAGTAGCACATCATTTGAATATTATCAGAAGAGTAATTTTGCATATGCTAATATATATCATAGAATCACATTTTAAAGCTTTTAACATTAAATAATTTACAAGCAAGAATATTCAAGCTATTTAAAAGCTATTCCAATATTTTCCAGCTAAACAACTTGCCATGAAGGTCTTGTATAGATGCTTATCAGAAGACATAAACATTAATTCATCTATCAAATGGCTAATTGTGATGCTAAAATTGTATAGAATGAGATTCTACCTTAGTTTCACTATATTAGCTTACAGAGGATGAAATGGACACTATAAGAGAGCAGAACCATACCAAAGCTGATTGACAATTCTCACTCTAACAATGTATGAATCCCAGAAAGAGTCTGAATTTACAAGATTGAGACTTTGCTGTGAGGTTTAGAAACATTTTCTAGGACCTTTGTAAGACAAAGGATTGTTCAAATCATTTAAATAAACTGTCTGAACTTTAAACTTTATCTATGAATAATGGAAAAGTATATGCCTAGCTTGGATCTTTCATTTCTCAAATCATGAAATAAAAAGGGGGGAATTGCTGATTATAGGATAAACAAATATTTTTGTTTTGTAATAAATAAAATGTAGGTTTCCCTTCCCAAACAAACTTGACAGATCATTTAACTTAATATGGGAGGTAAGAGTTTACTTTGACCACATTAAGAGCACTCACTTTGTACAGAACAGAATTGTTTGTTAAGTTGTTATACTAATTAACTAACTTTTGTTTACTTTTTTTTCTGTATGATAGACTAATCTTCTTGGATATATGTACTTTACTACCAACAGTAGATTATTAATATATAAGGGGTTTCTTTTCCAAAAAAGATGGTTGTCAGTTGGAATAAACTGAAAGGACACCAACCACTATACTACTGTTTGGATTTAAATATAACTTTGTTAGGATTCTTATTTTAAATTGTAATAAATTTATAAATACTTAGTGCTAATGATGCATACCTAACAGAGATAGGAAGGAGATAGTTTGAATAATCAATTATCTTATTAAATGTTTGGGGTGCATGCCAGGCACTCATCAAGTTTGTTAAAATAAAATGTGTTAAACTATTTTGAAACTTTGAGTAGTCTCTGGTTCATCAAAATCACTCTATTTTAGCATGATTGCATACTATTTAAATTATATGCACACATATATTCTTTTTTCTTATGTCATAATATTTTTAGCAAGGTTGGTTGGAAAGTCATTAATTTATTGCACGTATATAAAAGTGGCGATATTGTTATTTGGGTAGATTCACCCTTGAAGTGAGTCAACTGCAACTTTCCTCTGAGTTTGAAATCTGTGGTGAAATTGAATCTGAAAGAGGAGTAGAAAGAGGGTGAACTGATATAAATTGGGTTCAGATTTAATGCCTAATTATGTATGCAATCACTGATCAGGTTTTTCATCACATTGCTCACTGCATCCTACAAAAAGACTCTAGGTCCAACTGTAGTAAGATGTGACTCCCCTCTCCCATGTGAAAACTGGACCATTACATACACTTATAGAAGTTTTGAATGAATACAAATTGTTAAAAAAATATTGGTTATCAACAATTTTTTTTTACATTTATCAGCAAACATTATATTTCAAAGTTTTAAATATTAAACATATCATATAAAATGTCACTAAAATTGTAAATTATATTTGTGTATGTGAATGTACCATCAATTTAGTAGAAGATATAGGAAATGAACACAGATATACTCTATTATACAAAAAGTTGGTGGCTTTCCAGTCATAAAGTTTAAAGCAATACTTCTATTTGCTGAATGAAATTATTATTTTTTTAGAATTGGAAAAATTAGGAATGTGGAATATTAAAAGTTGATCAATGAATAAAAGATCTGGCTTTTTCAGTTGTCATCACAATTCCACCTTAGTCAATCTAATCTTAAACAACAAGGCAAACAGAGATACCAAACTAGCCCCACCTCTACTCCTCACAGACATTTGAGCAATCCTCCAACTCCCATCCTCTCAGCCCCTGTCATAGGACTCAGTCATGAAGACATCAATTATGGACTGGCCTGAACTACACACCATTTCCCCTTTCCACTTCCCATTCCCTTTTCACATGTATCCTTCTCCTCTTACCATGTTGCTCCTGGAATTTCAATTTATTTTATAATCACTCCCTTGTAAACCTTTTTCTAACCGTATCTACATTTTCTTTTTTGATGAATAAACATCACTGGGGGGGAAAACAAGGCAAATATCATGAGCTTACCACATTATTTGACAATATCAATGTTTTCAAAAAGAAATTATTACTCTGGCAAAAATAAATTTAAAAAAAAATCATTTCATTTTGAATGTTGAGCAATCATTAGTACAAAAATCACAAGAATTGAAGTTTTCAGAATATGTTCATTAAATTGAATTGTTAGAGAATAAATTTCAAAGAAAAATTTTGAGCTTCAATGAATGTGGAAATCAATTTCATCCATTTCCTTATTCTTTATCTATCATTGAAACTGTTGATAACAATTGAAATTAATCAAAGTTTGGTGTGATTTCACATTGAAACAAAAATATATGGATGTTGGATTTCCACTTAATTATAGTATATATCAGTTGACCTATGTCTCTGTGATATGTGTCATCATGTGTATTTTAGCTATGTCCAGTAGCACATATTTGTGCAAGTATTAATTTCAACTTTTGTAAAATAATAAATAACAAGATTAACAGACTAGAATGTACAATCAATTTTAAAAATAATTACAGCTCAACAAATTCAAACAAATTTTGAAGATTTGATTAAAGAAAACGTTGACAAGTTTCTTTTTAAAAAATGATATTTTATTTAAATAATTGTAAACTTGAAAAAATAATTGTTATTCATATGTATTTTTGTAACATGATTACATTTTATGGATATTTTATTTATATGTCCATTTGCAATGTTAATAATAAGAAATCTGCTTCCTCTTTATTTTTGAAGAGGTTTTTTTTTTTTTGTAGTGTAGCTCACAGTTTGGTTTATAATACTTATTATAGTTTTTGTTGCAAACTATTTTAACATGCATGTTATATATACTTAAAATTTGCATTCATTACAGTTCTTAAAACATATAAATAAAGATAGTAATAAAATCAGATATTCTACGGTAATATCACACACAAACTCAAATATATATTATTATTCTATTTATTTATTTCTAAAGTGCTTTTCGAAGGAGCTATGCCTTCATTTTCAAAGCTATAGATGGATAGCGATGTTCAATTTATGTATTTAAACCAACAGTTGCAAATTATTTAAATTAGGTCTGCTATTTCTTCGAGATTGTGTAAAACGTGTCTCTTTTATTTAACAAGTTTTCATCTAAGTTAATGAACTGGGCCTCCCTGATTTTCCTTCTTATCTCATGTCGCTCACTGCACATCACTTGCGGACTATCTGGTATACACGAGTGGCCCATAGTGATTTTATGAAAATAGAAAAGTGGTATATCTGATTTTATTACATATATAAACCACACATTTCGTTATTTATCAGTTACATTTATAAAGATAGTTGAAAAGGTCAAATGATTCCCAAGATGCATTTCATGCTGAACCAGTACTCTTTAGTTGGCTCAAATCATAATCTCATATATGTTTTATCATTTTCTTAATATTTACAATACCAAATTAATACACTTTGTAATATTAAACTTTTTCACAACTTTGACTCAATCATTTTAGATAAATGCACAAATGATTATGACTATTCATGTTTTAAACCAGAGATTATCCTTAACTCAGATAGAAAACATAAGTCCTAGTTAAAAATTAATACTTCTGGTTTTTTTTTTTAATTAAATATAAATACATGCAATAAAACAAATATTTTAATCTTTGATTCGGATTTAAAATTTATATGTAGGCTAGACATAATCTTTAGTTTAATAAATGATTAGCGTCAATGTTGGACTTCAGAAAGTGGAGGATATATATCTAGGGTATCATAGTATAAAAATAATACATTCATCAGTCATGTTAATAATATGGGATTCAAATCCAGACCAAATAAAAGATGACATTTGTTCAGGTTTCAATCAGATTTAGGATTTTTTTACAAACAACCAGTCCATAGTTCACTCAATCAATCATTAAATTTTTTGGTAGATGAGAATCCAACTATTCTTAGATAGATGATAAAACAGAAATCAAAAAAATCTTCAAACTATCATCATTTGGCATTTTGCAAGTCTGACCATCAATGCCTCTTTTTCCTTACTATTGCTATTTCAAGATTGTTTTATTTTTATTTATTTCTTTATCTATCTTTGGGTAGAGAACTTAATGCGCACCCATACAAGATTATTTACATATGAGTTTGTATTTTTAGTTCCAATGCAAATCTCAATCATCATACAGAGAAGGAATATCAACAGAGACATCTCAATGTATGCACAAATGTGTGTCTGCATGATGAGACTTATATAAACTAATAGATAATCTATAAATTTAATGATTCTCATAAAATAATAATTATTGAACATCATTCTGGTTCCTATTGGCAAAGAACTGTCATATTACTAGCAATTGTTTTTCAGAATTTTTGATATAAATTTGCATGTATTAAATATATTTAATTAAAAAAAAATTAAAATATATATTTTTTTCCATGTCATAGCATCGGCCGGGAGGCGAACCCGCAACAACCATCTGCAACCCACTGCTTGCTTGCAAGGCGGCTGCACTAACCTCTTGGTTAACAACACTTAACTAATATGTTGTTGATTGTATATTTTTCATTATTACCACAAAATATTTCAGTAAATAATAACAATAAAAAAACATATTCGCAAATTAGTTCCCTGCTGAAAAAGTTTGCTTACCTCAGCTTTACACTAATGTTTTTCATTTTTACTTAATAAATTTTTGAAGATATTTGTAAACAAATTGGAAAAGTTAATCAATGTTAATAATTCAATTTTAGTTGTAGTTTTTTTTAGTTACATCCATTAACTCATAAGAGTTTTTATGCAAATGTAAACATACTCTATAAAATGTCTATGGTGCAATGGTTAAGAATCTGGATAAACTTTTTTAGTAGCTAAAAACTTCTAAGCAAATCTAATTTTTTTGAAGGTACACAATCCATAGCTAATCTACATAAGCACCAAATTACTGATTATTAAATGGATATTATGCTATTCTTGGTTGGAAAATATATATAATAAAAAAAACAGGTTAATCTGGGTCAGTAAGATGATTGCCATTTTCTTGATCATAAAATATATATTGTAACTTTAGTAAGAGTTATGCTCCTATGGAAAGTAAATCCAAGTTTATCTTTTTATATGTATTTTTCAGTACATTAAACATCCATCAAAAGCATTATGTTCACGCTTACTATGTTAAGTGTAAAACTTCATTGATTTTACTAATCAATAATTACAGAATAATAATAAAGTGCTTCAATATATTATAATGATTCTAAAAGCATATCTTCATAGAAGGCAGTATTCTTTTGAAATTTATCCAGTGTCTAATCAACAATTGGTCTAGTTCTTACAGCATTTCCATTTCAAAAAACCAGGCATATTTCACTTACAATAAAAAGTTTATGGTATCCATTCACTTTGACTGATAAATGATGTTCTATAAATTAGACTTTGTAATCATGTAAATATTCATTCCTACTTGAAGGGATTACACCATAAAATAATTTTAATTCATTCCAGATATCTGTGGAATATGTTTTATTTATAAAATACTCACAAAATATACATATGACTGCCATTTGCAAATAAGTATGCTTATTTATTTGCAAGGGGTAAAAAAGATAGTACAAACTACTACCACTACTACAGCTGCAACTACCACTACTAGTAGTTCTGCAGCAAAACTTAATATTGTCTGCATAACAACTAAGAATTATCTAGATTCAAACTCCAAATCTCACATAAAAACATCACCAGAAATGGTACAACTTTTTAATTAAAAAAAAAACTAATAATACATTGTATATATAGAAAATTTTTGTATGTGTGTATAACAATTTACTATTTATATTTTTTGTTGATTGTTAAAATTCAACAAAGGTGACTGTGAGCTATTCGTGTGAAAAGGAGGTTGACACCAATATAAGCTCATTAACCAATTCCACCACAGTTCAAAAAACACCTATGCCAAAGTTACAAAAACCAATCTTAATATTTCAAATTTAAAGCGTCTCTAGATTTAGAAAATCTACATACAATATTAAAAAGTCTTGGCTTAGTAAATCAAGACAATGTAAAAAATCCAACCCTCCCCTAGGTTACATGGTCAGCTGACATAATAAACATTAATGAAAGGTTCAACAAGTCCATTCCCAAGAGGATCTATACCATTCCACCAATTATTTTCTGATTACTCAATAGTTTTATCTACCACTGACTAAATAATTGTTCCTTACATTGATTTCCAAGGGCAGTATTATATGAGCTCTCAGTTTACATAAACCATGGGATTGTGCTCCATCTTGCAGACTACATCATTCCAAGATATTTGATATTGAATTCCATGATCCAAGTCAAAAAAAATCAAAACTAAAATTAAGACACTAGGTAGTTTTACTCTTGTTACTGTTGATGGGCCCCACTAGAGTTACATAATGGGAATTTTAAAAAATACTTACCTGAGATATAGCATGACTTCAAAAAATTGGATGGAGCCTTTCAGGGTTGTGGTCTCACTACAGATGATCTACCTAAAAAAACACCCATACCAAGCTATTGCAAAGTAAAACTTGATAAAAACATTGTTCCTACCACCATACCCACCCAGATTACCAACCAGGTTGCCACAATTCACCTCTATACAATGGGATTAAATCCACAATGTTATTTATGTCACCATCAGGGTCATCTGGCAAACAGTTACTTTATTGCTCAACCTCTGCAGTGTGATCAGTTAAGTGATCATGTAGCCACATGTATTCACAATGAAAACCAGATCTTCACTAAAAACAACACATATTCACAAAGAACTGTTGATCTCTCAAAACTCCCTACTACAAATGATGATCCACATTTGATAAAGTACCAATAAAATTGATCATACCTCCAACATAACTACTCACAAAACAGCCAAAATACACACCAAATATGAAACAAACACACACCCTCTTAGATGAACAATATACTGAGACTAACTTATGTGCACCAACTAATGAACAACCAGATACTCAAGAATATATAATTAATACAACAAATACATCATGTTCACTCTGGCTGCATGATTTTCAACAATAGGGAACTCACCTTCAGACTGTGTTGCCAAAAAGAAACCAATGAAAAGATTTGAAATCAAAGAATAAAAACACTTGGCTCTAAACTCAGTCTAATCAACCACTTATCAAATTATTCAATAATATTAGTCTTTCTCAATCACTAACCTGCAACCTACATATAGAACTGAATCTCAATACTAAATATCTCCCAGTCATGCAGCTACCAGTTCTTCACAGAAACAAAATAACACTATCAAAAACTAACCTGTCAACGGCTATTGGTGACAGCTCTGAAAAGCTTTTATTTGAACCCTTTCTAGTTGCCCATCCACGAGACATAGGACTCAAACCTATCTCTCTTTTTTGCGGTCTCCTCTCCCATAATATTAGATATGAAGCTAATAATAGCATCCTTTAATGTTTGTGGTTTGAACAAGGTCCCAAAAAATCACTTACTGAACAAGTAGATACAAATTACACAACCACACATCCTAAGTATACTGGAGACAAAAATATAAAGTGCTCTCAAATTAATCCAACCAACTACCCATAGGTCCAAGGTCTTTGTTCTTGCTCCAATGATTCATCATCACCTTCAGGGGTACTGGTCTGATCATAATTCAAGCCTGCTTCTTTTTTTTTAAAATAATTTCCAGTGACTCCAAGCTACTCATAGTTACAATCCACCACCAGATGATTATTATTAATGTGATATTTGTAAACATACCTTATAATTCTATGGTTATTGTGAGATTAATATTTTCTATCAACTCATTACTCTCATCAATATCACATCCAGTCATTGTTTGAGATGATTTTAATATAAGCTACCCTACCTTTTTTTGCACTAAGTACTGATGTATTTCTTCCCAGAGTTTCAATCTCATTCTATAATCATAGCTATACCTTTCTCATAGATTTATGCTTCTACTCTTCTATGCTTCATCATCTAATTAGCCTAATGCTTAGTCCATCACTCTTCTCAGATCACTCAGACCATATGCTAACACTTAAATTTAGATACTGCACAAACAACAACTATTTGTCTTTACAAAACACAGTCAGTATACTCCTCTCTACAAACACCACTGAATTTTTATACTCATAAATATACATAATACTATTTAAACTTTAAGATATGTTCATTGACCCTACCCAGTGATGGTATCTCATTTATAAATACATTATCCTTTAACATCAATCATATCACACAAGCTACCTCCTCATCTTTCAAACTACTAGCCTTAGCTGAAGAACTACACAGGAGAATTACCGTGTGTCAATCTAACCTTGATATGCCTACACACCTTGGAAAACATACATACTTATATAACAATGCATGCAACTCATTAAAAGAGTACCTAGCAAAAAAAAAAGAAAATCTGCCTGACTCAATAACACACATTGACTTGTGGATATATCCAGTGGATTTTAGGCTATCTCCCCAACAATCAGAGTTCCCCTGACTCTGAAAGTTGACATAATAATAAATGCCAGATATAACATAATGGAATCAATTTATACGCATTTTAAACAGAAATTGTAAACATAAAGTCTTTAAACCCAAAGTAGTCTTTTTTGGACAGCCAAAGTCAAATACACCCTTCAATACTGTTGATTTCACCCTCCAACATGCCACAACACCAAGAAAATCCATTTAAGACGCATTGATTCCCCAAATTTGTCTTTGCACACCTTAGTCATTTGATCACTACACACCTCTGACTTATTTAATTTTCTATCACATAAATTATATAATATACAAGATTTATATCCCATATCTCCAGTTACATTCAATAAAAAAACATGTTCAGATATCCAATTTATCCAAACTACAACCTATCTCTGTGAGGTCCATTAGTATTAAAATTCTTGATAAAAAGAAAATAGCACTATACATACTCCCCCTAATATCATCTATGTAGTATACCAAGAAGGGTTCAATCATAAGCCAAGCAGTTATTGTATTTAATACAACTTTAAATTCAGTTCAAGAACAACAAAAAATATGCTCCAATGGTTGTGCAAATTGACAATGAAGCTGCATTTGACTCAGTCCCAGATGATATTTTAATTCACATGCTCATAACCATAATGATACCACTTTCATTTCTGTATACATTTATCAACTTATTACTAAGCCAAGAAATTCACCTAACTCTCAATGGCAGAGCATCACCTTCTTTTGTCCCCAGCTACTGGGTGCCTTATTATTTATGTTTTACAATAATTCTCTCATCAACAAAATGCATCACTACTCAGCACCTTATTATTTGTTTTATATTGATTCTCTCATCAACAAGAAATTCCAGGCATACAAATTCCAAATACCATATTATATATACCCTGCATTGCTAATATGGATGATATCACTGTTTTTCTTGCCTCCAAAAAGCAATTACCTATACTATAGAAAATGCATAACTACACTGCATAATTTAAAGTAAGTATAATTTGGACAAAACCTTTGCATGGTTTCTTTACACTGGCAAGCCATATGCACAAACTTATCATAGCCAACCTTCTATCTTTCCTGGATTCTCTTTTTTATCTAGAAACTACTGGTATGAGGCCAAAAATCCAAAACATACTTAAAAATAATGCCAAAAAATATTTCTCTCCAAGACTTATCTTTCCCTTTTCACTCAACTAATTATTAGAAAAATAGCCTACTATTTGCTATTATTAAGTTTGTTAATTCTTTTTAACTTCATTCTTCACTTTGTTGTAAATTGCTATGTTACAGGTAAACTATCTATCCCCACCAGCACAAACATGGACCTTTCTCCAAACAAATTTTCCATATCCAAAAGAATATAAATCTCCTAAGTGCCATTATAAAATAATTTCCAGCACTGGAATTATCATACACATAGTACCAATAGGCAAATCACTCTTGTCACATGGATTTCTGTCATCATTCATATGCCAATTACAAAGTACCTTCAAACAAATATCACTACTTAATGCAGGTAAGTATACCTATTGGAGCATTCACAATCTACTACATCTAAATCCATCTGTTGATAATCCCTCCCCAATGCTAGGAATAAATAATACTTACTTCATAGATTAAAAAATGGTCTCTAGAGCCAATTTATGACTTTCTTTTGAGCCATACTTTCTACCCACATTCCACTTCCTATTATACAACAGTCTCTAAACAATAATTGATCTGTTCTGTCACCTATATCACAAAGAAGAGAAAATACTATATCATTTATTTCATATCTGCCTAGCGCACCATGCCCTCAGAAAATAATGTTAAACATATACCAATGAACCACTCTCACAATAAATGGCATCTTTTAGACATGCAAGAGAAAGACCTCCCCAGCTATTCCTGCAGCAACATTTAGCTTGTATGGCTTTTTATGCATCCAATGCAGTTTGCCTTAGTAATAACACCCATTGTCCCCCAACAATTTTTATCAGCAAGCTTGAACAATTGAGAGCCAGAGAGAGTAAACTTACACATCCGGACAACTTTCCACTACATGGTCACTTCTGAAACACTAATTCAGTCTCTAACCATTGCAATGCAACCTAATTGCAATCAACTATTTACAAGATATAGCAAACATTACCTGAGTGCTCACTGATACACCTTTCTGCTTCATAAATGTATAAACAATATCAACTTTTACAAAAACTGAACTAATCTTTATAAACACAGAGCATCAATTTACCAGACTATTTAGCAGAATATTTAATAAACTTTTCCCAAAACAGAACCATTGCTTACAACCATGGGCCATCAATTCTCCAGACAAATTATCAGAACATTAAAGCACTCCTTATGTTGGCCATTCTTAAAATTATATATATATATGTTGCAATTGATTCCGGTCATGAGATTCTTATGCTGTGTTTTAGAAAGAAACAAATTCCCATGTAAATGCTGTTACAACACGTGCTTGGACATTTTTTTGCTTTGTAAAAATAAGTACACTGATGTAACCTTTATTTGATGAATAAAGTTGCTTTGAAACATCATCATCACAGTAATAAAAATCTTGCCATTGCTAGATTGCTATTCTCTGTGTATCCAGGTTTGAGCCTCAATAAGATCACCAAAATGTACAGTTTGTGAAACAAAAATCAAATTTATATTAATAAGAAATATAAGTGAACTCTACCAAAACCTATGCCAATGTTGCAACAAATAAGTTGTAGGTAGTTAATGCTAAAAAGATCTCAAAATCATGCAACAGTAATTTTTTTCATTGCTTTCAATGGATTAATGCAAATGATATTAAAGAGCTCTATTTACAAACATGGGAAAATCAATTCCCCCACACATGCTGAAACAGTAAGGTATGCTTTGCAGATCTTTGTTTCACCTTTTCTCACCTATTTCCTACCTCATACCTTAGTTTGAACCCAATCTATCATAGTGTGTCTCCAATATGCTTATATACCGAAAATCCCACCTAATTTTAAACCACGAGTACAATGCTCATATTATATATATAAGTCATTCCCAAATAAATAAAAGATTATAGATTATGTATATGTTCACATAATTTTGATTTATTAAAAAGTAGGTTATATAAGTCGTAATTGCGCACACACTATGATATGCATTTTAAAACATATCAAAATTATAAATTGTTAAAGTTATTTTGTTTGAATCTATTTACAAATATATTACCGTCGTAATATATTTTGATTTAAAATAAAATTCATTTAGTAAATATTCATTTAGTAAATAGATTCAAATATTGCAAGTTAAAAGTAAAATAATTTTCATTTAATTTAATAAAAGTCATTTCAAATATTTCTTTAAAATAAATGAGGGACAATGGTTTAATTAGTTAATATTATATAAGTTTATCTAAAAACAGCAGATGTCCACTTAAGGTTTTCTTTAATTAATAAAAGTAATTTTAATTAAATCTAGTTTGTAATTCAAATGTTGACAGGGAAATTAACAAAAGAAATTAATTAATGTTGAATTTCTTTAGACATTCGGATGATTTAATTAAAGCTGATAAGTCCGATATATTTTTGTAATGCTCCAGGGCAGTTCTATTGTTAAAGTCTACTATAAAAAAGGGTTTTCTTTTGTTCTCCAGTCTTCTAATGTTTCTAAGAGAAATCATTCTGAGTTCTATTCTAATAATTTGCTAACCTTGACATGACAGAGTAGAGGCGTTAAGATGGCTATGTCCCCTCGTAATAGCTGGCCACTGCTCCAGACCATCAGAAGCTATCACATAAGGAACCCTGGAACTGCTGCTGCTGTCAAAAATATGAACATTTCCAGATTTTGCTGTTAAATTATATAAAAACCTGCCGACCATCAATCTACCTAAAATTGCTTCTCCAGAGGTAACCCTAAATTAACCCAAGAGCTCTTGTGATAACTAACATGCTATAGCTATTTTAAATTTTCTGATATTTCACATAACTTCATTATGTATTTCTTTAACGTGTTTAAATATACTCAACATTTTGCTCTCTATCCTTGGGTTAATATTTTCTATTTATTAAGCTTTCTGTTATGATAATGTGTCAGAATCATCTTTGACCGAGTGAATTATTCTTTTTGTTGAAACTAAGATGCTGCTATAAAGGCATATTTTAAATTTCTAAATAATTCCAATTTTTATTATCTTGCAAATCACTCGTTCAAGGGCAATTCTTTTCTTTAATATATAATATAATCACATAGTTTAAAATCTACGTTATTAATTTTAATCTACTATGAGAGTATGTGTGAGGTCAATGATTAAATGTGTCCCCAAATGCATGATTGCATATATAAATCTATACTTACTTTTCAAACCCGCAAGCATGCATTTTCTTATTTTAATTACCGTGTTCTACTTTAATTACAAAGTTCATCATTGATGTCAAGAATGTGCGGACCCTTTTAAATGAATTTTTGGGAATTTGATTGGGCATTTCTCTTAATCCAAGTAAAACCCATTTAGATGTTTTATATATACTAGTCTCATATTGCTGGTACATGAATTGGTTGTTGAGACCGCTTTGTTTTACTTTTCCAAGGATTCTTTACATGGCTAAGTCCATTCTCTTCGTTTGCGGTTTCCAGGCAGTGTGTGTCCCCAAGTGACACACCTGGGAATTAAACACAATCGTCACTCAGTCGCTAAGTTTTGGCTGTTCATCAAAATACTTTCCTACGGGTTAGCGGTGAGACGCCCTCCGTAATCATTCCGGATATTCGATATTGTTTTATTTCATATTTATTTACAAAGCATCCGTGACTTAAACTTGTCACACCCTCCAACTTTAATAAATTCATTATCAGCAATACTGACCTCCCAATGTAACTATTATTATTATTATTATCAAATAAATGCTTTGATCACATTCCCACTTTGTTGCTTAGTAAGCTTTTGTCCGTGCTATTCTCGAAATTAATAAATATTTTAGAACACTTAATTTTCAAATATTTTCTTAAACTTGTATAATTGCTCAAAGCACCTCGCACATGTTCCTATTTCATCAAGCACATTATCGTAATGCTATTAGCCCGAGGAATAGAATATATCACTTTGCTTTAAAATTTTATTTTATTTTATTGGAATATAATGCCAACAATTATTTAATACGCATCCCTGTCTTATATAAGCAGACAGTGGCATTATATATATAATTTATATAAATAAATTTTATGAAATTATTTAAAACTAAATTTGATCTCTTATTTTATTGATTCCTATCACTGTCTCGGTCTATATATATATATATTTTCTGCATTTCTTTCATAAATCCATAGACGTTAATTAGCCACCCAAGCTTCTTTTAGTATAGAGTCTTTTGTTTCTCCCTGACCACCAGGCACCGGTCAAAGGTTATACTAGTAGTGGCATCAGATGCGTTATCACGTAGATGATGCTGTGAAATTTGGACTTTAGATTCGAACTTAGTATATCTAGAAGGCAACCCCTCCTAGAATGTTCAGTTCATGTCTGGGGTTTGAATTCTGCAGTGTGTTAGCAAGATAGACGATTCTGACTGTTACAATGCTTTGGAATACTGATGATTTCCAGTCAGTTAAGTACAAATTCAGTAACAGTATACTGAGAGAATTATATATGTCATTCAAAAGATTGTTTTCATCTTGGTCAATCATATTATCAGCCAATTTGGCGATGTCATCGCATTTCAACCAGTATACATTAGCAACATACCAGTGCCAATTTAACTTCAAATTTATGCCTAGGTTACATGCAGATATAGATCCAAACAACATTCCTCTCCAAATAACAAGTCATGAGGACATGCTATGGCATTTTAGAAGAGGACTCAAATACCAGAGCTATTGAAGCAGACAGCATGTTCATCTTGCCACTGCAATATCAGCTACAATTTACAAGCATAATTATATAGTCAACTCAACAATAATAACTGTCAGGATATCAACCACACAAACATGGTTACCATGGTTACAAATGTTAAAAAGATAGTTTAAACTCAACTTGAGAAACCATTTACCTTCTCCATAGTTCAAACTCCAAAAGAAGCTAACTGCATCTTAAATAAACCAAATAATACACATGCCATGAATTCAAAGCCCAGCCAAATGGCTCCAAAACATTAATATGAGTTGCCTAATACCCAACATGTTCTAATGACTACTGTCAGCACCATAACAGAATCACAGCAAAACAGCTTCAATAAGATGACCAACACCACTGACACAAATGATTTGCACATCACCAGAAACAATACCTAAATTTCTATTATGAAGACTCTCACACCAAACCTACCAATCATCAAACTGACCACAAGAGAGACCAAAATACCACCCAGTTGACTAAAAAGGAACTGACATGCAAAAAGAGCTAAAACACAAAGAATTGCAAGTCCAGACATAATGACCAGCACTCACTAGAAGATCTCATAGCAATAAATCTCACACCAAATAAAACCATTAACTCATGCATACAAGCTGAAAATAAATATATTCAATACCCATAGACATCATAGCATAACAAGTATATCATGGCCAATCTTCCACTGGAATACTATACCTAGTGGACATAGGGCCTTCTCTTATCACAGCAAAATGATACTCTGTTAGAACTATCCATCTGCCAGGCACATTCCACTACACAAGACAGGTCTTGTGATCAACTCAAATCACAAAAAAACATATGCAGCACAACAAACACATTACTTTACACAGCCCTAAAATATAGCATTCAACACATCTATATCTAATAAACACCACATTTCACAAAACACACTATCACATTTGAACAAGCTAAAGCAGTTAAAAGCCAGCAATTTCAATATAGCATTTTCTGATGTCTTTGCCAACACTTAAACAACCACTATAACACCATCCAGAAAACCACAGCCCAAAAGCCTTGAAAAAGCATGCCAAGCTCACACTCCAGTAAAAACACAAGTGCCCATGACTACATTACCAATCAAAATGCATGAACACTTAATAATGACATACATAAAAATAGAAAACAAACACACCTGAAGGACTAACATGCCTCCAGCCTACTTGCCAAAATGCAACCAAAAAAATCCTAAACACCCACACCAATCATGTACCCATTAATTTGCCATTAAACTTTCCACACCAATCCAAAGAATTTTAAAATTGTGTTGTTAATAAATAATTGAACACTGATAAAAATACAATTAGAATCTCCATAAGACATATATGTAAAAACCTAAAATCTTTGTAGGTATACATATGAAGCATCAACACTGACTTGTAAATTTGTACACATACTGTATTTAATCTTTGCTCATGTACATTATAGTTCAAATATATGTAATTATATCACTTCAATGTCCTATAAACAATCCAAGGTGTTTGCCCCATTCAGAAATGTAAACCCCATTTTTGATCTATGTAGTGTTACACATTAAAATTGTGCATGTAAATGAAACAATCATTCATGTAAGTGTATGTTTGCCAAAAGAATTCTTGTAAAATTGTTTTGGTCTTAATAAAGTTACTTCGAAACATAATAATAATGATGATGATGATGATGATGATGATAATAATAATAATAACAATGATGATGATGATAATAATAATAATAATAATAATAATAATAATAATAATAATAATAATAATAATAATAATAATAATAATAATAATAATAATAATAATAATAATAATAATAATAACAACAACAACAACAGTAATAATACAAGGATCACAATAAACCTTGATCTTGCTTGCATGACAGTTCCAAAGATTGATATCCAACTCTAACAAATTATGCAGTAATGTATTTTTTTAAAGGTAATTTTTAATTTTTTTTTAAGATAAGAACTGACCTAATTACATAAATAGCATTTATATAAAAATGTCCATGTGTGTAATAGTTAAATAACAAAAATTAACTTTTAATGAGCATTAAAATACAATAAAGATGATGACCATCCAACCACATTTTCAAGAAGTTGGTGCCAGAAATAATACATCCATGAATTCTACTGTAAAATCAAATATGCAACACCAACAAAAAATTCCACATAGAAAATCCACAAAAAGTGAAATCAAAAGTCTTGACTTATCAAGCCAAGACATAAAGCCCCCTCCTCCACAATATTGACAGCTGACATACTGAAAAATGTTGGGGACAGGTTTAACAAAACAATACCATTCTCAGAAAACTTTTTGCTATATTCCACCACTTTTTCTCACAAAAATCTGTAGTTCTAGCAACCACAGACAATCACAGTTCATTATATTGATTTCCTAGAGCACTAACTATATCAGGTTCTCAGTCTCCATGATCTATGGAATACTGTTCTCCACATTGCTGACCATCCCCATTTCTAGATATCTTGCCACTGAATTCCATGGTGTGAGCCAAAAAAAAGCCATTTCAGAACTGGCATCAAAAACAGTGTGAAACTTTGTACTTGTTGTTGTAGATGAAAACCACAAGCTGTTCATGGCCGGTGTCCTCAAAAATGCATACCTTGATTATACCATTGAAGATTTTCAGAAAATAATGAAGCCATTTGGAAGAGTGAAAACACTACAACCTATACACCTTAAAGTTACACTCATCCCAGTTTACAACAATAACTACGAGTTCTCAAAGTCAATAAAGATATAAAGCCAGCCACCATTTCTACTCAAATCACTGACCAAGAGGCTACTCTCTGCCTATACATAAGAAGACTAAACTGCAATGCTATTCCTGTGGTGAGCATGGTTATCTAGCTACATAATGTGCAACCATAAATTGCTCATGTGACTAAATATGTGATCAGGTCTCTCAATGCACTCACAATCAAAGCTATACCTCTGACATCAACACACACATCTCCAGCTTACAAATAGACAATTGTATTCATCCAACCAGTATCCCTGCAGCAACATCCATAAATGTAGATGTCTGATCATTATATCTCTATAGATTGAATTGATCACACCCTCATCAGACATATATCATACAAGCACAAGTCAGTTGACCACAGACTACAATGATAACCCAACATGTATTCCAATTAACAAACAGCCTATTGAGGTAGAAATCATTGAAGACAACAAAGTACCACAACCAGCTTCTCCAAACATTAAACTTTACAGTTCTTCAGATAGTCTCTCTAAAATAATGAATAATACCGTCAATCATATTATGGACATTCTGACAATGTGCTTCCCACCTATTGATGACTCCCTTTTAAAAAGCAAAAAAAAAACCTGGATGGCCATGCAAGAACTATGAGTCAAAAAGAGCAAAAACTAATGATTCAGAACTCAGTCAGTCACCATCACCTGATGCTCATGGAGATGGGCTCCTCACAACCCAGTCACATGCACTCATCTGTATGCAGTTTAAATAATGATCAAAAACAATTACATGAGATTACACCTAAATATAATATCATGCAAGCAAATACCCAAGATCATTCACATCAAGAAAGCAATACTGCAAAAGTTTATCCTAGTCATCTATAATCAAAAGCTAAGATCCTTGAGACTTGAACCTTTTCTAGTGGCTGATTTCTAAGAAACAGTTTGTAAGTAATGAGATCCCTGTTAAACTACATTCACTAACATAATCATTACATCATCATCAAGCTAAAAAATAGCAGTGATCAATGTCTAAGATTTGATCTTTGCTACAAAAATCACCAGCTCAACAAATGGATACAGATTATGAGCTGCATTTCTTTGGTCTCCTCAAAACACAAATATACAGTAGATTTCAAATTGATCTTTCATCACATCAGAGTAAAAAAGGCTTTTGTAACTAGTTCAGAGAGGCATCATCACTATCAGGTGACCCTGACCTGATTATAACACCAGCCTGCTCTTTTACATCATTTAAGATAATCTAGATTAATTCCAATCTCTTGATAGCTACATTTCATCATCATAACATAACTTTCAACATAATATATAATTATTTCCCAGCTGGTTCCACTATTCTCACCAGAATAATATTAAATATCAATTTTCACCTTTCATTATCACCATACCTGACCATTCTTATAGGCAATTTTAACATGAACCATAATTCATTAACTTCTAAAAAGATACATCAAATCACAGAACCACTCATGAGCATTGAGACCTTTCTCCCACCAATATCAATCTCATTCTATAATCACCTTTCATTATCAACATACCTGGTCATTCTTATAGGCAATTTTAACATGAACCATAATTCCTTAACTTCTAAATGGATACATCAAATCAAAGAAGCACTCATGAGCATTGAGGTCTTTCTCCCACCAACCTCAATCTCATTCTATAACAACCATCATGACTCTCTTATAAATCCTTGCTTCTACCCCCCTCCCCATGCTTCATTATCAAATTAACCTAGCACTCTGTCCTTTCCCTTCCCAGATCATTCTACACAAATAATTTCACTTGATTTAGTTGCAATGCAGACAACATCACTTAGCCTCAAAAAACTATAAGAATACTCCTCCCAACAAACATCCTTGAGTTTCTATATTCAGAAGCCTATATAATCCTCTACAAACTCAAAACTTGTGCCATGTGATTTTATCTGAAGATAGCCTGTTATAACAGTATACTTTCTTTCAACATTAACCATATTATGTAAATTCTCCTTCCCACTCTCCAGACCCTTAGTCTTGACAGATGAGCCTCATAAAAGAATTACTGTGCAGACCTGCCTTTGACAGCCATACATACCTTAAAAAACGACTGAGGCATCTAACAATGCATGGAGCAACCTTAAGAAATACATGGCTACCAAAAAAAAATATTTGCCTCACACAACAACACACATGGACCTGGGACTACATTCAATGGGCTTTGGGCTATCGTTCTATTATTAAGAGTTTCCATGGCAAACCTCTATCATATCTTGATGCCTGATTTATATAATTATCTATAAACAGTTACAAAGATCAATATCATAAAATTTGAAAACAAAGTTAGAACTAGTATCACTAGTATACATTCTAAATATGCCTTCTCTCATTTCCATTATGTAATTTCAAATAGTGCCACAAATCCAATTAATTGAGTCAAATGCTTTAACCAAATCAATAAAAGCAAAAATCTTTTCTTTGTTTTAAACATATTTTTTACATTTATCTGACAACAAAATCAGTGTCCGTAATGCTTCTTTTCTCTAAAACCATACTGAGTATTTTGGCACCATTCATATATGATTTGATGTAACCTATTTAATAAAATCCTTGAAAGACTTTTTGCTGCAGTATATAACAATGATATTCCGTGATAATTACTGCAATATTATGTACCCCCTTTATTTAAAAATTGGATCAATAGAAATATCTTTGAGACTAGGCATCATAGTTTCATGAATATTTATCATCTTTAAAAACATTACAATGTTTTTGAAGTTACCATATCATCACAATTATTTGTTCTCCAGCTATCTTATTAGAGTCTGACCTTTCCATTTGTAATGTTACAAAACACTCTTAACTTCACTAAGATAACTATCTTTGTTTAAGTGTAAATGAGAGATAGAATGGATTTACGATTAAAAATCATCATCTCAATTCTGATTTGAAAGATGATTAAAATGCCCCACACACACACATTCTAAATATCGTCATTATATGAGTAGCTTCAATAGATTTAATAGGATTGTCCATTTGCAGTTTGAATTCACCAATCATTTTTAAGCTTTCTTATCACTTATTTAACTTCTGTTTTTAAATCTATATTTTATCAGGCAACCCCAGTATCAATTTTGTTGTTTATATAAATATCTAAAAAAAAATTGGATCTGTTGACCATGTAATGTAGTAAATGCAGAACTATGGCTGTCTAGTCATCATAACACCTGCAGATATAATTTGAATACTATCTACCGCATTGGGTTCAAATACAAATCCACTTAATGGCCATTATGTCATTAAAAAGATGAACAACAATCTTCTCAAGTGCTAATCTCACTAACACTAAGAATTATACTTTTCCTATCTAAATAATCTTAGAACTATCACTAATTAGGTGCCCGGCCCTCTAGCTAGCTCAAATCTCAGGGCTGGGAGGTAACAATACCTATCAGGTTGAATGAAAGTAAATGGATAACTTTGCATATTTGGAACTATTTCCCCCTGATTTCTATGCTTTTCAAATTAGATTGTGTGCCATTTAAAATTAGCTACTTTGAACTCACTATTTCTAAACATTCATTACCTCATTGCGCAATCTATTCTCAAAATTATGGTTTGGAGTTTAAAAGCACATTAATATAATTGCTTACTCAGAAAAGCATACTCAAGTCACTTTGAGATATATATTGTCATGAAGGGAATTAGGCCAATATAAGTGATAAATATTTTCATTAATGATAGACAAATAATTTGTTTTAAAGTAAGTATACAATTTTATTACTATTCTGTCTAATTAAATATTGAGAAAAGAAAAAAATATATATAATTTACATATCAAATGATAACATAAAAGAAAAAAAAAGAAATTTATTAAATATAAAAGACCATATAATTAAACAGCATGTGTAAGAATGCCTTTATACATTACAGATTAAATTATATAGTTTTAAACAATGATTAAACCTTTAAAGAGTAATGATAGGCAATTTTCAGTTCACTTAAGACAATAAAAATTAGTCATATTTACCTTGGAGTATCCGGGATTTTATTTTTATTAGGTATAAGTTTATTTCCACACAGACTTGTTTCAATGATCCAAATAAAATCTATATATCCTTTATTGTCGATAAATGAAAAACAAATTTCTGTTAATGACAAAAGTCCGGCATGACCATCCATTTTGTGATTGCTTGGATATAGAAAATAATGATGGCTTATTGGAAGCTTTCTTAGTGTATATGGTTCAAGATTCATTCCTTCCTGGATTATTTTAGTGGCATATCAGTAGAGTTCTTAAGGTTCTTGGGTGGGCAGGCATTGAACAGGAACAGCTATATATATTTGAGCTTAGGGTGATTGCCTTACACGTATTTGTTCTACCCCAGCATTATGATTATAGTGATTATATAAGTTGATATTCTTAAATCCATTTTTTTCTCAAGAGGGTTGATTGAAGGACTTTTAATATTTCATTTTTATAATGTGAGTATAGCCGCACCAGTAAACTTAACAAAAAAGAAAAATATTAATACATTTCTGTCCGAAAAAACACTCTTACTCTCTCTGGCTCCAATTCTTTTTTTTTAATTAATCCAATTCTTTTATTTCCCAAAATAGTTTATCAGCATTGAGATCTCTATTTCTCAAGCATGCTTTTAACACCTTTCCTTTAGTTTTCTTTTTTCGCTTTACATTTACTTAAGATTTCCTGGAATTTAGAGTGGTTAAGTAATGGGACAAAAGACACAAAATTGCCTCAAGGTAAATATATCAAATTACTCTCAATAATATACTATGTACAATAAAACCAAAGAAAAATATACATTTGAAATAAGTAATAATTCAAAAAAAACTTATATATATTTGCATATAACTGCATTTCCACAATTTATTAACACATATTTTTCTGAATATATTCTAAAACAAACCACTATAACTATATACATCTTTCTTTCTCTCTTTTTTTTAAATAAAAAAAAACTTTTGAACTTTATCTCTCTCTTTGACATATATATATATATATATATATATATATATATAAATATATATATATATATATATATATATATGATTCTTTATATACATATTCACACATTGAGG
Source organism: Epiperipatus broadwayi (assembly GCA_028023455.1). Classification (NCBI taxonomy): domain Eukaryota; kingdom Metazoa; phylum Onychophora; class Udeonychophora; order Euonychophora; family Peripatidae; genus Epiperipatus; species Epiperipatus broadwayi. Next base: position 8,747,209 of record JAQFVV010006223.1, on the reverse strand, counting down.
CCAATTTATGGGCCTCAGGCTTCTCTAGGCAGTTGGGGAATATTATGAGACTCCCTTGTAACAGGGTTTGAGCCTGGCTACTGTTACAATATATTACTTATAAAATTTCTATTTAACTTATTCTTTAAAACCCAAAATACCATGCTCCCTTTTAAGCAACTTACTAATGAAGGATGATTATCCGAGAACCAGATATGATTCTTTTTAAAGAAAAGTATAGATTTACTTACAAGTCAATGAACATTTAAGAGTGATCAATGTCATAGTGATATGATCTGAAAAATCCAAATAAACAACATTAGGGTTTAATAGTTGTTGAAATTTAATACAGAAGAATAGTGATACTTCTTAAGAATTTACATCAATATGCCTTGAATATGATTGGAATAAGACTTCCGTTTCTATGTATTTGTAAATGCTCAGGTAATATGAACTCCTTTAGTAATGAACTAATTATAATGCGTATTATTAATTGCCATTGGTCTGAGATTTAAAACGCATCTATGTTTTTATACCAATTTTTCTGCCTAAGCAAAGTATTTGTGGTAATCAATTCCTATGCAAAGCAAAAATTCAATAACAGCAGATTATTTGAATGGGATCAAAGTTTACCATTTGAAGCATTAAAACCTCAAAAAAGAAAAATGTGATCTTTTACTTTGAATTAGTTGAAGGTACTATTGGAGTATATTCTCTGGTATTACAACCTTTGCTTTTCAGTGGCAGAGAAAAAAGTCATTAAATTAAATTTTACAGTAAATCTATCACTATTCAGTCTTTTTTTACTGATTGATCTGCAATTCAGAAAAAACTTGCAGCCATCTATTTATTCTATTAGTGAAATTTGTCTTCCACTAAGAGCAGTTACATTAAACTTAAATCTTAACAACTTTATAAGCACTGTGCTTCATTCAGCCTTTCATTGATGCATTGAAAAATTCAGAGAATACATTGTCCAATACACTGCACTCTCCTTTCATTGATTGCTGTGCTCTCCTGAACATTTTTTAAAGTGTCTAACTGGCAATTTGTCTTCCATTAAATAGCTTAAATCAGTCTTAAATCATGATAGTTTTTAACTGCAAATTCTGCCCTCTATTCAGGTCTTGAAGAGTTTGTATCAAATCAAGGTTTTATACTCTGTGTATCTATATTTAGAAAACAAAAAAAATCTCACATAGATTTAAAATATTTATCTTTATTACTACCATTGTCATCTGCTTTTCCATTATTACTGATATTATAATAATTTCTATATGTTTAATGAGCAATCAAACAAACATGACCACCTATTCAGACTTAGTGAAATGGTTCATTTTTGGATCACCTTTTTTAGGTACTACCACTTGCATGATAGGCAAAAGTATTTTACGTAAAGTTGATTAAACACACAATTTTTGCCAAGCTGATACAGTTCCAACATGACTCATTAGGGATTTTTAAGTATGTTAAAACTGTCTTCCATGTTCTTACTTAATGCTTGAGAGTCTTTTTGCATCAAAAAAAAAAAAAGTAAATAAAATGGATTTAAATCAGAATTGCTGTGTATGAATTAAAAATGACAATGTGCAAGAATTGATCAAACACTTTGGTTGAATATGAATAGATAAAATAAATAAATTATAAATAGTAAAATATCTTTTTCCAAATGAAATGTGAATATAGGAGACAAAAACCAAATAAAATTGTGTGAAGATCATGACCACATACCATCTTCTGTCATTGGCTGCTATTGATGTTTTGGTTGACAACTTTATAGCCTTCTGAGAATAAGAGCCATAATTTAGTTTTATTTGACATGAATAAAATATCTTTTTAAAAAAAGATAACTTATACACACATTCATCTTACCTTTGAGAAAACTCATCTGATGTTTTAATTTAAAACTATCAAGTAACTAGGAAGAAAGTCTGTGGTATTTGGAGTCTTTAATTCAGAGTTGAAAATCCAATAAAGACATCAAGCTAGCTGATGGGTGTTGGTGAATGTTTGTTCATATTATAAAATTTAAGATTGACACAACTTTTCAGGCTTTAAACAAGGTGTACCATGTGAATATTAGTGCCAGAACTTCTGTTCTTTTTGCACTATGGTGTACTAGATGTGCCTTCTTATACAATAACAATTCCAGAAGGCATCCAAATACCTTCTGGAATAACTTAAAATCATTAAAGAATGATACAAAAAAAACTATCCTCTGAATCTATATATAATGCCACATAATCCCTCTTAAATCTACATCCAATATCATGCAATGTGTGACCAAATCTTATTGGCAATTACAAAACACTTTTTTAAAAAAAAATATTATTATCACTAGACGAACATTATTCACACACTAATATGCTCATTAAGTACTCTCTAAATAATGTGATTTACCAGTAGTAAACAATTACTAATAGAAAGATCATATTACAGCAATTATGACGTTTTTTATGTTAGAGACGGTTAAAAAAAAGAATATTATAATTTTAAAATAATAACTAATGATAACCATTAGGACTCTAAGGTTGAAGTCAATAACTATATGAACATTTAAAAAGGATTTGATAAGAAACAATGAAAATGTAATGTTATTTTTGGATATTTAAATATGTATATCCTACGCTTGTAATCATTGTAACAAAATCTTATGTAACTTTATTCATGTTCTAATAAAGTTTCTTTGTAACTAATATCAGTAGTAAAGAGTCTCGTTTCAGTTAGGTACAAACTCCTTTCTATGTATTGAAATGTTGTAATAAAAAACTAAACAATAACATTAAAATAAATAAGGTTTACAAATTAAAAAAAAAAAAGGAAATATTTTTTAGTAAATCACATATTGTTTTGTATGTAAATATTAATTAATATGCATAAATTATCAAATGAAGAAAATTTTTCCGGAAGACTAACGCATATACAACTTACTATTAAAAAGTGGAATTGTTTTTATCATTTAAAATTGGGTAATAGAATGTACTGGATGTAGGTAATTGCACGTGCAAATGATTTACAGTCTATCATACTTATAAATCATAGTAAAATTGCAAATCTAATAAATTTACATTTGCACGCACAAACAATTATAAATTTACAAATTTGCATCCACACGGAATCTGCGTTTTATATCAAAGCAGCAAAGTAAAGCGTTGGTGGTCGAGAGATCAGCACAGCTGCCTTACAAGCAGTTGTCCCAAGTTAGCGAGTTCGCTTCCCGGCCGATGCTATGACACAGTGGGGAAAAATATATATATAGATTTTAAGAGTATAAATGTTGGGAAAAAAAAACCAAACAATAAAAATGTATATGTACTACGTTTTAAAATAAAACTTTTTTTTTTCATTACGTCATGAAAGCATCATAAAAATGGATTCACTTTGAATGCCATTCCCATTAATTTAAAAAATTAAAATTAATAATTTTAGATAGAAATTGTGTATTCAATTACAAGTAATTCCTAAGGAATGTTTCACCACACCAATTAAAAGAAAGAAGGGGTTTTAATAGTCAAGCATTAAACTTCTTTTAGTTTCTAAGCTAATTATAAACGAAATAAACTTTAACTGCTATGAGAAATGAAAAATTCATTTGGCATGAGTGTTTGGCGTAGAGATTTCTTTAGCACTCCTTGATAATTTTACTTTATTTTATTTTAAGATGAAAAAAAACAAAACAATCTATTTTAATCAAACTACTATCATATGAACTCAGAAAGTCAGTTAAATACATTTTGGCTAAAACTTTATGTTGGCAATATTTCAGAACTTTTTCACTTTATCGTTTTAGTTTTCTGCATTGTATTAGCCAAGTCTACACTAATTTTGTGACTAGACTATTTTTTTTCTCTTTATATATAATGATATTATGTTGAATTTTATTATTATACTATTAGTGTAATTTAAAGTTTGTATATTAGGACGAGTCATGAAGGAGAAACATTATTTTTTTAACACCAATTTTATGTAAAAACATTGAATGAATAGGAATTTAATTAAACTCTAATTGGGTATATAAATTATTTTACACCTTTGATACAAAATTAAAAAGAATGGTGAGTTATTAGAAATGTTGAGTAGACTTCATTATAAAAAGATGTGCATAAAGTTTTGTCTAAATATAGTAGATACAACATGTAAAGAGATATTATGTGGTTTTGGAAGCAAAATCTTATTCACAAGTTCAATAAAATAAATAAAACAATCTAGTAGCTTGTCATGTAAGCCACACACATATATTTAATTAAAGTATTATTTACCTTTTCGACATATGTGTGTTCAGGTGTATCAGTGTTATGAGATAGTGTGGAGAGTGGTAGGTCATGTGAAAGTCTGTGCTTGTACCCTGTCTATTATAAAACAAATTATAATACAAAGTCACCATATACACAAGTAACTTGTCCAGTTCAGCGTTATTTTAGTATCTTAATTTTTTCAGCTTTATCAATGATACCTAAGTAATGTCTCTCTTGCATTTTGATTTTAATCTCTTCTTAATGCTAATCCAGATCTCTCTATACTTCACTGTGCGGCCTCAGTTGCACTTCTATTAAATATCCAAATCTCAAATCCACAAAATACATATATTTAAAACCTTTTTATATATGTAGACATATTTTCTTTTAATATAAAGTTTATTTTATCAAAAGATCATCACCCAAATTTAATTTATACTATATTTAAATAGAAAAGAAAAAGTAAAATGCATTAAGGTTCTTTATATTTTTATATGTCATTTGTTTTTTTACCCATGTTTTTCTATCAATATTTTTTCATGCTAACAGTTTTTTAGTTATTTTATAAGCATTTTACAGTTAGATATTTTTAATTTAAAACTTGAGTATATTATTCAATAAGAATAAATATTTAAAATAGTGCTTAAACAATTGTTTTAGATTTAGAACTATTGTAATGTGGGAATTGAGAATTTTTCTCAATGCCCTAAATGAGGCATGTTGTTTAAGACTGAATTTTCAGAAGATACTATATGGGATTGTCATTAAACTCATATTTACTGTTTGTCAAATTGCTTCAAAATAGTTACGTTATTATTATTTTTCGATCCAGTAGTAAATAAAAATAATTAAATGATTTAAGAATTGTAAATGACAGAGACTAAGATTTGACTTATGAACCTTGAGTTTTAGAATTTGTCATTCTACTACTGTATTAAACCATATAGGCCATTAGTCAAAAACTGTTTTGACAGTACCTTGCAATAACTGCATTCATAAAAATAAAAAATCGTATATTCAAAAACTGTGAATATTCTACATATTATTAATCAATAATCAATAATGACAATTTTTATCTTAGAAAAAAAAAACAATAATGTCTCTTCTCAGATAAATTAAAATTTTATAAGTTTTTTATGGATAATAATACATCTTGCACATTAATTCTTCATTCCTGACAGAGATATTTTAAATGCCGGCTCTGGAAATCCTCATTGATTATATCTTACAAGCTTAAGAGAATTGGGTCATGTGATCTATGACTCTTATTTTGATTAATTATACAATATCTGGTATTTATGCACTCTTTTATCAAGACAATAACATGACTTTCCAATATATAACCTGATCTAATTTTATGTACACATTATCTTCACCATTATTATATTAGGTGGAAAGTGCATATGAGAATTGTGAAAAAAATACTTGTCAGTTCCTTATTAATTTTATAATTTGTGAGAAAAAATAGCTATCAATAATTGTCATCATTTTTAAGACAATGGAAGGAAGCGAATTCCTTTTCTATATGCTGTCAATATAAGTGAACCATTCCTTCCTTATCAGAAAAATTGCAGAATAAAATTTTCATTTAGTCAAGCATTGGTGGTCAAGAGGTGAGCGACAGCCGCTTTACAAGCAGTTGTCCCGGGTTAGCGGGTTCGCTTCCCGGCTGCTGCTATGATATATGAGAAGAAAAAAATGTTCATTTATTCTTGCATTTCTAGATCTTAAATGGTTAGTTTTTCTGATATGTAATGTAATTTAGGCTAAAATTTCATCTCAAGCTAGATATAAACACGACATTTAATACAATTAATGCATAAGAAATCAAGGATAAGAACTATTATTTCTCATTTTAATAACATTATAAAATGTAAATACTGACAAATAAAGCATTATCAAATTAAATACAAAATAATATAAATGATTTCGTTTTCTATGTATATCAATATAAATTTACCATTTTTTCCTCTTTGGCAATATTTTGCTACATTTTTTGATATTTACATTTATTAATATAAACTTAATCAACCATTCAATTGTTGAATATTTTTCAAATAAAGGATCTAAATTCCGCATTTTTAATTTTATATTTTTATTATGTATATTTCAAAGAAAAAAAAAGTTTTTTAAAACAATATTATATATATTGTACCTATAAAAAGAATGGGCGTGGCTATATAAGCTAACTTAAGCTATTAAGCTAAAATAAGTTAACATATAAGTTTAAAGTATAATCCTAACTAATGCTGATAAGTTGAATAAGATTAAATAAAGGTTAATAATAATTCTCTAGCTAAGCTCAGGGTTCTGATGTTGCTATAGTAATTCATGTGGAGAACACTGAGAGTTACAACAATAATAAACATTATAATGTACAACTAATAAATTTAAGAGGAGGAGAAATCTCAATTCACTCTTGCAAAATATTTAAAACTCTCATTATTCCCAACACAAATGATCAAGTAACAAGAGTACAATTAATTTCTCTCTTATAATAAATCTCTTCCATCATTGCTTCTTTAACACATTTTTACATCTCTAACTACTTCGTCATATTGACATGATCAGATCCACATTTAACAAACAGTTTTATAAATCTTACTGATTCATTTTGCCGCTTTATCCTTTTTTGGCAATAGATATATGAGTTCTTATTTGTAAAATTATTATGATCTCAGAGTTCTTATAATTAATATAAAATTTTCAATATTTATTTTATGCATAGCGTTGTCGATAAATGAATGACATCCTAGCAATAAACATGAGTAGACATATACTTAATCTACAAGCTAATGTTTAAATAATAATAATAATAATAATAATAATAATAATAATAATAATAATAATAATAATAATAATAATAATAATAATAATAATAATAATAATAATAATAATAATAATAATAATAATAATAATAATAATAATAATAATAATAATAATAATAATAATAGTAACAACTTAATAAATAATTTAACTGAGACAAAATTGCATCAAACTTTAAATTTGGAATAATATCATCATCTACCAGGAGAACATTTGAATACTAAAAGTGGAAATGGGATTTTATGTCCATTCAAAATATTCATCAACAATCTAATAAATTTATCAAATGGAAATTGACAATAATTAATTATAACGCAGTCTTATTTCAACAAATTGCAATTCCAACATAGAGTGATCAATAGATTAAATCAATAATATTTATTTGTATGCACTTTTCACATCTGCAAATAATTATCAGTTAAATAATTTAATATTTAATTTACATGACTGTACCTTGAATAAACCATTGAAAATATTTGTGTAATAAATTGTATAATGTTTAGATTTCTGGATATGGATTTAATGAGTACCAAGAACATCATAAAGACACCACCAGATTAAACAACAAAATAACATTTATTAACAATGAACAAAATTTTATAAAACATAACATACCATAGAAGTCCATTACAAAGAATAAAAAAAAATATTTACAATAGTATTATGCAACTATTTACAAAAATGCTTCACAATTTCAATTTTCCTTAAATTAATATATTACATGACCAAATTACATATCCATGACATATGGTCATCTTATAGGGACAATATATTGACCAGTTAAAATTGTTATAAATTTTTTTTTACCCTTTTAATTAAATACTTATTGTACTATCATTACAAATGATTATTCTGTGCCATTTAAGTAATATAATCTAATAAATTATTAATAAATTTAAAATACATGTTATATCTTTCTGCAAAAAATATATGTCCTAACAAATGCTATACTTTGATAACCTATATCTTTATCAATTATATATAATTTATTTATTTACAGTCTTCAATAATTAAATGTTACTAACCATGCATTATTTATCAATGTTATGGTCTTTAATTATCACAGTATATTAATCATAAATATTTAGTTATTTAAGAATTTTCTCTGATACAAAGGACAATAAACATTTAAAAAGATTTTAAGAATCATCTTATCTTAACAACTTACAACAGAAGATTAAAATTATGCAGTTAACATTTTCAAATATATCTGCTTAAAACAAGAAACAGTTTTTAATGAATAACATTTTTAGATAAAATAGGATAATTTAAAAGTGATACCTGCAATATCTCAAGCTTAGAAAACAAAGTATTCATTGACATCTTGCCGATAAACTCTTTCCTTAACATTTGATCTAGACCTCTTGATTAACTTTAGGCTGAGAATCGAGTGCCCAAGTTGAATTTATGTATACATTTTGACTTTAACAAAAAAAAAAAACATTAAAATTTTACACTTCTTTGACTTTCAATTTTAACTTCGTCTGCAAATTTTATGCACTTCTTCAGCAACTTTTATGCATCACATGATCACCATCTTTTATACTAGCACATAATTGTTTATAAACAAGGCAAAACTCTCCATACAGTAGTGCCATCCTGTGCCAACCAGATTCCTCACTGATGAAGGCTACAAGCCAGAAACTAGTCTGGGGATATTGGATGAGTAGGCATTAGATAGGAATTTTATGCACAAGCCTTCTGGCATCCATTGATTACTCTGGTTGGCACAGGGTGGCACTACTGTATGGATTTTGCCAACTTTTAAGTACTTCTCCAATACACTTCTCTCTGATGCAATTCTGCTTATACAACTCTCCTTAATGAAATCTTCCCAAATATGTGTGTATGTTTTTATGTATCTTATTGCTGCCAATCACTCTTATTACAAGAAACATCACATCCTATTGATTTTTCCATCCTTGATTCAACATCTGATTGATTTTTATTATGGTCTGACACTAATTAATCATAAATACCAAATGGTCATGTGATACTTTGGAATTTCCAAATACTAAGTTATATGGTTAAATAATAAATAGAAAAATATAAAATAAAATATTAACTAGAAGTTTATTTAATTTTATTGAGCATTTAAACTAACTTATATGAATGAATAATATTAGAGGTTCATTTAATTTTTACTTAAAATTTTTAATCAAACAAAATATTATTGAATGATATCAAATATTACACATAAATCCCCCCCCCCAATAAATAACTTTACCATGCAAGCATTCACACACACACATTCAGAAATCATTCCCTATCTTTTAACTATTTAAAGTTTTCTTTAAATAGCAATAAACTTATTTATCGATTTTTAAATTAAACCAATTTAGTTAGTCTCTGTCTCAAATTTAATACTATTATTTAATAAATTGACTGGTTATTTTTATGAATGGTTTTAAATCAAATATTTTATTAAAATTATAATAGATATTTCTTAAATTTTAACATACTAACTAATTTACTCAGTATTAGCTACTTCAGTAACTCATCTAGTTATTCTAACTTTTATTAATAATCCAAACTTCAATATGATTAGCTACATTTTAGATGACTCATTAACACATGCTTTAACTATATGTTTACGATATTTTAGCAAAGCCATCAATTAAACATTATATTACATATTTATGACTGAAACATTTTAACCATTAGCTATTTTAAGTTATCGTGTTTAGATAATTTATAGATACATTTAATTTAATAAACTTTTCTTAGAAATATTTTTTTTCTAATTAAATATCAGCAATAATGAAACACTAGTTTTCTTAGAAAAGCCAAAAATCACAACATATACCACAGATCACATTTCCAAAATTTATTATTGGATATATTTTTTTCTTTATTGAAATACATTAATATATTTATATAAAAAAAGTTTTGAGTAATATGTATATACATTACAATTTCTAACATATTATATAAAAAAATTAATAAATATTAGAGCTAAAGATTTAATTTCTAACATTTTTTAGTAAGTTTAGATAACATGTGTCTTTCAAAATTCACAATAAAAAAAAGTCTGGTTTTTTCCCCAAAATCTACAATATAAAGAGAAGTTTCATTCTATTAAAGTATTAACAAAAGGACAAATAATTATTATATAACTTGTCATGATAAAGTTAAAAAATGACAATAAAAATGGTTAATAATTATATTTATGTATATTCTCTTCCCAAGTGCCAAAGAGGATCCTGGAAAAATTGATGTGATGCAATGTGGCTTCTCCTTTCTCAAAGTCAGGAATCTCTCAGCCCCAATACCAAGAAAAACTTGTTAGCCACCTAACTTTTCCCTTCCATTCCCAACCTTAAGTTTTAACCATATTCTTTCCTATCCTGCTCCATCCCATTTCCACAACATAATCTTTGTCAACTCTATGGGTTTTATACCTAAATCCTCCTTATTCCCCCCCAAACCCAGCATAAATCCAAGAACCCACTTTCTCTACACTTACTCCATTTATATATATTCGCCCACAACTTCTTTATTTGTATCCTTTCTGCTTGCAGGCAATTACATTCACTTAAGATGACTAATATTTTCTATGCCTTCCTTATATAAATTGCAAACTAACTCACTCATATTTTTCCATTTATGTGTTTATTCCCTTGTTGCTAAAGATTCTGTTCGAGCCTTAAACAGTAAGCTACTTTCTTTGCTATTATCATAAATTAACTATTCTGTTTACTTCTATATATATTTAAACTCTTATTATTCTTCATACTAGTTCTCCATCTCTCCAACTCCTGAATTTTTATTATTACATCTATTAATCTATCCCATTCCTTGCCATTATAACCCAAACAATTCTCCTAACACAATCATCCCACCTTTTGTATAAATATACTGACATAAATTCTTTATCTAAATCTTCTGCATACCATACTACCTTCCTCACCCATTTTATTGCCTGTTCTTTATTCATAACCCAATACTATTTTGGCTATTCTCCTATTATCCATAAATTACAATCTACTGAACATTTTCATTTTGCTTTTTGAATCTCTCATTTAATAGCTTGACCATCCAATTTCTCCCTGAATTGCCTCCTTTGCCATCCACACATCTGCATCTAATGTATGTCTTCCTACTTCTCTTTGTATTTTTTCTAAGTAATCTAACACCCCTTTCTTAACACATTACACATCATTACCATAAGTTAACACTACTACTTTCACTCATTTTCATACAATTCTATCTAGATCATATTTATTATATAAAAACACTGTTAATTTCTTTATCAGTCCCTTTCTTTTCTTTGCTTCAATTATCAATTTTTTCTTCCATTCATCCAAGCAATTTCTCTGATTACTTAAGACAATTCCCAAATAGTTATACCTGTCCACCACATTTAATTTTATATCCCCCAATAAAAACTATTTATTTTCCTCTACCCAGTATTTATTATCATTATTTTTGATTTCTCCTTGCTAAATTTAATCCACATCTCTTTATCCACTCTTGTGCATGCCTTCAGCATAACTTTAATATCTTCCAAACTTTCTGTTCACAAGAAGATATCCACAAATAAAAGACCTGATAATGTATATACTACCTTGCAATCTATTAACAGTATCTCTAATCTTCTTCCTAGTCTTGCTATAGCTACCTCCATTTCTCTCAAATATCAAATAGATGATGTAGGGCATCCTTGCCTTAGTCCTAACCCATTTTAAACTTTAACTGATTCTAATTGATATATATAATAATTATTTTCATACAATCTCTTAATAAGATCCACTAAGGCCACATTCCCAAACCTATTTCTATTTACTCTATCATATTCCTTCTCTATATCTATAAAACCATATTTAACTATCTACTGGTATTCCTAATCATATCTACAAGTTGTATAACTATAAATAAACTATCTCCTATACACCTATCCAATCAAAAATCTCTTTGCATTTCTACCACTATATTATTGTCTTCCATCAACTTTGCAACTCTTCCAGCCACGATATATGAAAAAACTTTATATAACACTGATGTTAGCCCTAACAGTCTATAATTGGTTAATTTTCTGTGATCCTTACCCTTTCCTTTAAATAGTAGCCTTACTCTTGTATTGTTTTAGATATCTGGAAATTCTGTCTTCTGTGCCATCTTATTAAAACATGATAATAGAATTAATTTTGCCCTATTTTTTAAATTCATCATGATCTCTGTTGCCCATCCATCTAAACCTCTTGCCTTTCCACTTTTCAATTTCTTCTCTGCCTCATTCAATTAATTTTCTGTAAACCTAATATTCCCATTACTATATGCTTTCATGTTTGTTAACACTGTCCTCCACATCTAACATCTTTTCTATATCGCTTACATACTTATGTAAAATTGTCTCCAATTCTTCTCTAGAGCTACACTCTATTCCCTCTTCATCTAATAATATTACTTCTCTCTCTCCTACATTCCTTCTTTTAATATATGTCCAAACTTTTTTTACTCCCATCTCTTCCACTTTTATTAATATTTTTCAACAATTTATTATATAATTTTATTCTCTCTCTATAATTATCTATTTAACCAACTATTTTTGTTTTAAATATTTTTCCCATTTAACATTAACATCCTTTTCACTTTATTTTTAATAGCACAAATATTCTCTGCATGCTTCCCTCCTATCTTTTATACTTTTATAACTCTCACTTTTCTATTCCTTCTTACATAACATCCTATTTGCCACTTTTTCTACTTCACCACACCAGTCCTTATATTCAGCTTTAACAAACTTTCCCATGATTTCTTCTACTTTCATTTCATATTCTTCTAACTTATTCTTATCATTCATTCTCCATCCGTGTCTTTCACTATCTTTTCTACTTTTACTACTATTCTTCATCACATTACCAACCATTTTTATTATAAAGAAATTATGATCACTATTACATACTCTCTCTTCATTATCAAAGACTTTAATTTTCTGTACTTCATTCATTCCCTCTTTCTCTACTAATAAATAATCTACTGTATGAAATATATTTCTAGACCATGTGTATTGTCCTCATAAATCCTTGTTAAATTTCCAATACTCAAATTCATTCTCTGACAAAAATATGCCCATTCATATCCCCTATAATCATTATTTTCTTCCCCCTTTTTTGAAACTGTGTATATCTTTAATTAGGCATTCATATATGCTACTGTTCCACTCCATTATAGTTTTACTATCTTCAGTGGGTATATACACTATAGCCACCATCCATTTTTGTCTTCTTAACCTTATCTCAAATCACAAATGCATTTAACAGTATTTAAATATTTTTTGATATAACTCCTATATCCCCCCCCCCATTTATTTCTTTTCTATTTATAACCTGCCATACCACATTATCCAATATAGATTCTTCTTCATCATTTAGATGTGTTTCCACTTCTGCTAATATCTCAGGCTCTTAATTTTTAACTGCTTTGTTCAATTCCAACCCCTTTTCTGATCTCCCACCACTTTGCATATTCAAATATCCAATTTTAACAATTTCTTTCCTATCTACTCTTTTATACATTTTTTTTACTCTTTTTTTCTCCATTACATTTGTAAGTAAGTTGCTTACCATCAATTTTACAGACCCATTCCCTTTCCACATCTACATTTATATATGAATCAGCTATCCTTTGTTTATTTTTACATCCCATCCATTCTTTTTCTTTTTGATAACATTGAAATTTAAAATCCCCCCCCCCACTCTTTATAAGTTTCTTGAACTATAAATCTTTATAAATCAAACTCCCTAATACTTCACTATTACTAATAAAAAGATCCCACATATCCACAAACATAACAACATTTCTCTCACATAATTTTTTCAATCTCATTTATAGAACATACCCTATCTAACAGCATAGAAAATAGTGGTCCCCCAAATTGGTGATAATTGAAGCAGTACACTACATTAGGGCTGAATTATGGAAAACCCCAAATAAAATACAAAATTAAATATAAACTTAATGAGTATGAGAAATCAGCACATAACTAACTATAAATTCACCAGCATTACACAAAAATAACAATCATTCACTATCATGAATGATCAATAATAAAAATAAATCAACATTCAATCTTGAAACTGGATTTGAAATGGATCTACTATTGACCAGGTTAATTATTTAGCCCTTATCAGCTTGGAGCAGATTATTTAAACATGAAGTTAGATGCACAAATTTAAGTGCTAATCTATAAGAATACAACAGTAAAAAAATAATTTTAGAATATTAAAACATGCTGATCATCATCAATGCTCCGGTCATTTAGTATCATTAATATACTGTCCAACTATAAACTTAATTTCAAATAAATATTAAGCTAAATAAAATGTAGTGCATGGACTTTAAAGGATATCCCCTTTGTGCCAATCCAGGATTATCATCACCTGGATATATCCATGCACACTAAATATAAACCTGTTATATAACAGACTATTATGAATGAATCTAGCTGAGGAACAAAAGCTCTATAACTGGTACTGTGAATAATACAAACATATAATATTCTAACCCTATTCAGGATTGAGTAAATTCACTGTGATAATTTTAAACAATGAAATATCAATTTATTAATAAATGAAATCAAGGTCTGCAGAATATGGCTGTACATATAACCCAAACCTTCTGATTTTGATTAATACAAAAAGAAATCCACTATTACATTGTAATTTAAAAATATTTACACAAAACACACTTTTATATAAGCACACAAACATGCAGTATAATAATTTATGAACATATTTGAGTTGTCATAAACCTATAAATAAAATTCATTTTTATAATATACGATGACTGATTTGACATATATGTGTCTACATGACACTCATATATATAAGCACACAGATGTGCTGTGACATATGGGAAATGTCATATAATGATAAAAAATAAGTTATCACATTTTAATGATACATAATATCTTTTTTAAAATTTATATGTATGCACACACTGACATTTATAAAAAAAAAATAAACACAATAAACCATATTATATTTTCTCAATACACAATTAATTAAATGGCAAAAACCAGAAAATGCATATATGTGGACTCAGATATGCCACATAATAATTTAATAATTAACATGTTTGAATTGTGAAAGATTTATTTAAAAAACTTCAATTCATTTTTCATAATACATAAATCATCATCACCATTATCAAACATAATCAATCCACTGCAGGATAAAGGTCTCTCCAAGTTTAATCCATATTCTCCGATCTTTAGCTTCTCTTTTCCACAACACCCCTGCACATTTTCTTATTTCATCCATCCATTTCACATGTGGTCTCTTTCTGGGTCTTTTACAATCTCTTGGAATCCAGTTTAAAATTTCAATTGTCCATCTATTATCATTTCTTCTAGCAATATGTCCAGCCCAACTCCATTTAAATCTTTTAATTTTTTCAATAAGGTCAATAACACCTGTTTGTTGTCTTACCCATACATTGCGTTTTCGATCTCTTCTTGTTACTCCCAACATACATCTCTCCATACTCCTTTGAGTGGTCTGAAGTCTCTGTATTGCTCTTTTATTAAGTGTCCAAGTCTCAGATCCATAAGTAAGAACTGGTAAAACACATTTGTTAAAAACCATTCTTTTCAAACACATAGGCATATTTCCTTTTAGTATCAAGTTATTTTTACCAAAAGCACTCCAACCAAGTTTAATTCTATGATTAATTTCCTCCATTATGTTTCCATCTGTATTAATAATCTGACCTAGGTATTTGTAACTGTTAACTTCTTCTAATTCTTCATAATCAATCTTTATTTTCATATTTTGAGCAAATCGATTAAACATTACTTTAGTCTTTTTAACATTTATCTTTAGTCCTACTTTTCTACTTTCATCTGCTAACTCCTGCAACATTTCCTGCAGCTCTGAAGCATTATTTGCAAAAACAACTACATCATCTGCAAAATCTAAATGACTTAAATACTCTCCATTTACTTTCATTTCTTTAGTTTCCCATTTTAATCCACAAAATACTTCTTGCAGCACTGCTGTAAAAAGTTTTGGAGATATGGAGACACCTTGCCTTACACCTTTCTCAATGTTGATTTTTCCAGTATCATTATGTAATCTAATTGTTGCTGTTGCATTTTTATAAATATTCTTTAAAATATGACAATATCCTGGATCTATACCTTGATGATCCAATGCTTTAATCACTGAAGAAATGTGTATAGAATCGAATGCCTTTTCATAATCTACAAATCCAAAACATAATGACAACTCATATTCATTTGTTCTTTTTATGACTTCTCTCAATACCTGGATATGATCTATTGTACTAAAACCACTTTTAAATCCAGCTTGATCTCTTGGTTGGTGGAATGTGTATATAAGAAAAAATATAGACAATGTATTAAACTAATTAGCCTCTTATCTTTTTTATAGTAAGTAAAAAGTTTTCTTTAAAAAATATTTACTCTTTTGACCGACTTTAATAAAAGTTTTTTTTCCTTTTAACAGATTATTCTTGATTAATTATAAATGCCTTTTAAAAAATACTCCAACAAGTTTTTTTCCCTAATTGAGAAAGATTTTTGGAGTTTACTTTTTTTTTCAAAATAAAATTGTCTATGAATCAATCATTTATTTTTTTGACTTTTAATTACAGCAAAGATTATTTACTTATGTTACTTTTAAATTATAGATTTTAAATGTCATTTTCAATTAATTATTTAAAATAACTCACCCACTGTACTTTATAAATATGACACTGTATTCCTACCTGTGTACCTCTGCATATAGATAAAACAGTATACATATAAACTAATTCTTCAGAAAGCTGATGGACTCTCTGGGTAAGCTGGTTCCTTCTAAACAGTAAACTGGCTTTTTGTCATTATTGGAAAAAGTATAATCCAGGTAATTGTTGACCTGTAGTGAGCTCCCTTTAGTCTTTATGCTGCTTAATAATACAGATATAAATGAGCTATAAAAATACAGAAAATCTGGGTCTTGATTTCATGTGAATCTAAACTCTACCATTGTTGCACTAGTAGCAGCATCTGGATCCACTGTCTTGCTTTCAGTAATAACTTCATAGTAGTTCTGCTGTCATAATCTATAAACTAGAAAAAAAACTGCCCTAATCTTTTTTTCCAATATTTTTAGTCAGGGAGAGAAAAAAATACAGTAATCAAAAATAAGTATTCCCTATCTTGCTTAAAAAAAGTTAATAACTCTTTTTCAATTCACCTTAATATTTCAAAAAACAATTTTGTGGAATTTTATCAAAATATGTTATACAATCATTAATTACAAAAAAATTTGCCAATCAAAATAGATAGTGGAATTTTTTTAATTACCAGTATATCTATTGTAACATAAAAACATGCTTATTTTAATTTCAAAATTAGGATTAATAAAATATTAATTAGACCTGTCTAAATGTTTAATTTATAATAAACCAATTTTAAATTCAAAATTATGTAATCCTTAATTCTTCAACCACCTCTTACAAGGCATCTCGTCAACATCTGAAGTCACTCTAACTCTGCTAGTTCTTATGCTAAAATATTCGTTTGACAGATATTGATTAGGTTTTTAAAAGTTCTGTAAGATGGTGCCCTCTTCCGAATTATTTTACAAGTAAAAAATAAAAAAAAAACCGCATTTTAAACTAAACAAAGAAAGAACCTTGTCAGTGATTCGCTGTCAGCCGACTCTCAGCCGAAAAAGACATTCTGATTGGCTGGAAAGAACAAAGAAATCGCCTGATCAAAGAAAATAAAGAAAAACACTGAGATTTTCATTTCGAATGCAATTTAAGTATTAAAAAAATATAATTAAAGAAATTAAACTAGTTTTTTTAAAAATATACCAAAAAAACAATTATTTTCGAAAAATATTGAAGATTTTAGTAAAAATATTTAAGATTTAGCAAAAAGAAATCTTTACTTTTCCATAACGTAAAATTGAAAAAAAGCATTTACATCAGCATTTTTTTTGTTTAGACATTCGCTTTATATTTGCCAAAATTGAATATATTTTATAATATATAAATAGCAATTTATTTTTGAAAGAACTTTCATTCTCTTTCATAACCTGAAAAATTAGTAATATACTTTTTATAAACGTATCTGAGTTGAATTTAATATTATAGGCGAATATGTTTTAACAATAAGCTTTGTCTTCAGTTTGTGAGTTGGCCAATTAAAAGATTTGATTTTTACCTCATACAACCAATAATATAATTAGCGGTTTAAGGGTTAATTGTTATTCCAGTGTAATATGGGAAATATCTACAAAAAAATTTTGTGTGTTTATTTCTACTTTTCCTTTCAACTTTATATTATAACAGTCAGATTTGTACATTCATGTAACAAAACCCAGAATCCAGATAAAATATACTAAAACTGATCAAAATGAGATAGAAAGGTCCCAGGTCAAATGAAGCTTCAACATATTTACCAGTGCTCCATGACTTAATATCACATGAATGACAATTCTGAGATTACACACACTCTTTGTTTTAATTTTCAAGCTATCTCTATACAGGGAGAGAAATTAGACTCATAATCCTACAGCACATGCAATACAAAATGGGTCTAAGTTAACTAATAAAAAAGGCTAGATCAATATTCTAATTAAAACATATATTTAACATATTTAATCAATAATTTAATTGGATTGAAATATGAAAAATGATAGGGAAGATGAGGTAAATTTAAATCAATTTATTGTAATTAATAATAATTAAAATAAAATGTTACACTCAATTAGAAATCAAAATACAATTAATTTAATGCATTCAGGCATTATACAATGAAATGAGATTAATTACAAGTAATACATTGTATAATATCATTTAAGTGTATTAAATAACTTGATGCCCAGTGAGTAATTTATGCCTATGATAATTTAATATGCCAAATAATATTTATTTCTATATCATGGTTTTCCAACTGATAAACTAATAATGCTAGCCATATATATATATTGTACCAATCGGAATGAAAGTGAAGATCGAATCTAACCGCAAAAACAATATCTGCACTACAAGGGCGCCATCTTGGCATTTGAGCCTAGAAAAATTTATAGAGTAGGCAGATACGTGCTGTTAGATTCGATCTTCACTTTCATTCTGATTGGTACAAACTGGCTACCCAAATTGGGCCGATCTTTAATAAACACGAGTGTCCTGAGAATTTTAAAAGTGAATCATGCCCATAAATTTTTTTTCTGAAATAGTATAAATAGATTTGTTGTATTGACATGGAGTTACACTTTGAAATTTTGTCTTAAAGGTACTGCCAGTTGGAAAATTGCGCATATGTAGAGATAAATTCGAGGAATAAAAAGTAATAAATAAAACGTAATTAATAAATATAAATCATAATTTTTTTTTTTTAAAAGTCTTGTTTAAAATCTAATCGTTTAACTTGCCTAAATAATACTTAAAGGTAGGAGAAATGAAACTTGGAAGGGAGGGGGCAGAAATTTAGCTGGTAGTAAGGAATCATCAGTCAACTTTTTTTTTTATCATTATATTTGTAATTACTGTTTTGTCTTTTAAAAAAAGTTTTGTCCTTTTGAAATTTCATATATAACAAATTTGTGTAACGTAATTCGTAACACTAAGTAAAGTCTTTTTTTTTTTTTTAATGTTTTTGTTTTTTGAGGAAGTTTACTGATATGTAACGATACATAAATATGTCGTTACATTAATTTAAAATAAAAACTTACAAGTTCGCAAATAAGAGTAAAAAACTAAATGCTAAAATTAAAAATGTTTGTTAGACGTATATACATTCGCACAGATGCTAAACTTTAAAAGTATTTTTTTTCATAAACAAAAAAAAAAAAGTATCTGAACGTATTTTTTTTAATAAAAAAATGCCAGATTGAAATATAAAAATATTTTAATAAAAAAATAACGTAAGTTAAAGTAAAAACAGGTATTAATTAATTCCTGTAATCTGTAAATGGAAATGATTGTTTATTAATTATCTAAAAGCTGTGTAATTAAAAAGTCAGATGAAAAGTTAGATAAGAGAAGAAAGAAATTTTAGCTTGACCAATGGAAGCACTAAGCCTTGGCTCAGACCCTAACGAAAGTGATCGACTAGTGACGTTTTGTTCATTGAATCCTTGTGGATAATATAAAAAGGGAAATACAGTTTTTTTTCGGACAGTTCCAGCGTTGTGTGTTTGAGAGATGTGGTATGACGCACATACCACACTCTCTATAAAAAAGGAAAAAATGAAAAGACTGTGATACCTTGAACCAGCTATTGCCATCTCCAGAACATTACCTTCCAACGGAGGCGCCGCGGGAATTGAAAGCAGAGGCCTGGACTCTTCTACCATAAGCTATATGAAATGAACAATTGTTAAAATCAATTAAGAACTTTTGTCAAGTTTTACAAATTGATAAACAAGAAAACTGAAATGTTAAAACGGACTCTTATCTGACTTTTGTAAGTTTTTAAATCAAATTAATAATGTTTAATTTTATATGTTTTCCGATTGATAAACATCATTTTCATTTTTTTTTTTCTTATTGTAAAGATTATTTAAATGTATGAAATTTAAGTAGTTTATAGATGCTTGCATGGATTCGTTTGCGGTTAATTCTATTTTGGTTTTCATATTTGATCAAAATATATAGACATTCGATAAATAATGATACCTTACGGTGAGTATCTAAAATGTATTTATTCGGATGTCTTTTAAGTTATTGGTGACAACGCAAGTATCTTATGGTGAATACTATTGGGTTACTTATAAGTTTCCCTCTGCGATTGTCGGTATCAATAATTTTGTATTTTGATCGTTTATGCTTATTTTGAAATGTTTTTTGACCGTGGAATCTATGTAATCGATCTATACCCAACATTTTAAAACAAATTGTATAAAAGTTATCTGTGCGAACATATCTAAATGATAAATTTAAGTCGGGCGTGAATGGCTATATAGTTTTGTAAGGTTATATTAAGGGAGGGTAATCTTAGGTTATTTGTTTCGTGGTTGAATTGGCTCAATGGTTTCGATATATTTATGTAGGTAGTAAATGTAGCAGGAGATCCGCCACGTGCAGGATTACATATATACGCCACAAACCCTCTGTTGCCTATGGAATTGGATAGTAAGATGCAAGACGCAATCCATTCCTATGGAGTTTTATGTTTATTGTTCTACTCGCCATCAGAAGTAGCATTCCTGGTTGGTGGAGAGCAACAATGTCTTCTCACTATACTGTTCAGATGTGCATTCCTGACAGTATAGTCTATTTAGTGCCATTGTATTTTCATGCTACATTGAATACATAAGTGTATCGGATGGTTGGCGTCAGTTTGACTTTGAATTTTTAGCCTAGGGTTAAATAAGGGAAGAATATTGTCTTTTCAAATGCAGATCTATGTAGCCTATTCATACCCGACCCTATAAATAAAATATTAAACATTATAGCAAGCTATTTTAAATGTAAAATTAAAAGTTAATATAAAAATCTAAATGTTAAACTTATTCCTCGAGTTTAGAATGATTTTATATGTGCGTAAATAAATATTTTTCTGTGTTAATTTCTGGCAATGGCTTTTATTATTCTTTTATATTTAAGATATAAAATTTATACTTTATTATCTCTGCTACTCCACTGAGCTAGTGACTTGGGCTAATGATCTGAATATTTAAATAAAGTGGAATCTTAACAGCGCGTATCTGCCTACTTTATAAATTTTTCTAGGTTTAAATGCCTAGATGGCGCCTTGTAGAGCAGATATTGTTTTTGCGGTTAGATTCGATCTTCACATTCATTTCGATCGTTATAATATATATATATATCAGCTATTACAGCATTGTTCATGCCCTTAATCCCAGCAGGCTGTAGTCACCAACCAAGTCAGCAAGCGGTTGGTGGCTAAAGGCAGAGGATGTTAAGAATCCCGTGAATGTGGTTCCAGACTGCCATTTTTATTTAGGTACTTATAACTGCAAATCACTTTCAAGTGAAAGAAGATCTGCAAGAATTACAATTAGAACTATCTTATATTAAATGAGATATTATTGGACTTTGTCAGTTAGAAGAAAATTTGAAGAGACAATTGATTTAAAAAATGGACATATACTCTACTATAAAGGCAAAATATTGAAAATACAAGTGGAGTAGGATTCATTATAAATAAAAAGTGAAAAAACATTGTGGAGATTGATGGTGTATCAGACAGAGTGATAAGATTAGTTATACAACTTAATAGCAGATACCAAATGCAGATAATTCAGGTTTATGCCCCAACAAGTTCTCAAAGTGCTGAAGTAGTAGAAGATTTTTATATGGATGTACAAAAGGCTTTTGATCAGAGTAAAGAACATTTTAAAATTGTTATGGAAGACTTTAAAGTTAGAATTGGTAAACAAATTAAAATGCTGTAGCTAATTTTGGTTATGGTAATAGAAATGAGAGAGGACATAAACTTGTGGAGTTTACAGAAAAAAATAACTTTATATTATGAATTCTTTTTTTGAGAAAAATGTTAAAAGAAAATTAACTTAGAAGCATCCAAATGAAAGTACAGCAGAATTGGATTATATTTTGACTAACAGGAAATGCATATTTCAAGACTGTAATGTTCACAATAAATTTAACACAGAAAGTAATCATCGATTAGTAAAATACATGTTAATGTAAAACTAGAAAGACAAAAATTATTAAGAAAAACAATATTTACAGTTAATACTCCTTAATTTTCAAAAACATTCTAATGAATTTAAATTAGAACTTACAAATTGGTTTCTAGTATTAGTAGATTTTGAACATGATTCAGATTTGAATGAAATTAATATGAAAATAACTGATACACTTTTAAAAACTGCAACAAAGATAGCTGGTAGAAAAAAACAGCAATTGATCAATAAAATTTCTACTGAGACTAGAGAATTTATGAAGAAAAGAAGGAATATGAAGATATACAAAAATGATGCATTAAAAAAGATTGAATATCTTAAATTTTGTAAAATGGTGCAGAAAAGAGTTGAAAATGATATAAGAAAGTATAACTGTGAACTAGCAAGGAAAGCTGTAGAAGAAAATAAAAGTCTTAAAAATGTAAAACAACATTTTGGTATTGGTAGGAAATTTAAATCTGCAATAAAAAAAAAAGATGGAATTATTATTAGGAAGAGAGATGACATCATGAAATGGGTAGAAAACTTTTATCAAGAATTATATAGTAATAATGAATAAGTACCTTCTACATCTGTTATATGTTATGAATTGCCCAGAAATTGAAATGAAAAAGTGAGACATGAAATTAAATTTATGAAGAAAGGAAAAACTCCAGGTAATGATGGAATTATAATTAATATATTGAAAGGAGCTGGTGAAGAAATGGGAAAAATTTTGGCAAAGTTATACACCAAATGTCTAAATGATAAAGATGTATGAGATGATTGGAAGACTGCAGTATTAATATTGATATTTAAAAAAGATGATAAAGAAGATATTAGAAATTACAGAATTATCAAGGTTTTATCAGTTTTATATAAAATTTTTACCAAGATAATTACAACTCGTCTACAGAAAACATTGGATTTCTACCAAGCAAGAGAACAAGCTGGATTCAAATATGGTTTTAGTACAGTAGATCATATCCAGGCATTGATAGAAGTTGCAGAAAAGATAAATAAATAAGGGGTGCCAATATGCTTTGGATTTGTAGATTATGAAAAGGCATTTGTTTCTATAAAGATTTCTTCAGTGATTAAAGCATTGGATCATCAATGTATAGATCCAGAATATTGTCATATTTTGAAGGATATTTATAAAAATGCAACAGCAACAATCAGATTACATAATAATACCAGAAAATACAACATTAAGAAGGGTGTAAGACAGGGTGACTCCATAACTCCAAAACTTTTTACAGCAGTGCTTTAAGAAATATTTTGTCAATTAAAATGGGAGGCTAAAGGAATGAAAGTAAATGGAGATTATTTATGTCATTTAGATTTTGCAGATGATGTAGTTGTTTTTGAAAGTAATACATTAGAGATGCAGAAAATGTTGCAGGAGTTATCAGATGAAAGTAGGACTAAAGATAAATGTTAAAAAGACTAAAGTAATGTTTAATAGATTTTCTCAAAATATAAAAATAAAGATTGATTATGATGAGCTAAAAGAAATTAACAGCTACAAATACCTTGGTCAGATTATTAATACAGATAAAAACATAATGGATGAGATTAATCATAGAATTAAACTTGATTGGAGTGCTTTTGGTAGAAATAACTTAATACTAAAAGGAAATATGCCTAGGTGTTTGAAAGAGAATGTTTTTAATAAATGTGTTTTACCAGTTCTTACTTATGGATCTGAGACTTGGACTCTTAATAGAAGAGCCATACAGAGACTTCAGACCACTAAAAGTATGGAGAGATGCATGTTAGGAGTAACAAGAAGGGATTAAAACACAATATATGGGTAAGAGAACAAACAGATGTTACTGAGCTCATTGAAAAAATTAAAAGACTAAAGTGGAGTTGGGCTTGACATATTGTTAAAAGAGATGATAATAGATGGACAATTGAAATCTTAAACTGGATTCCAAGAGATTGTAAAAGAACCAGAAACAGACAACATGTGAGATGGATGGATGAAATAAGAAAGTGTGCAGTGGTGATGTGGAAAAGAGAAACTAAAGATCAGAGAAGATGGATTGAACTTGGAGAGACCTTGATCCTGCAGTAGATTGATAATGGTTGACGATGACAGCATTAATGTTGTGGCTGTTTACATTAGGCTAAATAAGATACAAAAAACTATAATATAGCTTGAGAAAGATGCAAATCACAATCCATCAAACCACAGATTCTCATGATTTTGGATAAGTCACAAATATATATAATACTGAAGCTGTGCATATATATATATATGCTGGCTTCACCATTCACTGTGGACTAACTAAGACCCTAAGTCAAACCACAGTGAATGTATGTTTCTTTTTCAAACTAAATTTATCGTTTTCTCAAATAGTTGCCCAAATTAAAGAAGGAATTGTGTTAAAGAGAAAAGATTTAGTAAAATTAAATATAGAAAGTTAAAATTATATTTGCAACTATTTTTAAAATATATTTGGTAGAATTCGATAAGATAAAAATTTTCTTAATTAAATAGAATCCATTAAGAAAGGGAATTAATTAATAAAACATTTTCTGAATTAGATTAAAAAAAATAGATAACAGGAAAAATTTGAAACAACGGGCATGATTCGCTACTAATTAGCAGATTAAAAACATAATGGAAAAAAGGGTATAAATAAAGAACTTTTCTTTTGTTCTTGGTCTTATGCTTGCAGGTAAGCGGTGCTGAAGGTCAGAGAGAAATCTTAAGAATTTTGTTGGAAGAAATTTTGCTGAAAGATTGGACAATATAGCGAACTCTTGCTTGCTGTACTTACTTCAAGCTGCACTCTATTCTTTCAGCATATAAATAAAAAAAATCCAGAAATGTGTTGCTCTGCAAAAATGCAGGGGTAACTTCTTTGCCTGCGCTCTCCTGAGCTGTTCCTGATGTCGGAGTCGTAATCATGTAAGCCAGCCAGAGAACAAAAGTATCTGCCCTGTATCTGTGAAAATCTGCCCTCAAAAACATGGAAAAACAAATTTGAAGAACCGAGAAGACCTGTGGGGAAACATCAAATGAACTCATTTTGACTCACCCATCTAGTTACCGGTAACGTTCCCATTGTAATTTGCAAATTCAATCTATATTTATGCTTTTCTATATATATATATTTAATCTATGTATTCGAGTCTTGTGAAATTATATTTCATTAATTGCTTTCTTTTTTCTTTAAATACTTTAATGGGTGGTAGGGTTATTACATATAATGGTGGCGGTAATTCTTATTAATTTAATTAAAAAATGCTTCGTTTAACTTTTCACCATTATACTCCCGTAATTAAGTTAGTTATTTTATATAAATATTTATTTAGAAAGAAAAGGAAGCAAATCATAGAAAGTGCAAAACTCTATTTTAAAATCAAGATTTAAATTGCTAGATATTCTATTATAAAACTTTCCAAACTTTAACTTAAAAAGAAACATCCTTATCAAATGCCTGTATATTTTAGTCAATGAAGGGTTACAAATTTAAAGTTATATTTTAAAGAGCGTGAAATAAAACATTCGCATTTATATTTTAGTACTAAGAGAGAGTACATTTTGACAATATGTATTAAAAATTATTAAATAGCATTGACTCTGGGGTGTGTTGGTTAAACTTCAACTAAATCAATAAAATATCCGCCCTCTTGTTTTAGTGATCTGAATTTTATAAAAGGGAAGTTACTATTTTTCTACGGATTTTCAGTGATAGTTGAGCTTTCTTAATATATATATTTTGCAGATGGGGTTTCTTTTTTAAATTTAAAGGTCATTGACCATATTTATATGGTATCGTGCCTCAGGTGATCTACTGGGCCGCTCAGCATATATTATAGTGCTTCTTTTGCCAAGTTTGCTTAGGTTAACATACCTACATTCAGACCTTCTGAAAAACAAATAAATTGTTCTGGATCTCATGTCAATCTCAGTCCTTTCAATGAACGTAACTGGAAATAAGCAACAAAACTCTGATCTTGAATCCGGGTCACGCATTTAACGAATGGGTTCCATTTTTCTTTCTAACCTAGTTTAGAGATGGAGAGCTATCTGGTCTTGTGTTAACCTCTTGGTAACTGTTATGTCTCGAGCCTCACAGCCCACTATATGCTCTCGCCTTTGTGCATGGTCTTGTATATTTATATTTACTAGGAAATCTTTCTCAAAATCTCATAGAAATGTTTCAATTATGGCTTGAAATTCCTGCTGGGGTCACTTTATCATTCTTCTTAAATCATAAGTAGGGCTGTGATTTAAACCTGTCCAAAGTGTTTAGTTGAGTTTGACCACCTATTTATTTCTATGTTCTCCAACCACAGAGTTAATGAATCATGTCTCTTTCTCTTGATTTCTTTTACGTAACACTTCCATTGGCTGGAATATTTTAAAGAAGAAATTATAACGTAAAATTTTGTCTGTTCTTATCATTACGATCAATGGATCTTTCATATATGTCTATCCGGTTGCAGTGAAAATAGCCTGCGACACTATTAATAAAGCATTGTGTAAATTATTTTAATGTCAATAATAAAAATTTCTGTTATCTTTCATTCACTATAAATAAAAACCACTTAGTATTGTTTTTCTTTTGTGATACGTATGTACATCTGATCATTATACATGTAAAAATTCCTTTTCGTGGTCTCTTCTCTCCCTGACCACTGGGCATACATTAAGATTAAATTCTAGTGAGGTTCGAGGAGTACGTCGCTTAGTAGCAATCTAGAGGAATAGACGAGGTTCGAACCCCTTCTATCTGCATCTCTAAGTTAGGTTAGAGCAGCTCTATTTTTCTTACCGTTACAGTTTTTTTTTTTGTATAATCTGACATCCCAAGTGTGGCGTTACTGTTTAGAGATAGACCCTGAGAGATGATAATAGGAATTTCATGATCAGAAGAAATTTTTTTTTGTGTGTTTTTTTTTTTTGAAAATAAATATAGTGAATGACAGAAGTTTATATATTTTTCTTTTGCACTTTCTGTGTTTGCTATCAGTTGTACAGTTTACAAGATGTGAAATCAATCAGTTCGGTTGAAAATTAAAACCAAATCAGATATTAATGTATTTTCTTTCTTTTGCTAGGAAGGGAGACAGAGTGATCAGTTGCAGTTAATCATTTACATGGATCTGCCCGGAATTGGTGAGACTGTATAAGTAACAAACCAGTAACATTTGCAGATTACCACATTGCCTTACTTAAAAGTTTTTGGAGTGAAGAGAGGCAAAATGGAATAATGCACCATATAACTCAAGAAAAGTATTGCACTTCAAAAGGAGAAACTCACACCCAGTTTTTCTTGTGGCAAGTGTCTTTGTTAAAATCATTGACTGCTTTCCACTTATCAGAGGGGCAGATTATTTGGACAACAAGGTACAATATGCCTCTCCATATACAACAATTGATGCTGGGCTGCTGCAACTGTGGAATTGATGAGATGGTAGACTTACTAACTGCTATAGATTTTGGCAACCTAAATAAAGAGCATGCAGACAAAGGAAAAAGAATTGACGCATCCAAAATACAGATGGTGGCTGTCAGGAACTGCTGTGATGATGATCAAAACATACAGCAATTCCAAAAAATATGAGTCCTATAATTTATATACCCCAGATAGAACTCCAGGATGAAACAGAAGAAATTATTGAGGGAAATGAAAGAGTGGCATCAGCATTTATGTGCAAACTGGAAGATGATCACAGACCATCACTCTCAGAGTGCCCTACAATTAAAGCACTGTTAGAAGATGTCCCAATTACATCTTTAATAGACACTGGCAGTCAAGTGTCACTGGTATCAAAAGAATGGTGGGATGTAACAGTAGGAACTCATGTACTACCAATCTCACCGAGAAAATCTTATGCTATATTGGGCAACAGAGATAAAGCCAACATAGGAACACATCGCTTGGGACTGGATATCAAGATAGGAGCAACAAATGTAAAACATATATTTCAGATAATGCCGGGCTTGATTTATGATGTACTGTTAGGGTCAGACTTCTTAGAAAGACATGACTCAGGAATAAACTATAGGGAAAATAAGTTTACATTTTACAACAAGTTAGATTTTCACAAATGGAAAACCCAAGAGACAACCAATATAAGCTGCATACAGGAACCAACTAATCTTGAATGAACAGAAAATGAAACAAAAGGCAAGATGGAATTAGAGGTAGTAGGACAGAGCATACCTCACCTTGCCTTCAAGCATTTTACTCATCAATTTAATGATCACGAGATATTTCCAAAATGCACCACGGCAGGTCAGGCAAAACAAACTACTTTATTAAGTAGCAGCACAGTTCTAGGTTTGAAACCACATTTACCCATACCAAAATCACTGACCAAGGGATTTAACCATGAGCCAGTTTCATTATCAGATCACATAAGAGGGAAACAGCTAAAGAACAGAGCACCATTAATAAGAAATTTCAACTTGACTTCTAGCAAAAGAATTGATAGAAGACATGGTAATAAAGTGGACACAGCTCAAAGAGCTAATAACAAGGCCCAGAGAGAAAGGTCCACTGAAAAAAAAAAGTTTAAATAGAGAGCTCCTTTCAAAAGTAATTTTTTTACAAGATCCCCAAGGTACGATCAGGACACATCATATCATAGGCTTTCAGTGTTTTTGTGCGTGTATGTTTTGTAAATATTGGAATTGTTATATTAATATTATTATATACTTCTCTTTTAATATATATATATATATATAATTTATAAATCAGTATTATGATAAACTTTCAGTTTTTTTTATTAATATAATCTATTTATCAGTATTATTAAACACTTTCAGTTAATCTTTATAAACTGCACATATCAATATTATTTCATGTAAATACACTAATATTCTGTATAATAGAAGCGCTCTTTCTGGATCACTCTGCTTCTCTTTGCAAAACCGTAACTTTAGTCATTTTTTTTATTTGTTTTTTTTTAATGGGTTCTAGGAATATGAAGCTGTGAATATATATATAAATATATATGTGCTGGCTTCACCATTCACTGTGGACTAACTAAGATCCTAAGTCCAACCACAGTGAATGTATGTTTCTTTTTCAAACTAAATTTATCATTTTCTCAAATAGTTGCCCAAATTAAAGAAGGAATTGTGTTAAAGAGAAAAGATTTAGTAAAATAAAATATAGAAAGTTAAAATTATATTTGCAACTATTTTTAAAATATATTTGGTAGAATTCGATAAGATAAAAATTTTCTTAATTAAATAGAATCCATTAAGAAAAGGAATTAATTAATAAAACATTTTCTGAATTAGATTAAAAAAAATAGATAACAGGAAAAATTTGAAACAACGGGCATGATTCGCTACTAATTAGCAGATTAAAAACATAATGGAAAAAAGGGTATAAATAAAGAACTTTTCTTTTGTTCTTGGTCTTATGCTTGCAGGTAAGCGGTGCTGAAGGTCAGAGAGAAATCTTAAGAATTTTGTTGGAAGAAATTTTGCTGAAAGATTGGACAATATAGCAAACTCTTGCTTGCTGTACTTACTTCAAGCTGCACTCTATTCTTTCAGCATATAAATAAAAAAAATCCAGAAATGTGTTGCTCTGCAAAAATGCAGGGGTAACTTCTTTGCCTGCGCTCTCCTGAGCTGTTCCTGATGTCGGAGTCATAATCATGTAAGCCAGCCAGAGAACAAAAGTATCTGCCCTGTATCTGTGAAAATCTGCCCTCAAAAACATGGAAAAACAAATTTGAAGAACCGAGAAGACCTGTGGGGAAACATCAAATGAACTCATTTTGACCCACCCATCTAGTTACCGGTAATGTTCCCATAAATTATTAAAATATCTTTGTAATTTGCAAATTCAATCTATATTTATGCTTTTCTATATATATATATATATTTAATCTATGTATTCGAGTCTTGTGAAATTATATTTCATTAATTGCTTTCTTTTTTCGTTCAATACTTTAATGGGTGGTAGGGTTATTACATATAATGGCGGCGGTAATTCTTATTAATTTAATTGAAAAATGCTTCGTTTAACTTTTCACCATTATACTCCCGTAATTAAGTTAGTTATTTTATATAAATATTTATTTAGAAAGAAAAGGAAGCAAATCATAGAAAGTGCAAAACTCTATTTTAAAATCAAGATTTAAATTGCTAGATATTCTATTATAAAACTTTCCAAACTTTAACTTAAAAAGAAACATCCTTACGTCTTGCGTTGTTAGCCGAGAGGTATCGCAGCCGCCATGCAAGCAAGTAGTTGGTTGCAGACGGTTGTGGGTTCGCGTCCCGGCCGATGCTATGACACATGAAAAAAAAAAAAAGAAACATCCTTATCAAATGCCTGTATATTTTAGTCAATGAAGGGTTACAAATTTAAAGTTATATTTTAAAGAGCGTGAAATAAAACATTCGCATTTATATTTTAGTACTAAGAGAGAGTACATTTTGACAATATGTATTAAAAATTATTAAATAGCATTGACTCTGGGGTGTGTTGGTTAAACTTCAACTAAATCAATAAAATATCCGCCCTCTTGTTTTAGTGATCTGAATTTTATAAAAGGGAAGTTACTATTTTTCTACGGATTTTCAGTGATAGTTGAGCTTTCTTAATATATATATTTTGCAGACGGGGTTTCTTTTTTAAATTTAAAGGTCATTGACCATATTTATATGGTATCGTGCCTCGGGTGATCTACTGGGCCGCTCAGCATATATTATAGTGCTTCTTTTGCCAAGTTTGCTTAGGTTAACATACCTACATTCAGACCTTCTGAAAAACAAATAAATTGTTCTGGATCTCATGTCAATCTCAGTCCTTTCAATGAACGTAACTGGAAATAAGCAACAAAAACTCCGATCCTGAATCCGGGTCACGTGTTTAGCGAACAGGTTCCATTTTTCTCTCTAACCTAGTTTAGAGATGGAGAGCTATCCGGTCTTGTGTTAACCTCTTGGTAACTGTATGTCTTGAGCCTCACCGCCCACTATATGCTCTCGCCTTTGTGCATGGTCTTGTATATTTATATTTATTAGGAAATCTTTCTCAAAATCTCATAGAAATGTTTCAATTATGGCTGGAAATTCCTGCTGGGGTCACTTTATCATTCTTCTTAAATCATAAGTAGGGCTATGATTTAAACCTGTCCAAAGTGTTTAGTTGAGTTTGACCACCTATTTATTTCTATGTTCTCCAACCACAGAGTTAATGAATCATGTCTCTTTCTCTTGATTTCTTTTACGTAACACTTCCATTGGCTGGAATATTTTAAAGAAGAAATTATAACATAAAATTTTGTCTGTTCTTATCATTACGATCAATGGAACTTTCATATATGTCTATCCGGTTGCAGTGAAAATAGCCTGCGACACTATTAATAAAGCATTGTGTAAATTATTTTAATGTCAATAATAAAAATTTCTGTTATCTTTCATTCACTATAAATAAAAACCACTTAGTATTGTTTTTCTTTTGTGACATACGTATGTACATCTGATCATTATACATGTAAAAATTCCTTTTCATGGTCTCTTCTCTCCCTGACCACCGGACATACATTAAGATTAAATTCTAATGAGGTTCAAGGAGTAAGTCGCTTAGTAGCAATCTAGAGGAGTAGATGTGGTTCGAACCCCTTCTATCTGCATCTCTAGGTTAGGTTAGAGCAGCTCTACTTTTCTTACCATTACAATACCAAGGAAGAACAGGCTAAATTAGCATTACCTATTGTTTGCTATAGCCATGTATTAAACTTTAATAAAAAGGTGTCCGTGTGGATGAGCAATTATTTCTACAAATATGATGAGTAGTACCTTTAAACTGACAGGTTGGCAATGAATTAGTTAATTAAAATACAAGAAGACCAGAACTTGGATAAGCTACTCAACAGTCACCCCAGTAATGCGCTTGATGCTCTTACCAAAGCAATATGGCTTCTGAATGTGACTTTATGTTCACCATTATGTGGGTTGCTAATAAATGGGAACAGCCTTCGCTATTAGCCCATGAGATATCTGTACATATTTCATAAATATGCACCTGCAACACACAACGGCAATATAACAAATATGTTAAAATTAATTAAAATAGATAGCTAATATCTGTGCCACTAACAAAAGCCAATTCATAAATTAAGCATCTAAACTTAATGCTATTATAAAAAGGACTAAATTAATAATCACATTTAATAAACAATTAATTTGCATAAAGGTTATCATTAATTTTAAACTACAAAATATATCTTAATAATATATCCCCATGGCTAGAATCCCACAGTCAGGTAAAATTACTTTTAAAATCATTATTTACAATTATAATATTTGCAAACAAAATATGAAAAATCAATTTGGATTATTACAATGATCACAAGGCAATCAAATATTATTCTTAATTAATCTATTTCTTAGATTGAAGATAGACAGAATGATATCTTTTCTACAAAATTATTAAAATTAATATGCTCACTGTTTCGACATAGATCTGGCATATTATTACATATATAAGAAAAATGAAATTTTTCTAACTAAAATTTATAAAATACCATAAACACCCCCACAAACATGAAAGTAAAAGATAGATTACAGTAAATATAATGACCAATTTTATCTTTTAGTTTATATAAAATCAAAAGTTTTACAGACATTAAAATTACAAAAAAAATAGGCAAGTATTGATTAGTGACTCTACGATTTAACTTAGACAAAAATTTTAGACATTAAAATTGTCATTGAATGTTCATTTAAATTTATATAATAGCTATAGTTTTAAATAGCTATAGTTTTAAAGTTAAGAGTTAAAGTTCATTTGAGAGCTCTTTGCAGTGGTATTAAGAATTTTATCTTCAACTCTTTGCTAGAAGCTTGTCTGTTGGCATTATTCTTGGTGGCAGCAATTGTGCTTAGAATAGGCAGCATCTCTCCAGTTAAAACTTCAGTGCAACATGTCTGTAACAGGAATGTCTTCCATCACTATAATGGCTAGGTGTCCTCAGCACATAGGATGGAGATTACCATCTTCTGGGTTTGGAGACTAGCAACTCCCATCTGTCCTACTCAACCATATTAAAAATCAACTAGCGTGGATTTGGTTAGCAAACGCTTCAAAGATTTTACAGAGTATATTTTACATAGAAAAAATTAGACTATTTATACTCACCTTCTGTTAAATAATATTTTTAATAACAAATTTTTTTTCCAGCAAAACAAGCAATTAGCATCTTTAAATTTTATATTTTTACATACCGAAAAAAACTCCTGTCTTTTGTATTATTCCTTGAACAGTATATTTTCTAAGATTTGATCATTTACTTTCCCACAGGATTTTAGCAATTAAAACAGTTGGTTAAATTTTATTTACAAGATAAAATATATTTTAGACAAACATTTATTGTCTTAATAATCTTTAGATTTCATCATCATGCCATCCCAAAACAGATTTAAATCATGTGATTTTATTTTACAGATTATTTTAAAATAAATTTAGAAAATATAGTAAATAACCAAACAACAAGACACTCTGTACTATGATACTATGATATACACGCAATTTAAGCAAATTGAAATATAAATTGTATTTTCAATTATGCATTTACTTTAAAATAAATATATTACAGTAATCTATATATAACAGTGAGATTACAGACATTGACGCTCATATATATATATACAATCATACATATAAATCTGTATAGATGTCTTTTAAGATACTTTTCAAAGGTTTAAACCTGGCAGAGATGGGTAGTAGGATGTAACTAGGTGAAGCAGATAAGACAGAGTAAATATTGGTTCAATATATATATATATTAAGTTCCAACCAGTAACCACCTAAATATTCACAGTAATATATATATATATATGTACACATACTACTATGTTGTTGTATGTCATGAAACACAACTGTCTCATAACCCACCTCATGGAAAATAGAAATGAAACACCCATCTAACAATATTTTGCATAATGTACATGTATAATCAAAATAAAGTTCATACTTCAAACTATGTACTCATAATTTCTTTATATTTTGACAGGCATCCGACAGCTAACAGAATAAATAGTGATGATCTGAAATTGCATGTCAGATAAAGAATTTAGCCACTGGACTATAAGTACACAATGCACCATGAATACCAAGAGGGCTACCTCAATTTAGACACTGTAAGTTATCACAACCCAAATTAAAAAAAATCTTTGCAAAGCCCAGCTCCTTTGAGTCTTAGGAGCTGGAAAATACAAAACTATGCTTTGTTCCTTTTCTTGGAGATGTACAGACTAGAAATATAGAATTATGCCTTGACTGGAATCATGGCAGGACTATATTAACTGCATCATGATAAACAATAGAAAATCAGAAAGTGAGTTGGAGCAATGCTTGAGATAGAACACACCTCAGAATTTTATGAAAATGTTTCAAGCCAATGACAAAACTCTTCATCCATCATCAAAACTGAAAGTTCAGCTAAACAAACTCCAACAATCAAACACCCAATCCAATCTCCAAAATCATACATGTTCTATTCAAATCTAAGCATGAAATTTTTAAATAAAACTGCTATTTTATAATCATCAATACTCTTGTCATATATTTCATAGTCATACTTTAAAATTAATTCTGCATAAAATGCATACTTTTTTCTTTCTCAGATGTGGTTATATTTGAAATCAAGATGAGTGGCAATTTTGTAGTTAAGGTCACCAGTATGTGGTCATCATCCCACAGTTGGGTAGCCATTTATAATGGTATGGATCTGTAGTTAACCTGGGTGATGGGACTCACCATCAACTCCAAATTAACACAAAAATTTAAATATAAAATTAAATACAAATGAATATAAGCAATGAGACATCAGCACAGAACTATAAGTTCACCAGTATTACATAAAATAATACAACAGTCAATCTGGTGACTCAATTTGAAATGAGTCTACTATAGACCAGGCTAATTATTTAGTCCTTGCCAGCTTGGGACAGATTATTTAAACTGTAATTTGGATGCACAAACTTAAATGCTAATCCATAAGAATATAACAATTAAAAATAATGATGATACTAAAACATACTGATTATCATCAATGCTCTGGCCACTTAGTACCATTAATGTACTGGCCAACTATAAACTTGATTTCTCAGAAATACTAAACTAAATTAAATGTAGTAGACTTTAAAGGATAATCCCTTTGTGCCAATCCAGGATCATGGATGTCCATAAACACTTAATATAAAACCCTTTTTATATAACAGACTGTTATGCACAAATAGAGGTCAGAAACAAAAACTGTATAACTTATTGTGAACAAGAGATATAATATAGCATATAACAATTTATAAAATTTTAGGCTTAAATAATAATTTTAAATTAAAAAAATTATTATAAACTCTATTTTTAATCAAACATTTTAAAATGTCTAGTTAATATTTTATTAATTATGATTTTGATAATTGAAGAAAGAAATCGAAAACAAGCTTGGTTTCATGTTATAGTAGATAAATACGAGTAATTATAAAATCCATCTATCCATTTCATTAGATTAACAATTTTTTTTTAAATTAAAGCTTGTGATAAAAGCCTACAATCTGATGTTATTTAAAGGATTAAAAATACTTTTAGATAAAAATTTGGTATTTAATTAAGGTAAATTAAAAAAATATCATTAACTTATTTTTCATCAAGATAAAGAAAACTTACTTTTAATTACTGTGTTTGTTAAATTCCACAATACAGTAGAAATAGATGTATTTAAAAAGATTACAATATTATGACAGCATGATTACTATGAAGTGATAACTGAAGGCAAGACAGTGCAAGTCAGCTGCCGCTAGTGTCACAATGGAAGAAAGGTCAAGCTTTGTGTTTCATAGTCCATACTGTGTATTAGATAGGATGCCTAAAGTTTCAAATTATAGAGACTAAATGTCAACAGTTTCCTGATTTATATTTCCCCTGAAAATGTCAATAACACATTATAGTATACTACAATGATGATTATAATGGACAAGGGTTACCATGAGACTCCAATGTTAATCAGCTTGCTGAAGGATTATCATATTATGACTTTATATATATATGCTGCTTTATCTATATACAGAGAGGTATAAAGTTACTGCATTGTATATATAGAATGTGTACAGAAGACCTACTTCATGAATAAATATTAGTTGGTGAGTAAATAAAAAATAATTTATTAAAATATTATTTTAAATAATTAACTTTACAGTTAAAATCGTTAAAAGTAAATAAGCTTTGCTTGAATTATACATGTAAAAACAGGCTTGATTCTATTTTATCGTTGAAATTAAAAAAAAAACATTCAAAAATATTTTTATATTGGAGAACAAAAAAACTTGTGAGCAATATTTTTAAAGACATTTACAATTAATTAAGAGTAATCTGAAAAGAAAAAAACTTTTATGAAGGCTTGTAAAAGAATCAATATATATTTTTATGTTGTAAAGAAAAACAACTTTTACTTAACATGTACTAATAACTTTGATTTGTAACAAGTTAATAGTAATATGCACATGTGTGCATTGGTTTGTTTATAGTAATTTTCTTGTAAAAAATATATAACTTTAATAAAAAAAATTTATATAAATGCCAGGGAGTGGATACAATTTTGAATGGGTACCCATATCTATAAAAATGAGTCATGTCACATATATGTTAAAATTATGTACTATAAAAATGAGTTTTTATTGCATATGTTACAGCATGTTTGTGTGCTTATGTAGATGAGTGTCATGTAGACACATATATGTTAAAGAAGTCATTATAATTATAAAAATGAATTTCATTTATAGGTTTAGGACACTTCAAATATGCTCATAAACTATTATACCATATATCTGTAAGTTGATATGTAGATATTCTATGCAAACCTATTGGAATGTATATGTTAATTACAATGTAATAGTGGATTTCTTTTTGGTATTAATCAAAGTCAGAAGGCTTAATTTATATGTATGGCATACTCAGCAAACCTTAATTTTATTTTAATTGTTATTAATAAATTTATATTTCATTGTTTAAAATTATTCCAGTGAATTTATTTAATCCTAAAATATTATGAATTATGTTGTATATCTCTTGTTCACAATAAGTTATAGCACTTTTATTCCTGTACTGAATTCATGCATGACTGTCTGTTAGATAAAAAGGGATTTATATTTAGTGTTTATATCCATAATCCTGGATTAGCACTAAAGGGATATCCTTTAAAGTTCACTACATTTAATTTAGTGTTGCTGAAAAATTAAGTTTATAATTGGCCAGTACATTAATGATAGTAAATGGCCAGAGCATTGATGATAATCAGAATGTTTTAGTATCATAGCATTCTTATGAATTAGCACTTAAGTTTGTGCATCAAAATTCATTTAAATAATCTGCCCTAAGCTGACAAGGACTAAATAATTAGTCTGGTTTATAGAAGACCCATTTCAAATCCAGTTACCACATTGGATGATTTATTTTTATTGTTGATTATTCATGATGATGAATGATTTACGTTTGTGTAATGCTGATGAACATATAGTTAGTTCTGTGCTGATTTATCATTGCTAAAATTTCATTTGTACTTAATTTTACATTGACTTGAGGTTGATGATGATGAGACCCATCATCCCAGATACATACTGTTACAATATATTGTTTAAATGATACTACAAGTATTTGTTTCTTCTTTAAACAGATTGTTAGGAATACTCATATGGAAAAAAGAACTCCCAAGATGCACTTTAAAATTCATATCTTGTCAGTTGAGTCATTATACCATTTCAATATCCATCAAATAATATATTTAATCCATAATATATCATTAAGATATATACACCTGGGTCTCATTTTATGCGGTAGATAGGTTCCTCAGAAAATGCGCACAAAAGAAATGGCACAAAAATAAACGTAATTTACCTTGAAAAATGAGGGATAGGTTCTGTAATTTTCAGAAATTGGCATAAAAGCAAAGCAACAAGGAAAAATTACTTTAAAATTCGCATTAAAAAAATAAGGAAATAAAGTATGACTAATACAAAATGTCAAATATTTGAAAAAAATTAATACAAGACAAACTTTTTTTACTTTTTTTTATTAACTACAGTATTTAATTTTACATTTTTTCATACATATTTTAATCATTACCACTATTTGACAATATGCATTCATTTGTGAACTAGTAAGAAATCAGATTCATGATGTGATGTACAACTAGCACCACTTTCAGTCTTGAGCTGTGTTAATGGATTTGAGTTTCTATATTAAAAAATGAGATCGCAATCAAAACAAAAAGATTATACATTATTATTAGAAAGATTATTTTCAGTTTATAAAATCAATAAAATCTTCGTTATTATTTATTTTAAAAATCTAAAAAAAATATCCATTTCTCTTAATATCTAACAAAATACGTTGTAAAAGTTTAAAATTTTTGAATATTTATTGCGATATTTTTATATGTTGGTATAAATCTATTATTATTATTTACTCATTAGTATAAGTAGGTTATTTACATAGAAACTAAGATTCTAAATACAGCTTCAGGCTATATTCATGTTAGCTGCTAATATAACGTTATATTTTGAAGAAAAAAAAGGCTTTCAAGTCAAAATAAGTTATTAATAATTTAAATTTCTTAATATCTAATAAATATAGTGAAATATAAAGGATATTAAGAAGAAACATGAATCGCATAACTTCAAAATCCACATTAAAATAATCCGCATAAAACGAGACCCAGGTGTATATCTGAGTTAAAAATATTTAAAAATGAATATCTATGTTTAATAATGAGGATGTTGAAAACAGCAATCACACAAGAATGTTTGCTAATAAAGTGATGCTTATAAATAGAATTGATACAATTATCATTAGATGTTGAAACTGTGCGATGACTTGGGTCAACTGGTGAGGTGTGGTTCATGTTAAAGTATGTCTACCATGCAAAAAATAAATACATATACTGGAGGTCTAATCACTTCTCTATCATTTATACACATATATCCAAAATAATCTGTTTTTCAAGAAAAAAACAAGAAATCTCTTAAAATTAATAATCCAGTCTTCAGTTATTTCTGATTAGAAAGTTAGAATAAAACAACTAGTTATTTCAAACAATTTGAATAATAAATTTACATTGCACTATTTTACATTTTCTTGAAGTAATATTTATAATATCTTTTCTTCTACAACATATGCATTAATTATAAACAATTATATCCCTTTTCATATACAAAATGTATATACACCTGGGTCTCTTTTTATGCGGACTTATTTAACACAATTTTGAAGTTACACGGTTCATGTTTCACTGGAAGTCGAACTCTGATAATGTGCTATTACTTTAAATAATAAATTTCGCGCACTTATGTTATATTGAAAGTAATAGCACATTATTGGAATTCGCTTTCATCTTAGTAATTTCAATATTTTCAGTGCTTTATAATAGTAAGATTTTTTGCAATAATGAAATTAAAATCATGATTTCCACATTTTATGTATACACATATTAAATTTTACAAGATTATAATGTAAATTTGTTCAAACATTGTGCGTGTTAATTTTGCATTTTAAATCACATTCTGTTTTTGCTTTTTAAAAAAGAACGTAATCAATTATTAATCATTTAGTGTCCACAAGTTTATTTTTAAAAGGTGAGTAATAGCAGTGGGCACAATTAAATTTGACAATTAAAAATTAAAATCTGATTTTTAATTGTAATTAACAATTTAAAAATTACTTACGGCGACTTGAAATTAATGTGATGTATAATGAAATTTGATTTTTAAACGGAATTGAAAATTAAAGACAAAAATAAGAATTTAATTTTTTGTTGTTAGGTTTAATTAAAATTTTCCCAGCAGTGGTGAATAAATGTCTTTTTACTATCATAAGTCTAAGTTCACAAACAATTAATAAAATCATTGTCTCAAAGATTAATTACTAATTACATTGTCAACAGAAAACCATTAACACAACATGAGAGTGAACTTGGCGCTAGTTGTATTTCCTCTTGTGAGAATCTGATTTTTTACCAGTTTGCAAACGAACGTGTTTTTCGGCAAATAGCGATAATAATTAAAACGTGTATAAAAAAATGTAAATTACTGTACTGTAAATTATGCATAAAAATATATTATTTTGAATAAAATTAAATATTATAGTTAAAAAAAGTTTGTCTTGTATCAATCTTTTTCAAATTTGAAATTTTTTATTAGTCATATTTTATTTCCTTATTTTTTTTTGCGCGAATTTTAAAGTAATTTTACGCTGGTGCTTTGCTTTTACACAAATTTTGAAAAATCACAGACTGCACCCCGCCTTTTCCAATGTAAGTTACATCTATTTTTGCGCGATTTTGTTGGCGCATGTTTTCTGAGGAACCTATCTATCGCATAAAACGAGACCCAGGTGTATGTGTTATTTCTATTGTATTAATATATAAATATATATTTTGTAACTCTGATGAAGATTGCTGAACAGTTGAAACTGTAAACAAATAATGCAATAATAATTAACAAAATTTTGCATTGAATGTGTATATTTTATACTATTTTACCTAATGATAAAAATTATAATTTACTCTTAATTTTTACAACAATTTGCTTGTTACATACATTCCATTGTCCAATAAGAACAGAACTTAAAAGTGCATTCTATACAATATATCATTGTAATAGATTTTTAAAAAAAAGTGTAATTGAAATATGCATCCAATATAAATTGCCTTTGGTCATAAAAGTTTTTCAATTCAATGCACTAGTTGTAATTAGTGCTTTAAAATCCAAGCACAAAAAGATATATAATAAGCTTATAACATCAGTAACAAATTTAGAATAAAGAAATATGTAGGTGAGGGTAATAGATTCTCAATACAGTATTGGCTTCTTGAAAATTACTGATAAGTTGAAAAGATTTTAAAAATCTAAAAAGAGAGTAAAATCAGAACTCAAGGAAAATGCTAATTATCTAAGACTGATAAAGACATTTTATGCAAAATGGAAAAAAATACTATATATTTTTGGAGTCGAAAAATCAATCTGTAAGACAATAACTTGTTTTAAAAATGCATGTAGTCAAAAATATGCAATTTACATTTCATTATTATTTTTTTCTACATAATAAAAATATTGTCAAATACTATTGATTTCCTCATCTTACATTTTATAAAAAATGATACCTCTCTTTAAAAAGTCAATAGTGACTTAATAACTACGAATTTACATCACTAGTTGTACAAGTTAAAAATTAAAATATGGATAAACAAAAATCTATTCAGGTTCATCCCTTCTAATGATCATTGATTTTACACAATTCTAATATTTTGTTTTTATATATCATATGAGTCATCTTTACTTTTCCAATATTATTTTTGAAACAAAACTTTTGAATTATTACAAGAATTTGTTAATTAAATTTAGCTATTTACAAATATATAATAGGAATAAATTTTATTGAAGCGGAATAAAGCAAATAAAAGTATAATTGAAAAAGTTATCAATTATGTTTTAAGAAAAGACGCCATTCAGTATAACCAGGGGGATGCTGAAAAGAATGTTTTATTTCAAAATCCATACTTTAGCTTTTGTTCAATTTATATTTTTATATTGTAACAAAAACTGTGAAATATGAATTTTGAAATAAAGGATAAAGATGCCTGAAGTATTATATAAAAAAAAAAAAAAGGTGATTCGGCAGATGGTAAGGTTCAGTAAATAAGTGATCATCTTTCAAATATATTGCTGTACAAGAGCATTAGTAGTGTTCGATGCTAAAATGAAGTTTTGGCAGCTATGCAATAAAATATAACTAATTCCTAATAATCAACTTTAATAATTGCTTGCCATTCCCATAATACAATATATTACCTCAATATATAGAGTTACACTACATCATTAAGATGACTATAATGATGTTTGTTGTAGTACTGTAATTAAATCATTTAAAGATGGTGAGCTTGCATATAATACCAATATATAGAAATTAAAAAATCAAAAAGCTAACTCCCACAGAAACGCAAATAATAAATATTTATGAAGTTTTTCGGGAATAAATTATTTAGAAATTAAGATTATTGATTCAAAAAGTGACACTAAAAATAAGTAAATATTGTTCTTTTTATAATGCCTCCTTGAAAGTAGTTTATTACTTAATAGGGTCCCAATAAACGAAGCCACCTTAGAAATAATTTTGACAACTTGCAATAGTATAGTAAAATAATGAATTATAATCTATTACTGATAGATGAAGAAAAATAAAGTTAAATTCAATTGATAAAAGACATGATTATGAGTAGGGATTGATTATGATGCTTGCTTCTATATGTGTATAATTGCAATAAAGGTAATGAATTATAACAGTGATAATTCTTAATTTGCTTCAACTAAAAATCTTATTCAAATTTAGTGTAAATAAATATCACAATGTCATATCTCAAGATTCATGAATTTTAATGGTACAAAGATATCCTGTTTCTATTTATCAAAATTGTCTCCTTAATTGTTTTTTTTTAATATGGTTTCTTTTCTCATAAACACTGTTAGTATTTTCCAGATCGAAACTGAAAATAAATTCATGTTTTTTTAATGATAAAAAAAATGCTATTATTAAATCATTTTTTATATGTTTATATAACAATTGATGCTCTTCAGATCTTTTCTTAAGACTACACTTTGAGTCACTTATGAATGAAGTGTTGCATTTACATAAAATTTGATAAACAATATTACTTTTTTTGTTTAAAAAGTATGTTTTTTTTTTAATTATTTACCAATCTATTAACATTAGGTGGAACCCAAAATGAAACAAATATATAAATGCACTTTTAAAAAATTTAGCTTGAGCATTTGAAATATGTGAAATAGATATCCATGTATGTTCTGTGTGCTAACACAGAAACAGCGCCTCTAGCGGCCATCGTGTAGGTCGGGTTAGAGTACCGAGATAGTTTATTAAATCATAAATTGATAATCAAACCATTGCAAGAAAGAAGTTATAGATATTACAAATCAAAATGGCCAGTTATGCATAAAATGGCGAGTAATAAAGCTTTTTTATTTTGCAATGAGAAATTATGCTGTTATGAAAATGATAAATCATAAAATATTGAAACATTTACAAGAAGAGTTGATTTAATACGTTTATAATATGAAACAAATTTGTTATACTACGTCAATTTAAAAAGGAGCAGGAAATTAATGATAAAAAATGAATATGGTAGTTCAAATATCAAGTTATTTTTTAATATATGTATAATGTTTATTTTATGTTAATAGATTAGTAAATAATTCAATAATATATCTCTTTAAAAAAAAAGTAATATTGACTATCAAATTTTATGTAAGTACAAGGCTTTGTACATAGATGAATCAAAGTGTAGTCTAGAGAAAAGGATAAAAAAAGCATTAATTGTTATACAAATGTATAAAAAAACAAGGGTAATAATTATTTAATAATGGCATCTGTTTCTTTGATCACAAAAATATTTTGAATTTACTTTCAATTTTGATCTGGAAAATACTAAAAT
The DNA here is from genome assembly GCA_028023455.1 of Epiperipatus broadwayi. NCBI lineage: Eukaryota > Metazoa > Onychophora > Udeonychophora > Euonychophora > Peripatidae > Epiperipatus > Epiperipatus broadwayi. The sequence continues at coordinate 8,703,060 of JAQFVV010006223.1, read as the reverse complement.
TCTTAATAAAAGAAAAATCAAGGAGATAATTTTGATATATGGAAATAGGATATCTTTAATTAATAGACAATGTGGTAACATTAAAATCCATGAATCTTGGCATATAATATTATGATATTTACTTCTGCTAATTTTGAATTTAAATGGTTTTAAGTCAATGAAAGTTAAGAAATTAACTGAAAATACTTCTGTGATTTATTTAAGTTATTATCAAATATATTATCACTGTTATAATTCATTATACTTATTACAATAACTGACACACAGGCTTATTATATACCTGTGTCTATATATGTAATATATAGGGTATATGAGCACAGACTTTCACTTGACCCACCACTATCCACTCGGTTGAAGAGTTGGAGTGTGTAGTGGATTGGAGCCTGTCCATTAATTAAAGTATGAAGATTGTCTATCTTAATATATACCTGAGCACTTATAGTATATATCTGTGGGTGATGATAATCTGGACCAACTGATGATTGCTGGTTTAGCATGAAATACGTATATTGGTGATTGTTTATCTTTTCAGCATATATGTGCTTGAGTGTATCAGGGTTATTAGATAGAGTGGAGAGTGGTGGGTCATGTGAAAGTCTGTGCTCATATACCTAAATTTTATTACAATAATTTTATAAGACATTTATATATAATATATCATGTCTCCTTGAACTTAGATAAGCTGCCCACCTCCACTTTTATCCAATTCAATGAAACATTAAAAAAGCAGTAGATATTAGATAGTATTGCAAACAGATTTTTATAAACAGTTTATTACAAAATGACGTTTGATAGGAAATACTAATCATAATAATAGCTTGAAATTAATAAAATATGCAGTTGCTGATTTAGTGTTAAACCTATGTAGACATAAAGGCAAATTTGTCTCAAATCCATAATATTATATTATGCATTCATCAATATACCTAATTATTTTCACTCAATAGCAACTTTAAATGATAAAAATCCATTACCAAGCGTTGCCTAAACAAAATGCATAATTTTCCATATGCAACCACATGACTGTTTGAAATCCCAGGGATAAGTTAAAAAAAGACACCAACATATCTAAATCTAGATTACTTAGCTTTCCCCAAGTAAAGTACTTTTGAAAAGCATTTTTCCATTGACTGTATAATCAGATTTTATTTCAAAACAATAATAAAATTATTACTTCAATAAGTAATTGGGAAAATCTTTTTTTGCTTCTGCATTCTGACTCAACAAATGGATACCACATTTACAAATTATATATCTAATTAATGTCAAAAGTAATATCTGCTTTTCAAACAATAAACTTCATCGAACAAGTCAAGCGTTGTTAGCCAAGAGGTCATCGCAGCCAGCTTGCAAGCAAGTAGTTGGTTGCAGACAGTTGTGGGTTCGCCTCCCGGCCGATGCTATGACATATGAAAAAAAAAAAAAAACTTCATTGAACAAAAAAATAAAAGGCAAAATACAATTGCAAACAAAATAACTTTTAAGGTTTGTGATGATATGCTGGACTATTTCTATCATTTAACATTAAATGCCTTACAGAAAAATTTAAATTTTCCAATTACATTCACTTATTAATAATAGCCCACAGGTTACATTTAGTGGTATTATTCTCCTCTCTTCAAATGTTGCTGGCCTGAACAGTGACTGTGCTAATGAGAAAATAGAACCTGGATATTTAAATTCTTGACTATTGAATTTTAAAGTAAAGCCTAAGCCAACTCAGCTAAGTCAGTAGAAATTCCAAATACTTATCTATGAGGTTCCTCCTGATTTATCTGCCTTTTTCCTAAGAGCAAAGTTAAGTAATGGTTTTCAGTCATTATGTCACACCAAATTGACATATAGGAAAATTGACCATTGTCATGTCAGCAGTTTCATAGAATTTTCTTTTTGTACTTTTTCCTCTCTATTCAATATTTTATATTTTTACGATTGAAGAAATGTTCATTTATACATACATGGCCTGCTATTTTAGACCCATCTGTTTTCTGCTTTCTAATGATTAGCTTGTGTTCTTTTAATTGTTTTCAATGAGGCAACTGGTCTCATCAATATACATCCACATATTTTATAGCTACAATTTTTGTTTTTCAGCATTTCAAATTAAGGCTTTGTAATTATTAAAATTCCTCATAGCATGGTATGGTTTTGGAAAACTGCTCCAATGTTATATTGACATAGACTTTTTAGTTTGTCTGCTATTCCTGATATATAATTATATACTACTGTACCAATAATTGTTTTCTTCTGATGTTTCTTTTTGTTGTCTATTTTAAGATTTTCTTAATGGCAGCTGAAGGATACATTTTTTTCCGAGCAGACTTCTTTTGCTCTGTTCTGTAGTGATAGTATAAATTCCTTGTTTTGTATTTCTGTTATGATTGACTGTATATGCTAAGTATTTTCCTGCATGTATGAGTTTTGTATAAACTGTAGTTTTGATTTTGCTTTAAAAGAGCCTTGTCAAAAGAACATCTGTAAATGCCCATATTTGTTGTTGATGTGTGTTCAGAAAGTTTGCAATAGTTGTTCACCATGTGGCCATATAGTAAATATATCATCAACATAGCAAAGCCAAATTTTAGGTGGCTAAGGACTGCTATTTATGGCTGTGTTTTCAAGTTCTTCCATATAAATATTGCAAATCAAGAATGACAGTGGTGAGCCCATAGCAATCCATTGGTTTTCTTGAAAGAATTCTGTGTTGTATTGAAAGTATATTGTTGTTATGTGGAATGTTAGTAGTTCCATTAAACTATCAATAAGAAGAGTTGTTTTGGTTTATTAGCTATTATCATCATTTAATCTTTTCCTTACAATAGATAATAAACTTTCCACAACGAAAGGGAATACCAATATGCATCTTCTTTCATTCAATTTTAGTATTTTCGATTCATTCTAAAAAAGTGCTTACAATCTCTGGAAAAGGAGCAATGTGTTCAGTCAAGATTCTATCCTTTGGAATACAAGTCACAGTTCTTTGTCAGGGATTCTAGGCTCATTGTAGAATTAATCAAGAACATAAAATTGGAAGAACTAAAACATTGGTAATCTTTGATATGAAAAGTTTATTAATAAATGTACCATGTGATGAAGCATTATCTATTGTAAAGAAAAGACCAAATGGTGATAAAAGCTTAAAACCAGAGCAACTCTTCTGAACACTCTGCGCAACAGTTATACTTTTAATACAATCCAGAATTTTCCCAACAAAATCAAGAGATGGCTACAGGCTCACAACTCTCATCTCTGATTAGCAATACTTACATGAAAGAGCTTGAAAGTATAGCCATAAATAATACTCCATATCCACCTAAAATTTGGCTTCACTATGTTAATGATACATTTGTTGTATGACATATGGTGAAGCACTATTGCAAACATTCTGGATACACATCAGCATATCACCAATTAAATCAGAACAAGAACAAAATTTGGCATTCTTAAATTTTCTTGTGGCAAGACTCCTTCAAGGCAAAATCAACAACATTACAGTTTGCAGAAAATCCACACATGCAAGAAAATATTTAGCATACACATTCAATCACACTAGTAATATAAAACATGGAGTTATATTATCACTATGGAACAGAGCAAAATAAGTTTGTTCAGAACTGGTGATTTGTGAAAAGATCTACATAAAACAAACATCATAAAGAATGGTTATACTTCAGCTGTCATTAAGAAAATCTTAAATAGATAACAAAATGAAACATTAAAAGAAAAAAACAATTATTGGTACTATAATGTATCAACATATTCTTCAAATTAATAAAAATCTCCAGTCATTATAACAGCTTCCTAGAGCTATACAACACTATGAGGATTTCTAGCATCAACAAAGTCTTCATTTAAAATGCTGAAAAAGAAAAAAATTCAATAACATATGTAAATGTGGAGGGATGCACATTGGTGAGACCAGTTCCCTTATTGAAAAGCAATGAAAGAGCACAAACTAATCATTAGACAGGAAAAAACAGATGTATATAAAGTAGCAGACTAGGTATGTTCTAATAAATATATAATTAACTGGGAAAATACAAAAATATTGGATAGAGGAATCTGTGTAAATAAAAAATTCAAAGAAGCTGATCACATGACAACGCCAATAATTGCATAAGTCAACATAGTGTCATAATACATAATGACTTGAAGCCATTAATTAGCTTTGCTCTTAGAAAAAATGGATAAATCTCATGAAGAAGTACATGAAATTTCTATTGACTATTGCCTTTAACAGAGTATTACCTTAAAATTGAATATTCAAGAATGTAAAGGACAGATTCGATTTTCATAACATTATGTATATACTAACCTGTATGCTATTATTTAATAGTTGAATGTAATTAGAAAATTTAAATAAAGTTTAAAAATTTTTCTAAAGACTTTCAATATTTAATCTAATATGTAAATACACTTAAAATGTCTTTTATATATATCTAATATCTTGAAGAAAGAACAATATGAATAAAAAATAAATAAAAAGTATAACAAAGAAACCACAGAGAAATAATAAGCAAAAAAAAGACTGAATTCTGTAAGACATGTGAATTCAAATAAAGTATGATAGAGAATGCAAGGAACATTGAGATTAGAACAATTTTCAAGTTAATATAAACATTAATTGGATTCACTAAACATCAATAAAAAAATGATGTGAATATTTTAAAACATTGCTTCAAAATCTTCATACCTCAAAAGTTAAAGAATCAGTAAATTTCGATTTTTAATTGATTTGAAGGAATTTGATAAAACGATAGAATTCGAAAATTCTCTGCACATTTAATGAATAGGTTTGATCTGAACTAGATAGTACATGCCTAATGTATATACTTGAACATAAACGAATATTATTATTTTTACTAGGTAAATATGTGCAGCTATTCCATGAATAAATTATCCCCTTATTGTATCAAACTACTCTAGAAAATCTGCATATGTCAATCGTACATTTAAATGTAAATTATGCAAATGTGGTACAATTAATCATAGCTGGACTTTTGTAAACAAAAACCCTGCTAGGATTTATGAATAGGCTGAATATTATGTGAAACCCAATGTGAGTTATGAAGGTGTAATCATATAAAATAAATTGTGATGCTTAATAAGAGCAAATAGGATTTGCATATTACAGTAGCGGTTGGTAGTCTGCATGTTTTAGTTAGAATGTTTTTATGTTCCTAACATGTATATGTATTGTGTAGTTATTCTTGAATAAAAGTGTGAATGACATCATCAATTAATATGCACTGGAATAGAATGTTTATCTACTAAGCATGCAATGAGTAAAATTTATGAATGTTTTATCTTTGTGAATGTAATATATGAATACAAAAACTGTATAAACAATGAGGATTGCCAATTCCTCAACAAGCTTTGTGATGGGGGGGGGGGGATCATGACAGAGATTTTAAATGCTTTCTCTAGCTAAGCATTTATCACAAAGCTTGTTGAGGAATTGGCAATCCTCATTGTTTATAACTTACAAGCTTAAGACTATAGGGTCATGTGATCTATGACTCTTATTTTGACAAAAACTGTATGCTTTATTAAAAATAAAATATTGTAAACGCATAACATGTTTTTGACAGATAATTGTCAAAAATGTAGCAATGCCATCAATAGAAAAGAATCCTGTGTTCCCCTTTCCACAAAGTGGCTAGCTCTAACTAATTAATGCATTTTGCAAGCTTTTAAACAGGGTTTTATTCCCTAATTTCTTTCACAAGCATTACTATGTTCATTACAATTATCTGTTGAAAGCAAGCTAATCATTACAGTATTTTTAATGTTAAAAGAGCTTTGCTCTTAATACAGTTTTTGTATTTGTATATATAGAAATACTAATAAAAACACACAATTACTTCTCTACAAAGTTGCTTTAATGGTTTTCATCAGAGAGCACAACAAAATGGTTATTTCCTGAATTTAAATATTAAAATGTTACATTTTTATGTCAGATAACAAAATTAATTCCTATAGGCTAAAATTCTTTATACAAACAATTCTTATCAATCAACCAACTGATAAATATCTCATACTTTTTTATTACAAACAAAAAAACAATAATTACATTCTTATAAAACTTTACAAAAACCTAAGAAATAAAAAAAAATCCCCTTTACAAACACAAATTAATCAGACTATTTAATCAGCTGAAGATCATGTTATATCAAGCAAGCTATAACCAGAATAAGAGACTGTAACAACACAAATAGAGAAGCAAAAACTTTTCCCAAGAAGAGTTTGTGTATGCAGAAAACCTGCAAAGTATGCAAACAAGAGCTTCATTTTTAGAGTGGAGAGAGGAATGAACTGTCTCATGTATAACATATGCACATGAACATAAGTAAAGATTATGTAAATATGCGCAGGCAGTATGTGAATACATCATCTTATTGTATTAAACTACTCTAGAAGATCTGCATATATACATTTAAATGTAAATTATGTGAATGAGAAACTATTAAACATGATTGAACTCTTGTATAAAAATCTCTGCCAGGATTTATGAATAGGCTAATATGAATTATGTAGAAGCCAATGTGCATTATGAAGGTGTAATCAAGTAAAAATATTAAAAAGAAACATAATAAGTACGAATATGATTCACATATTACACTAGGGGCTGATAGGCTGCATAATGGTGTTACAGTTATAATGAATTTATGTTCCTAACATATATATTTTACAAGTACTCATGAATGAAAAAGGTGGATTTTCTTCAATTAACAAACATTGTAACAGAATTGTATATAATTGTATTTACCTACTGAGTCTGTGTAGAAAGAGACACATGTACTAAAGTTATCTATAGACTAGAGATTTCTACAGAAATCTCTCATTATTCTATTAATTATTTTTTTAATTTATTTTGTTACAACAATTTATTTAAGATTCATCAATACTGCCTGACTAGTATTCAAATATCCTCAGGATATAGCATGAATTAATAGAAATATTAAGATGTCTATTGAAAAATTATATAAAGTGTAGGTTTGTGAGAAACTTGTTATACTGCATTGATATATATTAAAATAATCCAAAGACCTTAAAAATTATAAAAAAATATAAGCTATTTTCTTTATTGAAAGATCTTACTCCAGGTTTCTTAGATATATGCTGAAAAGAAGTTGTCCCGGGTTAGCGGGTTCGCTTTCTGGCTGATGCTACGACACATGAGAAAAAGATAAATAATAAATAAGATTCAAGAAGTACAAACAGTAATTCATAATGGTAATGAGATTCTAATTGTGTTTATAATTTTGAAAAAAAAACAACAACAATATATCTCTATTTGATATTTAAAAAAATAATTAACTAGGATAAAAATGAATTCTCTAATAATTAAAAATGTTAATTTACATGAAAATAATATAACAAAAATAAAAATTAGGGAAAATTTAATTTAATGTAAATAAATTGCTTGCTTACATTATTTAAAAATATATAGTTTCAATCCTAGAAAACTTAGAAATTGCAATGATAAAAGTATCACAGAAGGTTGATGTGATGCAAAAAATAAGAGTTTAAGATTAATAAATTGAAAGATTTTTTTATTATACAGGTCTACAAATGAATATAATTAAATATTTGATGATATATGCTGAAAGAATTCAGAATCTAATATTGAAAGAACATATATCTGTTACATCCATCCCTTGTATATGCATTAAATGGATTATGTCCTGTACATGTGGGGGCAGATTGACCTTAGGTCAACATGGGTGTGACAAGAATCTCGGCCTCAGGGTGGCCTTCAAGCATTCCATCATCAGATTTTCAATTGGATGGATGGTTGAAGAGTTGGAGTAGATTGAAGCCTGTCCATTAAAGTATGAGGTTTGGCTATCTTAATATATATCCCGAGTGCTTATTGCATATATGTGTAGAGATGGTAATCTGTACCAACTGATGATTGCTGGTTTAGCAAGAAATACATACATTGGTGATTATTTATCTTTTCAACATAAATGTGTTCAAGTGTATCATTGTTGAGATAGTGTGAAGAGTGGTGGGTCTTGTGAAAGTCTGTGCTCATATATTACATATATAGACACAGGTATATAATAAGTCTGTGTGTTTAAATTATTACTTAGTAGAGATGTCTGCCCATCCCTTGTATATGTATTAAGTGGATTATATCCTGTACATGAGGGGTCAGATTGACCTTAGGTCAACATGAGTGTGACAAGAATCTCAGTCTCAGGGTGGCCTTCAAGCATTCCATCATCAGATTTTCAATTGGATGGATGGTTGAAGAGTTGTAGTAGATTGAAACCTGTCCATTAAAGTATGAGGATTGGCTATCTTAATATATATCTGAGCACTTATGGCATATATGTGTAGAGATGGTAATCTGGACCGATTGATGGTTGCTGGTTTAGCATAAAATACGTATATTGGTGATTATTTATCTTTTCGACATATGTGTTCAAGTATATCAGTGTTATGAGATAGTGTGGAGAGTGATGGGTCATGTGAAAGTCTGTGCTCATATACCCTATATATTACAAATGATAATAATAATGTCAAGATTTTAGAATACATATAAAATATTTTTGAAAGTTCTAAAATCAGTTTTATGACATAAGAACATAAGAGAATACTGTATTAAGCAGAGTTATAGAAATCTGACCAAAAAAAAAAAACACCATAAAGTGAGAAAACAATGACCAAGATACAAATGATGGGTAAAAGATACCACTTATCTTGGATGAACATATCAGGAAGATAAAACAAATGCTTTAGATGAAATTTGACAGAATAATATGAATAAAGCTACAAGTAGAAATATTAAAAATGAAGATTATTAAAATAGAAAAAAATGATGACTATGTCCAAAGAAGCAATGACTTCAATTAAAAAAAAGAAAGACCGCAAAAGATTATTTTCATGTAGAAATTTTATGTTGTCGGGGATAAATCTAAAAAATTCAACCTAATTTGTATCTCATTATATAGATATACCCACAAATAAAATATTTCTAAATACATTTACAAGTAGATAAATTTACACACGTACATTTTTACTTATATATGAACATATGTAACATGAATGTAGATATACACTTTAATCAACAATAAAAATATTGAATATGAGGCAGCAAAAATTTACTCAGGAAAAAATAAAATATATTAAAAAAATGCTAGATATGGATATCTAACTACCATTAGAAGTAAGGCATGCATAACATTTGCTCAAATGTCAGAGCAATATGATTAATTTAATGATTTATATTTTTCAATTCCAATGTTTGTGATTATAAAAAAAATCTTCACACCATTAACATATTTTGGTTTATGGAAAAGATATTAACCAACCAATCAGAGGCAGCTATTTTAGGACTTCCATAATTACGTCAACATAATAACTTGTGATATAAAAATGACATTCTTTAAAAATAATTTTATTTTGGCATATTTTATACCAAATACGTTTGTAATTTTTTTGTTTAATAGTGTAGTCCATTGCTCAAAAAAAGTCCCATCTGACTTAAGCAATATCTTGCAATGATTAAGTAATCATCTTGTCACCTTTTTAAAACAATTTCTTTTTTAAAAAAAAATGAGTTACTTCATCTGAACTATGCATACACATATAAAAGTTCCTGAGAAAAGATGGAAAATCATGATGAAGCTACAGCCTTACAGTGGACTAATGATAATCCACAATACTGATATAAAATAAGAACTTTGAAATTTTGTTTAAAGTTTTTATATTTTGCAATTTTAATTAACTGTCACAAAAAGGATTAAATTCAGAAAGGATCGTTTTAAATACAAATGGAAAAGACAATAATTTTATTAACATCAAACATAAAGATACTTAGATAAATAACCAGGAATTTTGTAATATTTCTTTAAAGGTTAGAGGTAAATGACTTCCTTGTCAGAAGAAACAATGTGTGACAGTTTGAAAATAAAAATATCACTGTTCACCTGAAGCTTGTTAGACCTCCCATGAGGACAGGAAATTATAACATATAAAATCACTTAATGCTGCATTTAAGTACTTGATCAATCATCAAGATAATAACAGAATATTTTAATAAAAAAAGATGTGATACGTGTTAAACAAAAAGACATATAAAACAAAAGGTATCCAATCAAAAAATTTTCAGGAAAAATACAATTATACATCAAGTGAAAAATGCACATTCGCACACACACCTGTCATAAATGTTTAAGCATATAAACGATTGTTTTATGTCACCAAAATAAAAAAAAACGTATTGATTCCTGCATATAAATAAATATATGGCCTTACTGCTCAGGAGTTCATAAGAAATTCGAAAGCCAAAATCGATCCTGGGAGCTCTAAATCGGACACTACCATTGTGCCAAACTGTACCGGGCATTACTTCATATAATTTAGTAAAAAATATTGACAAAAAAAAATAGGATACATTAACAGAAATTCTATTTTTCACAAATGGTCTCATCATTAACTTAAATTTATAATCCAAAACCTTTAGAAAAGATAAAAAAAAAATATCGCAAGAATAGATATTTGAATGTTTGGACTATAAACAAGCCAGAATAGATAATAAACTTTTTATCCAATAGTAAAACAGAAAAAAGTTAGATATGCTAAGTCTTTTATGAACAAAATGAATAGAATGTCAAAGTATTATTTTTTATAATAAAAATAAACACAAAATTGCTTTATAATCAAAAGACAAATCATTTTCAACCATTATTGATCCATTGCAGAATGAAGATCTCTCCCAAGTTTAATCCAGATTCTCCTAATTCTGGCCTCTCTTCTCCACATCACACGTCCTTATTTTATCCATTCATCTCACATATAGGCTCTTTCTACATCTTTTACATTCTCTAGAAATTCACTTTAAGATTTCAACTGTTACTAGTCTTTCTTCTAGCAAAATGTCCAGCTCAGCTCCACTTCAGTCTCTTAATTCTTTCAATGTCAGTAACAAATGTTTCTTCACTCAAGAGACATATATATATATATCAGTGACACAGCATGACTTTTTAGGAGCACCTAATATATATATTACACACCTAGAAAAATCTGAAACTCTCTTATCTGTAAATCAAAAATATTACCAATATATTTGTATCTTCCAAAACCTTTAACATTCTTAAAAGTCCTAACTGTAAATTAGATTTTAGCATTGTTTGATCTTCTTACAATTAACTAAGAATGTGTTAGTCAAGTTCATTCTTTGCATTTATAAAAACAATTCAACTGTTGGTAAAAAAAAAAAAAAGTCAACAGTAATTCTATACAAAAAAATAATGAATTTGAATTTCTCATTCTAATCAGATTGTGATTAGTTTAAATATAGATAATACATTGTCAATATATTTTTATCTTCCAAATCCTTTTAACATTCTTAAAAGTTTTAACTGTAAATTAGATCTTAGCATTGTTTGAACTTTTTATAATCTACAGGAATGCATTAGTCAAGTTCATTTTCTCCATATATAAAAACAATTCAACTGTTGATAAAAAAAAATTGAAAATGAATTTTTAAAATTGAATTTTAATTAAAGCTTTTGAAAGTTTTAGGAATTTTTCTACAGACATGCTCATTCTGTTCAATACATGGATTATTCATCTCTGATATATATGTGAGAGAGAGACAAATGAAAACAATTTTCTTTTCAATGTGCTGTCAATATAATATCATCCAACCTTGTTACAATGTCTGCTTGTAAATAAGCATTTATTTTATATAGTGTATGTTTACAATTGTATTACATTCAAATATCAGCCTTTCAAGCTAATTGTGCATACGCTTTTGCGAGTGTTGATAATAAAAATGAATACTTTCTCTCCAATACAAGATATAGTATTTATGCAGACAATTTCACCGACGTCATTCATTCAGACATTGTATATAGTAATTTAAAGTGAGTTTTCCATCCTCATGCTTTCCTTGCCAGTACTTCAGATTTGCTCATATATAAGCATTTGAGTCATAGGAATAAGTGGATTCATTTTATTCCTGCATAAATACTATATCTTGTATTGGAGAGAAAGTATTCATTTATTATTATTAACACTCACAAAAGCGTATGCACAATTAGCTTGAAAGGCTGATATTTGAATGTAATGTCTGCTTGTGTAAAACAATTTATACTTGTGATCTTAGATATTTAAAAGTTGATTCTTCTGATGCAAATCTACATAATAATTCAAGATGAAATTTAAATTCACACTAGATATAAATAAAACTTCAATTAATAAGTCAATAATTAATTAAATAATAAGTCATTTTTTCTTATTTTTTTAAAATATATAATTAATTGACAATTTCATTTTCCATTGATGTCAATGATTGTTTACATTGTCCTGTGTACTTTAGTGCAGTGGAGTATAAGTTCTTTGGATCGATTTCAGTTCTGGCTTCTCCAGTACTTTATTTATTGTCTACATTATAATGGTAGAGTTATATGAATTAGTAAGTAAAAAAAATGATACGCTACCATTATAATGTAGACAATAAATAAATAACCAAATGACTTTATTGAGTACTGGAATGCCAGAACTGAAATCAATCCAAAGAACGTAATGCTCTACCACTGCATTAAATCATGCAGAACAATGTAACCAATCATTGACAGCGATGGAAAAGGAAATTGTCAATTAGAATTTTTTTTAAAAAGTAAGAAAAAATGACTCATTATTTAACCAGGAGAGAAAATGCATGGAAACGAAGATCTAAAAATCTCAAATAAAAAAATATGTGCACATATTAAGTAATTACTATCTTGGTGCAATAATCCAAGTCATAATATAGTATTCTAAAATGAAAACTGTAACATTATTAAATATAAAGTTTATATTTTTAAAAATCTTGATGTTTATTTTAAAAATCATTTATAAATGCTAATATATAAAAACAGTCTTAACAACTTAAGCATTTAATTCAGAATTATTTGAACACACTTGAGGATTTAAATCAAATTTTTTGTTATAATTACGATGGAATAATGATCAAAAAAATATAGAATATTTAATATGATATAGGGCAGAATGGATTTAAAAATGGTTTTAGTACAGTAGATCATATCCAGGTATTGAGAGAAGTTATAGAAAGGACAAATGAATATAAGTTGTCATTATGTTTTGGATTTGTAGATTATGAAAAGGCATTTGATTCTATAAACATTTCTTCAGTGATTAAAGCATTGGATCATCAAGGTGTAGATCCAGGATATTGTCATATTTTAAAGAATATTTATAAAAATGCAACAGCAACAATTAGATTACTTAATGATACTCAGGAAGTCAACATTGAAAATGGTATAAGACAGGGTAACTCCATATATTCAAAACTTTTTACAGCAGTGCTGCAAAAAATATTTTGTGGATTAAAATGGGAATCAAAAGGAGTGAAAGTAAATGGAAATTATTTAAGTCATTTAGATTTTGCAGATGATGTAGTTGTATTTGCAAATAATGCTTTAGAGCTGCAGGAAATGTTGCAGGAATTATCAGCTGAAAGTAGGACTAAAGATAAATGTTAAAAAGACTAAAGTAATGTTCAATGGATTTTCACAAAATATGAAAATAAAGATTGATTATGATGAGTTAGAAGAAGTTAACAGCTACAAATATCTTGGTCAGATTATTAATACAGATGAAAAAATAATGGAGGAAATTAATCATAGAATTAAACTTCGTTGTAGTGCTTTTGATAGAAATAACTTGATACTAAAAGGAAATATGCCTATGTGTTTGAAAAGAAAGATTTTTAATAAATGTGTTTTACCAGTTCTTACTTATGAATCTGAGACTTGGACACTTAATAAAAGAGCAATATAAAGACTTCAGACCACTCAAAGCAGTATGGAAAGATGCATGTTCGGAGTAACAAGAAGAGATCAAAAATGCAATATATGGGTAAGAGAACAAACAGGTATTATTGATCTCATTGAAAAAATTAAAAGACTGAAGTGGAGTTGAGCTGGATATATTGCTAGAAGAGATTATACTAGTTGGACAATTAAAATCTTAAACAGGATTCCAAGAGATTGTAAAAGACCCAGAAAGAGACCACATGTGAGAGGGATGGATGAAATAAAAAAGTATGCAGGGGTGATGTGAAAATGCTAAAGATCGGAAAAGATGATTTGAACTTGAAGAGACCTTCATCCTGCCATGGATTGATAATGGTTGATGATGATTCAATTGTTAAAATTATTCCAGTATCTTGATTCTAAGTTTTTAGAATATTATTTAAATCATTTCTTTCTCATTGTAACACTTATAGATTTCATGTTCACTGAGCTAGATTCGAGCAAATCTGTCTGATATATTTGAATGGGGATGTATATTAGTGCTCAGCATGATTGATATATCCTGATTAGCACATAAAATGTATATTCTTTAATGCCCCTGTACTACATTTTATTTAGTTTAGTCTATTAGAAATTAAGCTTATAGTTGGCTAGTACATTAATGGGACTAAATGGCCTCTGGGCATTGATGATGATTAGCATGTTTTAATATTGCAGCATTATTATTTTAATGATTATATATTCTAATGGATGAGCATTTAAGTTGAAGCATTAAAATTAATGTTTAAATAATTGCCCAAGCTGGCAAGGGCTCAATAGCTATCCTGGTTTATAGTTGATCCATTTCTAATCCAGCCACAAGATGGACTGTTGATTTATTTTATTGATCATTGAATATTACTTACTTTTATTTATTGATAATGCTGGTTGATGGATTTATAGTTATACTTATAGTTACTCTAAGGAATTAACTAACTGATCATTTCTGATCTAACTAGGCTGATCTTGATCTCATGCTTTCTTATATATATATATAAATAACTACAACCATTAAATGTCTGTATTTTTAAATTATATAATAATAATTCAAACAAATATATTTAACACAGTATTCAAAATTAAATAATATATTCTTTACCAGAAGTACTTTCAATTGTTTCACTGACAATCTTTATCAACTGTTAACTGTTAAAATATAATCAAAATAAGAATAATAATAAGAAAATATTAAGTAAATTAAAAAGTGATAAATGGATTTCTATTCCTTTTATATCTAATCAACAAGCTAAATTAATTAATAAACTTTTTAGTGGTTTGTGTAGAATTTCTTTTTTCTCTTCAAATAATATAAATGATATGATAAATAACTCCAAAGCCAAGATTTCTAAGTTTGAATTAAGTTCTGTTATATATATGTTGGAATGTGGTTGTGGAATAAAATATATAGGGGAATCCAAATGTACATTACAAAAACGATATAATGATCATAAGACATTATATAAACGTGTACAGAAAGAAAATATATCTTCAGTAAATATGAATACTCCATCAATTATATTTGATCATAATAAAACATGTAATTATGGTTTTAAATTTAATAATAGAGATATAAAAATTATTCAAATTGAAAGGTGTAGTGAAAAACGTAAAATTAAAGAGGCAATGATGATATCTAGGAATAGAGGTGGTTTAATGAATAAACAATCGGCTAATATAAAGACAACAGAATTGTGGGAAATTTGAATAGATTGAATGATGGGTAATGCAAGTTTTTATTTTTTGTATGTTTGTATTAACAGTTGATAAAGATTGTCAGTGAAACAATTGAAAGTACTTCTGGTAAAGAATATATTATTTAATTTTGAATACTGTGTTAAATATATTGATACATGGAAGCATCCAAATGAAGGTACAGCAGAATTGGATTATATTTTGACTAACAAAAAATACATATTTCAAGATTGTAATGTTCTTAATAAATTTAACACAGGAAGTGATCATCAATTAGTAAGGTGTAAGTTACGTGTTAATGTAAAACTAGAGACAAAAATTATTAAGAAAAACAATATTTACAGTTGATATTCCTAATCTTCAGAAACATTCTAATGAATTTAAATTAGAACTTACAAATAGGTTTCAAGTGTTAGGAGATTTTGAACATGATTCAGATTTGAATGAAATTAATATGAAAATAACTGATACACTTTTAAAAACTGCAACAAACATAGCTGGTAGAAAAAAGCAGCAATTGACTAATAAAATTTCTACTGAGACTAGAGAATTTATGAAGAAAAGAAGGAATATGAAGATATACAAAAATGATGTATTAAAAAGAATTGAATATCTCGAATTTTGTAAAATGATACGGAAAAGAGTTGAAAATGATATAAGAAAGTATAACTGTGAAATAGCAAGGAAAGCTGTAGAAGAAAATAAAAGTCTCAAAAATGTTAAACAAAATTTTGGTATTGGTAGGAAATTTCTATCTGCAATAAGAAAAAAAGATGGAATTATTATTAAAAAAAGAGATGACATCATGAAATTGGTAGAAGATTTTTATCAAGAATTATATAGTAATAAAGAACAAGTACCTCCTATATCTATTACATCTTCCGAATTGCCCAGAATTTTAAATGAAGAAGTGAGACATGCAATTAAGTGTATGAAGAAAGGAAAGGCTCCAGGAAATGATGGAATTATAATTGATATATTAAAAGAAGCAGGTGAAGAATTAGAAACAATTTTAGCAAAGTTATATACTAAATGTCTAAATGATAAAGATGTACCAGAAGATTGGAAGAATGCAGTAATAATATTAATATTTAAAAAAGGTGATAAAGAAGATATTAGAAATTACAGACCTATCAGCCTTTTATCAGTTTTATATAAAATTTTTACCAAGATAATTACAACTCGTCTACAGAGAACTTTGGATTTCCACCAACCAAGAGAACAAGCTGGATTTAAAAGTGGTTTTAGTACAATAGATCATATCCAGGTATTGAGAGAAGTCATAGAAAGGACAAACGAATATGAGCTGTCATTATGTTTTGGATTTGTAGATTATGAAAAGGCATTCGATTCTATACACATTTCTTCAGTGATTAAAGCATTGGATCATCAAGGTATAGATCCAGGATATTGTCATATTTTAAAGAATATTTATAAAAATGCAACAGCAACAATTAGATTACATAATGATACTGGAAAAATCAACATTGAGAAAGGTGTAAGACAAGGTGACTCCATATCTCCAAAACTCTTTACAGCAGTGCTGCAAGAAGTATTTTGTGGATTAAAATGGGAAACTAAAGGAGTGAAAGTAAATGGAGAGTATTTAAGTCATTTAGATTTCGCAGATGATGTAGTTGTTTTTGCAAATAATGCTTCAGAGCTGCAGAAAATGTTGCAGGAGTTAGCAGATGAAAGTAGGAAAGTAGAACTAAAGATAAATGTTAAAAAGACTAAAGTAATGTTTAATCGATTTGCTCAAAATATGAAAATAAAGATTGATTATGAAGAATTAGAAGAAGTTAACAGTTACAAATACCTTGGTCAGATTATTAATACAGATGAAAACATAATGAATGAAATTGATCATAGAATTAAACTTGGTTGGAGTGCTTTTAGTAGAAATAACTTGATACTAAAAGGAAATATGCCAATGTGTTTGAAAAGAATGGTTTTTAACAAATGTGTTTTACCAGTTCTTACTTATGGATCTGAGACTTGGACACTTAATAGAAGAGCAATACAGAGACTTCAGACCACTCAAAGGAGTATGGAGAGATGTATGCTGGGAGTAACAAGAAGAGATCGAAAACGCAATGTATGGGTAAGACAACAAACAGGTGTTACTGACCTTATTAAAAAAATTAAAAGATTGAAATGGAGTTGGGCTGGACATATTGCTAGAAGAGATGATAATAGATGGACAATTGAAATTTTAGACTGGATTCCAAGAGATTGTAAAAGACCCAGAAAGAGACCACATGTGAGATGGATGGATGAAATAAGAAAATGTGCAGGGGTGTTGTGGAGAAGAGAAGCTAAAGATTGGAGAAGATGGATTAAACTTGGAGAGACCTTCATCCTGCAGTGGATTGATAATGGTTGATGATGATGATGATGATATTGATTTTAAACATTAATTACTTTAATATTACTTAAACATTAATAGCTTACTTTATCTCTCATTATTTAATTTAAAAATTACTTTAATAATTAATTTTAAATTTTATTTACTTGGGTTGATATGTGCAATCACCTCAGGTACGACTCCCTTATCTCCCCCATCCTGTTACAATATATTATAGGTATCATGTCAGTATAATGAAAATTGAGACCACTAGATTTGGTGATTATTCAAATGCTCCCTAACAATTAATTAATAATTCAGATAAATGCAGTGAAACATCACTGAGGAAACTGGAAAATACAAAACTAATTCTATAATAATATTGGGAGAATTGAAATACAGAAGAAGAACAAAGAGGATGAAATAAGATTGTAATTTAGGTTAAAAAATAAATGAAATGATAGAGAATGAAAGTTAAAAACAATTAAGAGAAAAATATATTGTGTTTAAACAACCCAAGAAAAAAATTCACATATGGAAATCTCAGAAACTTCTATTAGATTATGCATAAATTAAAGAGTAATGTGGAAAGTTCATATACATAATTTAAAAATAATAAAAACACAGAGACTGGCAAAAAATCATTGAATAAAATGGCCCTTGAAAGAAGCAATGAAAAATGTAATAAAAGGATTAAACAAAATGCAATAAATATTAATACTTGAAAAGTAGCATGTAAAGTAACTTAACAGCAAATTGAGATTTGCTATAAATTAAACTAATATAGAATAGTTATAATAAAAGTATAATAACATAAAAAAATAAATTAATACATAGTAAAATATAAGTTTGCAATAGTAAAATAAAAAAAAACAACATAATGCTTAAAATTAATATTTTCAACGGAGCTTCAATGTATTAATATTCCAAATCAAATACTTGGAAAATGGAAACCAAATTCCATATGCCACTAAGATTTTAAATAGATAATAACTCAAAACAATAAAACAACAGGAATGAAACTTAACAAGCTGAGATATTACTACAGCTCTAACGAATCAACTCTCTATTTTATGTTAACAATGTAAAAATAATTCCTAATTCATTTAATAATCTTAAAAATCTTTTAAAGATTATACAAAAAAATTAAAATATGCAAACCGTATAAATATAAAATAGAAAGTAGAATGATAAGAATTGATATCATGTCTTTGTTCCTTTATAGCTTCATTCTTGTGGTTTACATTTATTCCCAGTTTCTATCTACTTGATTTGGAACTTTATAATACCCAGGTAATATTTCTGGAAAATTTAATATTAAATACTATGATTCTACTATTTAAGGGTACTATTTTAAAATAATTAATTTAATCTCATTAAAAAACTATGAAATAATAATTCATGGGTTTTTCTTCTTATAAAATTTTTTTCACAATGATGAATGGAGTGCTTTTTATTAGTTTTAGACAGTCATTTTGTAACATAATAATAAAAAATTAAATTTTTTTGTAGAATATTTTTTTAAGAATATATATAGAAGTAATTGCAATAAATCCAAAAATTTGAGTTTGAACTTGAGTTTAGATTCAGAAAATTTTCAGCAGATACAAAGTTACTCAAATAGAAACTTATAATTGTCTTAAAAGCAATTAATTATCTTCACGCTACTTTAGCGCCATCTACTACAAGCTTGAGTAATCAATGGATACAAGATGGTATGCTATAAAATCTCTATCTCCAGATTAACTGGTGTCTAGTTTTTTTTCTTCAATGAAGTTTAGGATTTATTCAAACTAATAATGTAAATATATATATATTTCAAATCGAGACTAACTCACTAGCATATATATATATATCTGACTCCATGACCATTTCTATATATATTTTTAAGGCCTCAATTTTATAATAGCTATAGACTTTTTCTACCCTTTGGCTAGGATGGTAAATTAATACCAACAACATCATATAATCTAACCGTGCACAAATGAATTAGTTCAAACTTTGAAACCTAGTTCTCACTGATGAAGACAAAAGTTAGAAACCAGTAATTCTGGAATCCATTAAATATTCAAGATTACAAAAGATAGTTCTAGAGTGAAGATGAATGTCTTTGGAAGCAAATGACTAAGCCCATTAGATGATGTTAGTGATAATATTAAGCAGAATTGTTAAGATCATCAATTAAGTTTTTCCATTTTTATTTTTCCAATACTCAGTCCTTTCTAATTTATCTTCCATAATTCTTTTATCTTGGACAAATATTCAATAATTCCATTATTAACATCTTCAATATATAATCCTACTCTTTTCAATTCTATTGCATCTATAGTCATTATTTTTTCTTTTTTACTTCTTATTCTCCATAAACCCACATTCATATAGCTATCATTCTTTTCCTATATCTTTCGTCATCTCCAAATTTTTAAAAGTACTGTAAAAATCTCATACAAGTAAATTTAAAAATATCAAGTGTTGTTATCCGGGAGGTCATCGCAGCACCTTGCAAGCAAGTAGTTGGTTGCAGATGGTTGTGGGTTCGCCTCCCGGCCGATGCTATGACATATGAAAAAAAAAGTATATTTTAAAATGTAAAGTGATTATTAAAGATTAAGACTTAGCTCTAAATAACAAGAGTGAAATAAAACAAAATATATTGATAATTAAATGTTAGTCCTTAGATTTAATCATTAAAGATCAGAAAATGACATCATAATCTTATTGAAAACCTGTTAAATGGTTGAATTTTAATTTCAGTTGCACTTCTTTTCATTCTACACATTCTTCAAATACTTCTTAACAGTTTATTACCATCCTTATAATGACAATTATTTAGCAACTCTTCTAAATAAATATTACATAAATCATAAAACCACATAAATATCTTTTCTTATAAATACTTCTAATAATTATCCTTCTCTTTAATCTACATCTTTAAATTATAAAATATACATCAGATAATCCAACGCAATTGATCAAATATTTTTTTAAGATTTATGATTTAAATAAATGTCAGCTTCTTTGTTGTTGTTAGGTATCCATACCTTCAAATGATTCAAGCCAATTCACAACACAGATTTCTTCGTCAAATAAATAATTTACTACTAGTTTCAAATTTCCAACAATGTTAACTTCAAATTAAAAATATCTAGAAATCAGTAAAGAATTATAATACCTTATTAACATAATAGTAAGTTATACTGACATTCAAATTAATTATTTCCTTAATATTTAGGTAATATTATAAATGTGTAACTATCTATGTGACCTGCACATAATTTGGTGCAGTGATAGGGTAACAAACTGGAGCTCAACGTTTGGCTGCCTTTAAGTTCGCTATCACTTCCAATATTCAATCTTATCTAAAACTAACAAGAAATAAACTGTTCAATTATTGATCACTATATATTGCTTAACATGCAATCAATTTTGAAAACTTATGTGTTATCATTTATCATTGAGACATCAATAATATATAAAGCTTATATGCTACTAATTAACAAAATAATAGATAATTCTTATAGCTCAATTAATGAAGTATAAAAGATAATATACTGAATTAATTAGATAGATTTAAATTTTAACTTAATTTATAAATAATTCCATAAAGGGTTTGTCAATTATTAAGATTTTAATGTAAATATTTTTTAATAAAAAGCTATAATTGAAAGTTCAATTTTAGATTATGAATAATTTTCTTGAATAGAAACAAATAGAATAGCCCTTCATTCTGTTATTTTTCACTGGATATTGAACCATGGAAAATAGCATGATATGTATGCTTGACATATATACACGCACATAAGATACAATTTTATTTTAATGTGCATATATTAATGCATCACCAAACAATGAAAAAAAAAACAGTAATAAATTGCAAGATAGCAACCACATGACTGACTGAGATGGTTCATGACAGTACTCATAGAAGCAAGCACACATATGCAGTCTATACATTCATATTTGTAAACTTATAATTTTTTATTTTATTTAATAATTTTTCAAATTGTGAATATGGTGAGATAGTGTTTAGAAGAATAATACAAAGGTCCTAATTGGCACAATGAGTAATTTCAGATATTTATAATCTCAGAGAAGCAGAAATGAACATTCAAGTATGATACGCATGGTAGTAAAATTTAGCTTTCTTGCTACACATTTGAACATATATACACCCACACACAGATAATCCAGACAATGTAAAAAGAAGAATTACAAATTAAAAATTATGACAAGATTATTTTCAGAATCAACAAAAAATAACAGACCAATTATTTTTAGTAGATTTAAGATTTATTGTATTTGAATCTTGCAAATAATTTAATATAAACAATTTTTACAAAGAAGCTATAACTTTTACATTAAAATAAAAAAACATAATGAATGATTTCTTTTTATATCAATGAAAACATAAAAGATTAAGCAAATTTATTAAAAGAACATCTTCGTTTAGATCCTTAAATAATTATAGCATGATCAACAAGGTGTTCAGTTTTTTTTTAAATGTACAAATATGCATATATGTATATTTACTGAGGCTGTAACCTCAAGAATATGCGTGTAAAAATGCGATATTAAAGACCACTACAGGTCTTAACCACAAGCTTACGATGTATAGTGCAAAATTAACAATTGGAATGTAAAAGTATTTCTCCTAAGATAAAACATTTGAGATCACTTTTCTGAGAGAAATATTTCTTCAAAATAAAATTTAATTATTTTTTGCCTAAAAAAATAAATAAATAAAAATTTCAAAAGCTACTACAAAATTTGTCAAGTATTGACAACATTACAAAGATACAGAGATTAAATTATCATATTAACAAATGGTCACTAGAAAATGACATCACGAACCAGCCGCAACATCATGAGATAAAATTACTTTTGCAAAGCAGTTAATATCAAGACAATAAAACTTACATGTTGGAACATAATATTGGGGTAAAAAAATAATGAACTCATAAACCAGTAATAATATCACAAATTAATAACATGAGAAAGCTTAATTTCGTAAATAAATATATTTCTTGATATTTTGATAACAATTAACATTTGATCACAGTTTTCACCAATTATGTATTTCTAATCTTAAGTTTTCCTCAACTACAAAACATAACAATGATTGGGTTCAGATTAAATCTAAATAAAAGTTTTATGTATGGTCAGTAGGTGGCACTACAGTGTCAATTAATAGCTATTAATCTAATATGTCAATTGCTGCATCGAACTGTAGCAGAAATAGCATTTTAAACATGAATTAATATTTTTAATTTATTATGACGTTTCAAGACCACCTTCTTCTTCCAATTTGGTAAGAAATTTGGCCACACGATTTTCATCAACCTGAAAAAAAAAATTATATATATAAACATATTTTATCTAATATCAAAATTTTAATATTATTAATATTTTTATGTTAATAACTGCACTGCTTAATATTTTATAATGTTTAATTTCCATTATCTTGAAATATTTTCTATTTATAATTATATATGAAAAACTACATTTAACCATTAGTCCTCTAAAAATATAATTTCAAACTTTATTGTAATTAATTTGTTTTACTATCTGTAGGTTTGTGTGAGTATATATTTGTTTTTGATATTTCTCTATTAAATGCAACAAATATATATATAACTCAAGACAAAAGAGCTATTATATAGATTAACAGAGAAAACTTATTTAGCTTCAGAACTGTCAATTAGTAATTGTTGGTTTCCTGGAAACATCAAAAAAGTAATGTTATCTGTGTTTATATGGATATAATCTGTTAATTTCCATTCTTTATCAAATTAAAAATCCACAAAAATATTTAATTTAACACAGATATATTGTAATGATCAGGTAATATGTTTAATTATTTACATTTATTTAATTGACTAGGGTACCATTTGACATTAAACATCAGGAAACAGACTTGCACAGATTTATATATATTTTTATATAAGATGTGAAAATATTTCTTTAATATGATAATGATGACTACTACACTGCCATTATTTGCAATACCTGGCTAGATTAAGTAAAACATAAGTTACTGATAATGAAATGGACATGGGATAAATATGTAGACCAGACAATATTACATACAAGAGTTAACACCTTATTTAAACAAATAATAAACAATAGTTCATTATAAAATATAATGTCAGACAAATATAATTTTCTCTTCTTATTTTAAATAAAACTATTTCTCCAATCTCTTTTTTCTTTTAGTTCACATGCAAGATGGACAACAATAGTTATTTATAAATGTGTCAGTTTTTGATTAATTTTAAAACACTTAATTTTTCAATTAAATCTTATAATACCACTATTTTTTTTAATGATGAAACACAATTGCCCATGAAAAATCTCTAATCTTTAATATATGCCACATATAATCATATGTATGGCTGACTCTCATATTTATTTATATCATAAGCTCAATTGCATAGTTAGACACATATATCTAATATGGGATAATTTTAACCTCAATATACAACTGGGTCTTTTTTTACGAGGACTTATTTAACATGATTTTGAAGTTACGCGATTCGTGTTTCACCGGAAGTCGAACTCCGATAATGCGCTGTTACTTTAAATAATAAATTTCACACACTTACGTTATATTAAAAGTAATAGCACATTATTGGAATTCAACTTTCAACTTAGTAATTTCAATATTTTCAGTGCTTTATAATAGTAAGATTTTATGCAATAATGAAATTAAAATCATGATTTCCACATTTTATGTATACACACATTAAATTTTACAAGATTATAATGTAAATTTGTTCAAACATTGTGCGTGTTAATTTTGCATTTTAAATCACATTCTGTTTTTGCTTTTTAAAAAAGAACGTAATCAATTATTAATCATTTAGTGTCCACAAGTTTATTTTTAAAAGGTGAGTAATAGCAGTGGGCACAATTAAATTTGACAATTAAAAATTAAAATCTGATTTTTAATTGTAATTAACAATTTAAAAATTACTTACAGCGACTTGAAATTAATGTGATGTGAAATTTGATTTTTAAACGGAATTGAAAATTAAAAAATTAAAGACAAAAATAAGAATTTAATTTTTAGTTGTTAGTTTCATAAACAATTAATAAAATCATCGTTTCAAAGATTAATTACTAATTACGTTGTCACCAGAAAACCATTGACACAACATGAGTGTGAAGTTGGCGCTAGTTGTTTGCAAACAAACGTGTTTTTTGGCAAATAGCTATAATAATTAAAATGTGTATAAAAAAAATGTAAATTACTGTACTATAAATTATGCATAAAAATATATTATTTTGAATAAAATTAAATATTATAGTTAAAAAAAGTTTGTCTTGTATCAATTTTTTTCAAATTTGAAATTTTTTATTAGTCATATTTTATTTCCTTATTTTTTTTTTGCGCGAATTTTAAAGTAATTTTACGTTGGTGCTTTGCTTTTACGCGAATTTTGAAAAATCACAGACAGCATCCCCCCCTTTCCAATGTAAGTTACGTCTATTTTTGCGCGATTTCGTTTGCACATATTTTCTGAGGAACCTATCTATCGCGTAAAATGAGACCCAGTGTACATTTCTTGCAACAATAACTCTAGGGAGTGACCGCTTTAGTCTGAATCTAGATTTAATAATAACAATCTAATTATGTGAAGTGGGGTTCTTTGAATTTGACCCTGATTGGGTAAACCATTAAATCAAAAAACTTTTGTTCCAGAAACCATTTTCTAAACTGATGGAGAAGACAATAGTTAGTAACTATTAGTAATACTAAAAGAGAAACATGGGTGGACATTGCCGAAATGTTGTTGAAGTAGGCTATAGATCTGCCAGTAGAGGGATTTGGAGTTGCTGGAATAGGTGCTCTGGTTGATTGGTTAGGGTTGAAAAAATAAGAACTGTGAGATATGAGGTTGAGGGAGGAGGTTATCAGTAGGAGTGACTTTGAACATGCATTGAAAAGATTGAAATTTGCTAATTCTGGTTTATCAAGTTAATGGCTTTATGCATATAAAAATGAATAGGTCACTGGCTGAACTGCTTGACAGATTGATACCATCATCTGGATCCAGAGCAATTTATTGCAGATCGAATGGAAGATAAAAATAAATGCCATTGTGAATTTGATAATTGTAGTATGTAATTTTGGTAATAAGAGTATTGAATAGATTAATTTTGGAATAGAGGGAGAGATATATCTTATAAAGTAAATTGGTGATTTTGAATACACTATCTAAGATTCTGATTTCTATTGCCTGCCTCATACCCAATGAGCCTTTGCATAATGGGAAGTCTATGAATGTCCATAGAACATTTGAATGCATGGTTTTTTAGTGAATAGAAACCATGAGGAGGTTCTATTGAGATTGATTTGAATCTTGTAGGCAAATGCGTAATCATATCGCAGGCCTAATTAATTCATTACTGAATCTACATTATTAATCATCAAAGTCTCTTTAATTTTGCATTTCTTGACATTATGTACAGTGCAAACTACCTGTATTTTTTTTAGGGTTAAAAACATGACTAATATTCTTTCATGTTATAAAAACGCTGCTAATATGCTGATAATACCGTGGACTCAATTTTGTCTTTATTATAAATATATAAATACTATTTTAATCTTACATTAATGTTCAATTTAGATTCATCACAATGGTCATAAGAGTAATTTGGTACCTGACATTTAATTATATAAAGAATTTTATCCTTATTATTATTAACTGGTTCTATTCCCTCCCCGTTTTTGTAGTAAAAGATTTTGAAAATCCAAACAATATGCACAAGTAGCCATAATTATCTCGCCTCTAATGGATTTAGAATTAAACAAGTTCTATTGTTGACATATAGATATATAAAATATCTTATTTAGATTGACTAATTATTAATATTTGAGCATTGTAATGATAGGTGACAAGTTGTATTTTTCCTTCTATTTCATTTTCTATTAAATAAATTTTATAGTTTAAATATGATTTACAGCAACATTACTTTACTGGTCCTTGTTGTTGTTATTGTTTTAGCAGCAATTATCACCATTAAGCATGTAGGAAAAATATAAAACATTTATATATATATATATAATACTAGCAATGAAATAAATACCCATTTACTGTAATATTTATAAACAAACCCATATTTATTTTCTAGGCAGAGAAAAGAAAACATTAGAGAATCATCAATTAGTTATGGTTGAAATATTTCAGAAAGGTTTTCTGCTGAAGAAATCAAAAGATAGCAACACAAACTATCAAATAAGCAGAAAAATGGATCAGCATATTTGTATTTCACAGATTCATTTGTATAGTGCAAAACACATTTCTAAAAACAGTTTGTTTGATGAATGGCTGCTATATATTGTGACATGCATATCAATCTCATATTATCCATCTATAGTCTCAAATCATAAATAAAGAAAACAATTAGAAATCATCTAAGTTTATATAATGTTAAACATAATTCATATTTAATAAATAAATTCAAATTTAGAATAAATGTAGAGTGAATGCATGATTTTTAAAAGATGAACTAAAAAATTAAGTGTATCATCATCATCATCAACACCACCCCAACAATGCTGCTGCCAATGACAAGAACAACAACAACAGGAGCAGCAACAACAACAACAATGGTGGTAGCAGCAATAATAATAATAATAATAATAATAATAATAATAATAATAATAATAATAATAATAATAATAATAATAATAATAATAATAATAATAATAATAATAATAATAATAATAATAATAATAATAATAATAATAATAAATGTGGTTTTAATTTCTCCTTTACATATATTAAGTACATTTTCACTAAGGCTATGAGTATGAGGCACGGTTCCTCGAAAACGTTCAGCCAAATTTATTATTAACTATATATTTTTTCTCTAATATTTACAATTAAGTATTTTTAATAATAATAATAATAATAATAATAATAATAATAATAATAATAATAATAATAATAATAATAATAATAATAATATTATGATGGACATTGTAAATCAGTGTTCAGCTAAGAGGGCAGCCACCACAGACCACGTGGAAAAATATGAAAAATTCATATGCAGAAGTAACAAAATTTACTTCTTCAACAGAATGGACAAAAAAAATGAAATGCAAACAGTTAATAAAACAATACCGCAACAAGCTATTAGATTTCATCGTTCAACCATTGGAGATCTTATGAAATTAGATTTTCTATCAAAGACCAAGGACATTGACATTATAGAAGCACAACAAGCACAGACTAAAGAAAGCCTAAAAAAAATTACTTAAGTTTTCAATACAGCCATACCAAAGAATTTATTTAGATCGTTCAAGTGGTTTTTTACAGACCGCTCACTAATAACGACAATCACTGATAGGCATTGTTCACTTTACAGATTCCCAAAAGACTTTTTATTTGACAAGATTAATAAAAAAAACCTATGGAATATGAATACATAAATTGCCAAACATCTAAATACGAGGTATTTAATAATAGAATTTGAAAACAAGAGGAAAAAAGTTTTTTAAAAAGAAATTAAAACATTGAATCAAAATACACCAATATTAGTTGATCCTAACAGAGAAAACCATATCACAGGCCTAATTAAAAACACCTTGATTATACAATTGGAGATTTCATCAAGCTAATGGAGCCATTCAGAGAAGTTATAAATTTCCAACCCACATATATAAAAAATATACCAGTTCCTATACTCAGAAACAGCTATCTATTTAAAGTTAAACTACAAGAAAATATATCTCACACCCATGCAAATAACAGATCAAGAAGCAATGTTACTTTTAACAATTAATGGTTTAAAGCCCCAAAGCTTTCACTGCAAAGAATGTGGCCACCTGATAAGCAATTGCTCAAAGCTATACTACACTCAATGTAATATGAGAGCAACACTCGCTCATTAATGTCCAAAATAAGTAGACAACAGTCCACAAATACAATTGAAATTTTTTTTATCAAGACTAGACCACAGAATTAGAAGAAAAATAAAAAATAAACACAAAGACGGAAAATAGCTTCACAATCAAAAGATAATTTAACAAAAAATTTCTCATGTTGATATAACACCTTCAAGTCTTCTAAACAAAACATCACTGGACGTGATGAATACTCTTACTATTTGTTTTGCAGAAATAATAAATAATTCTCCCAAATTAGAGAGAAAACCAGGTCGTCCTCCAGCAAAAAATAAAAAAGCAAAGGATCCATTAATGGATAGCAGCAATGTAGAAATCCCCCCTCACAACAATTGAATCAAGTAAAAAAAGCCAAAAATGTGAACAACTCAAAAAACAGTGGTCTTGCATTGGTGGCCGAGAGGTCAGTGCGACTGCCTTGCACTTGCAGGCAGTTGCCCGGGTTGCGGGTTCGTGTCCCAGCCGATGCTATGACACTTAAAAAAATATATATATATAAAAATTCAAAAAACAGTGACACCTCATCATTGTCTTCAAACGAAGAATATAGTCCTATGGAAGAGGTAAGTGATACAAATACATATGATTTTAAAAAAAAATAATAATAAAGCAAGTGAGGTCAGGTGTTATAAAGACTAGTCAATCTCCGACATTAAAACAATCTAGTGCATAAACATATATAAACAAAATTATATTCTCTGGCAATAATCTATAATTTTATTTTTATTATCTCCGATTGTTTTATGTAAGGAAACAAAATCTAAAGTAATGCATTTTAAAAAAGAAAAAAAAATTTAAGTCAATGTAATAAAATAACTAAATCAACAATGCTAAAATCTACGGTATATATAATACAAACTCACAATAAATGAAAGTAAATATAGGTGCTTTTAATGTCAGAGAGTTAAACTCTGCTTAAAAAATTAAACTTCTATCTAAATGATACAAAATCGTACAACCACACCTACTTGGCATTATAGAAACCAAAATTTACAGTGGCTCACAAATAATCCATCAGACAATCTTCATAACAAAGGGTTCACAGTCTTCTCAAAAATAACAGACACACCATCAGTAGGACCAGGTATCATCATTGATAAAAAATGCCCATTCAACTCATTTAAAATAATATATACTGTGACCGATCGCCTTATTCAACCGTTCATGTAGGAATTGGGAGCTCCAAAACAAACATGATATAGCGTAAAGCTTTATTTATTTTCCTATATCGATAGTTGTTCATTATCAACACAAGGGGGCGCCAGATACGATGATTTAATTTACAATTTAATTTCTCGCATCACCTTACGTCATATCAAAACGATTTCGAAGTCTAATCCCCGCCCATAAGCTCAAACTCCCAGCATGGACCAATAAGGGTCACTCAGGGTCGCGATGAAATTGTTTCAAGAATATCATTCTGGCAAAAGACACAATAATAACCAATGGAGAAGAAGCTTGGTTGATTTACAGATCGGTCCAAATATTGGACCGGGTCATTGGTTATTTGCAACTAATACGAATGTTTGATTTATGCATCCTTAGATAAAAAAAATTTAGAAGCTTATAATATCATCCCCCCATTATCATACAGTCCAATAGAATTATTCATACTATCTTTATTGACATTTACTTATACTTATTAATAATAGGCCCTCCCAAGTCTTAAACCTATCTTAACTACATAGTAAATAAACATCGTGACTTACGGCACGATGAAATTTAAAGAAATAAACAAAAAAAATAAGAAAGACAAATTTAAAAGTAAAATACTTAATCGCATGAATAAATGCTGATTATAATACTTAAAAAAATATATTTTAATTATAGAGAATGATTTGAGGAATGCTCGACTTGTTTAAATAAAAAAAAGAATTTATTGAATATAAAAAAATGAAACATTAATTAATTGCTTTATTTGCATGCACATACACGCATTCTCGCACTCGCACAGAAAAGAACATATTATGCATAATAAACATGGATGATAAAATATATTTTCTTCTTTTACATTGAAATTAGGTGTGTGTTATGATTTATTTGTGAAAGAAAATAATAATTATGATCAAAGTTCATAACAGGAAAAGTCCTAAGATTTAAATATGAAGGATTATGTAGCATCTGATATTTTTTTTTTTATTTACGAAAGTTGAGATTAAATTACTTATGAGATTGCCTTTTAAAGTCTACGTAAAGAATGAATGGGAGCATAAAAGAAATAAAGTGTTTACCTAGGATTTTGCGTAGTCTTCTGCTGCTTCTAATTTGGTGAGGGTTCGAACCTGTTGGATACTGTTTCCATAATAATCGGTTATTCATTTTATATAAGTTCAGCATAGTATGTTTGGACGATTCTTGTATATTAAACGGAACAACGTCCTTGGACTGATTGGAATACGATGTTTGGACGACACTGTTGTTGATCATTCATAGCTGTGGAGATGTTCTGGCGGCGGAGCGTCGATCAATCACTGAGGGGTTTCTTAGCCCATCATGACGATCGACGCTCTAAATGTTAATTTCACAATGATCATATTGGATAAACTGGATAGCAAAAAAAGAGAAAGTTCTGGTCGTAGCTTCCGGAGGAATTTAAAAAAACTATAAGCATAAGCAAAACAAAACAAAGAATGAAAAAAAACTGTAACCAAGTGTAGACAAAGACTAAGGCTCATATTTATATGGGTTGGTTATTATCTGAGGATCCAATCTCCACCCAGAGTTCAATATTCTCTGAGTTGTCGTTGGGGTCCGTGTCATACGTAATGTTCATTCAATCCATATGCTTGAGGCAATCTTAGGTTTATGCAATCTCACATTGCAATCTCAGAAAAAATTCATACTTATTCACCTTTTATACATACATGCGTGCGTGTTTTAAGATAACAATTTAACTTACATTAGTTTAAAAGTCGAGCATTTAATCTCAAAATCACATCTATAAGCTTTTAACTTTCGCTATAGTTATAATTTAAAATAAACCCCTTTTTAATTACCCCCACGGCATATACAAGTAGAAATCATTTATTGAGATTTAAAATGGCATATTAGTGATGCTTTATATTTTATTTTTAGAGAATATTATTATAATAGATTATATGAAAGCCTTAAATTATTTAATCAGAAATATTAACATTTTATTTTATAGTGTATTTTATGAAGCATTGAAAGAAAACTACATTTATTTTTATCATAAATTGAAAGTAAATAAAATATAGAGTATTTACACTGCTTGTGTGTGTGGATATATACATGTACTGACTTTGTCTCGGTACAATACTGATGTATATATCTTAATTATCACCTTTCATCACAAAACAATAATACTAAACATAGCACTCATATACATCCCTCCAGGTACCATCATCATAAATAGATTAGTGCTAATTCTTAACTCCAAATGTGCAAACTCCTCATATTCAATATTACTTATAGGGGATTTCAACATGTCATATGAAGACTTCATCCAAAAATGGCTTCATCTTCTTTCATTCCCTATGATGAGTGGAAAGGGGATTCTTGCCAGAAAACTCAGTAACATTTAATAATGGTAGATACTCATCGTAATAGACCTCATGGTCTATTCACCATCATTGCACAACATGATGACCACCTATCTAAAAAAAAAAACCTCTATCTGATCATTCAGCTGTTATGGCTACCCTGGATCTTAATTTCAATGACAGACCAACAGCCATTACATGAAGGACCAGCAGAATTCTACTTCCATCATGCACACGAGAATTTCTATTCTCCAAAGTATATATTTATTTGCAAAAAATGAAATATATACAAATGGATCCAGTCTAAGCATGGCGTGCTTTTGTTAATGTATTATCATTTAACATCTACCATCTAACCAAGATCACACCATCTCCAACAAATCTACCATCTAACCAAGATCACACCATCTCCAACAAATCTACCATCTAACCAAGATCACACCATCTCCAACAAAGCTCCTAAGTCTTATGGATGACACATAGGAAAAAATCATTTTAACATCACAATCAAACCATGATCATCCCAAACTTCAAGCATTAAAGAAAACATATCAATCTATTTCAGAACAACTTAAAAAAATACATAGTGACAAAAACAAGAAAAGTATTCCTAAATAAACCTTGCACCTTAATCAGAAATTATATCGGATGGGCATTGGGTCATCCCTCTCCATTAAAATACAATCAGATACTACTTGTGGAGACTTTATACTGGAGCAAATATTCACTTATTTTAAAGAAAGGCTACAGAAAATTCCTCCACTTAATCTGTCATATTTTTCATATGGCAAACCAGAAAAAATTCAATTTACCCTTAATGACTTTATACAGAAAACAAAGGCAATATCAGAATCATGCCATCCAGAAATGGATGGGATATCTAAATTTGTATATACACATCTTAATAAATTTATAGCCAAATACATGACTGACCTTATGAAAAAAAAAAGAAATGATTTCCATACTAACAAACTTACATCCAATTTCAATGTCTCCATTAGGCAGCAAAATAATAGAATCAGTAATCAAAGACAAAATTGAGGTTACATTATACCAAAATTATCTAAGATGTAGTTTGCAAAAAAAGAGTCATCAACAGGGCAAACTGCATTTCTATTCACAACAATTACAGAAACAGTAGGAGAAAACAAAAAATAGTTCAAGTGTGATTCAGCTAGATATAGAAGCAGCCTTTGACATGATACAGATAAGGCCTACTTGTATCTATTTTCCAAATTGTGAAATATATGTTACTTCAAATGGTAAAACTTCACTCCCAATTGTACCACATCAATCCATCTCACAAAATCCCCCTCTTAGTGCCTTACTATTCACTGACAACATAAACCTTCTAATTAATATCAGAGAATGAAATACCAATTTATATACCCTGTCTAAACACAAACATCTCATGTATAGCTTACAATGGATGATCTCTTCAATTTTTTTGCCATCAAAAAATGCATTCTCAGACTTTAGAAGATTTTTTCAGATTATAAAGATAACTACAAGTTAACATTCAACATGCAAAATCCTGTGCTTGGCATATTTATACCAGTAGTACAATAAAAAATCATTTTAAAGGCAAACCGAATCCATTCGTTGGATTCCAGTTCAATCTAAAAATTCACATATGCAGTCACATAGACAAAATACCCTCAAAAACAAAATAGAAAGTATGGTCAATTCATTAACAAAATCATACCTATCACTTTATGTTAAAATGTAACTTTTTAACATGTTGATCATGACATAAATTACATACTATATTCCAATATTATATACTAAAGCTTTTATTAATCAAATAGACTCACTTTGCAGGAAACCTCTGTGGGGTTAAAAGGTAATCTCAATATCCATAAGACATCTCAAAAATTAACTCTCACAAAATGGGTTTCACTTGATTCTAACTTACAAAACTTTGTTTTTAAACCACTGCAAAGCAAATTCAAATATTGGGAAATCCACTCACTTCTACACTCCCTACAAGATGCTCAACATTACCAACAAACAACTCTGCCGTAAATTCAAATTCTGGCACATAAACTGAAATATTATGATTTTTTATTAAAAATTAGCCTCAATTCACTTCCCACACAATATTTCATAAGATATAAAATAAACTGCCCAAATGTAGACCAATTGTGCACCCTTTGTCACAAAGACTCAGAAACATAGAATTACCTTTTTCTTTCATGCCAAGAACTTGATAAAATTCAGTCAATAACATATATACTCTTCAAATATAAAACAATAAAGATTAATTGCCTCTTTGAATCATTCAAAAAAGGAGTCTTTGCTAAAATCAGGATCAGCACCTTCATCCTATATGCCCTATGGTGCACAACGTGCAAATTTTTATACAACAATAACCCAAGCAGGCACCCAAACACATTCAAAAATGGACTTGATAAAATATACCAAAGAGACAAAGGATTAACAAATCAAAAAACTTTCACTGAAATCTGGTCTCAATTGCAGTTATCATTAAGCCTTTAATGAAGAAATCACTAAAGATTAAAAAATCAGAAATGAAAAACAAAAGCCAAAGTGTCATGTATTACCACTGCAATACCATAGGTTAAACACAGCTTAGTGAAATTGTAAACTGTTGACTCTTTATGAAACAAACATTCTTATTTGTAAATTTTAATCTAATACTATGTATAAGAAAGAAATGATGTAACCTTTTATGCTTTGTTGAATAAAGTTCTTTGAAAACTGCTGCTGCTGCTGCTGATGATGATGATGATGATGATTATGATGATGATGATGATGATGATGATGATGATGATAATAATAATAATAAATGTGGTTTTAATTTCTCCTTATTTGTAAAAATGAAAATACTTAATTGTAAATTATTAGAGAAATAATAATAATAATAACAACAACAACAACAACAACAACAACAACAACAACAACAACAACAATAATAATAATAATAATAATAATAATAATAATAATAATAATAATAATAATAATAATAATAATAATAATAATAATAATAATAATAATAATAATAATAATAATAATAATAATAATAATAATAATAATAATAATAATAATAATAATAATAATAATAATAATAATAATAATAATAATAATAATAATAATAATAATAATAATAATAATAATAATAATAATAATAATAATAATAATAATAATAATAATAATAATAATAATAATAATAATAATAATAATAATAATAATAATAATAATAATAATAATAATAATAATAATAATAATAATAATAATAATAATAATAATAATAATAATAATAATAATAATAATAATAATAATAATAATAATAATAATAATAATAATAATAATAATAATAATAATAATAATAGACTTTGTTATGATTATATAAAAAAGAAATTCACAATTCACAAGCCAATTTTAAAAGAAAGTGTTGTTGTCAGGTAATGGAAAATACAAAAATAAAAAAAATTATTTTGGATTTTTAAAATTTTTACTTGCTTTCCTTTAATATTTTGTGGATTTAAGATAGAGTTATAATGCACTTTAAGTAGAAATTATGAAGGAGAGGATGTAAAATATTCTCAATTAATATCCATAAGAATAAATGAAATGAATAACAACAATAAAAGAATAAGAGAATACTATGCTCAACCATTTAAAACAGCTGAATGTTTGGATATTGATATGAACAGTAGTATTTAATAAAAAGTAATAGCTGGACATCATCTAGTGAAACTGCCCATGGAGACACACACAATCATATATCATTGTGATGTTACAGAAAATATCTGGAAAATAAAACTGCAAGTAGAGAATGTTTAAGAACATATTGGGGCATAAATAAATGATTTCTGAAAATTCCGCATTAAATTAACTTTTACCTAAACTTTAATATTTAAAAAGGAGAAGAATACATTAATATATATCTATTTAAAATTCTTTCTTTTAAAAGCTAAACAATATGGTTTATTATATTATTCAATATGAATTTAACAAATACATCAAGTAAGTAAGACTTGAATTGATTAGCATTAACACTTCTAGCAAAATAGGTCAAAATTAAAAATGTAATTAATTGTGGATGAAAGCTGTATTGGATCTAAAAGATGTTTTTTTTTTTAAAAAAGATTTTTTTTTTTATTGTGTGAAATATTGTATATACTAATTCTTTAATTGGGAATATACATGTTTAATAATATTTAAAGTGTAGATTGTAACTAAGTAATTGCAATATATCCAGAATAGATTATAATAACACACTAAATTATTTTAAATTTATAATTGCTGAATATAATTTAGTGTTAGTATCTTAATAAACTTACATTTTATTATTAATCTATGCATCATTTGATTTACTTATTCTACAAATTATCTTATTTATAAGGCATATACTCCAAATTACATATTCACTAGATAATAAATCATTTATTTATTAAATTATTTATTTATAAAATAGAATACATATCAGCACATACACTCATTGGTGCCTTATAAACACATGAGTCTATTATGATATGTTATGATTATTATAAATTCATTTGTAGGTAAGATTAAATTTATAGTAGTATATCTTGGATTTGCATTTAAAATAGTTATATAAATTAAAGTACAAATTCAATAATTACAAATAATTACTTTTTAATATTTTTGTTTTAATATTTTGGCTATTATGTTAACTAATTTTGGATAATGATTTATGATGCTAATATTTATTGTTTTAACTGAACCATAAAACCAAGAGGTTATTTAAAGTCATGCTAAATAAATAAAAAAATAAAGATTGATTATGATGAATTAGAAGAAGTTAACAGTTACAAATACTTTGGTCAGATTATTAATACAGATGAAAACATAATGAATGAAATTGATCATAGAATTAAACTTGGTTGGAGTGCTTTTAGTAGAAATAACTTGATACTAAAAGGAAATATGCCTATGTGTTTGAAAAGGAAAGTTTTTAACAAATGTGTTTTACCAGTTTTTACTTATGGATCTGAGACTTGGACACTTAATAGAAGAGCAATACAGAGACTTCAGACTACTCAAAAAGTATGGAGAGAGGCATGTTGGGAGTAACAAGAAGAGATCAAAAACGCAATGTATGGGTAAGAAAACAAACAGGTGTTGACCTCACTGAAAAGATTAAAAGATTAAAGTGGAGTTGGGCTGGGCATATTGCTAGAAAGAGATGATAATAGATGGACAATTGAAATCTTAAACTGGATTCCAAGAGATTATAAAAGACCCAGAAAGAGACCATATGTGAGATGGATGGATGAAATAAGAAGGTGTGCAGGGGTAATGTGAAGAAGCGAAGCTAAAGATCGGACAAGATGGATTAAACTTGGAGAGACCTTCATCCTGCAGTGGATTGATAATGGTTGATGATGATGATGATGACTTGAACTATACTTATTAATATACACATTATTTATTTATTTTTTTAATATTGCTGCCCAAATTTTAATAAAATATATTACTATTCTGTTACATTTTAGCGTCCAGAGTATGGGCATATAAAATAAAATCATTTTCTCTTTTTCACCTTATATACATTATTCGTTACAATATCTATGCATATACGTATATATGGGGGGGGGGGTAAAGTGATAATTACAAAAAAATCATAAAAATTAAATAAATTGTGTTATTTTTTTTTTGTTACCTGGCGGACAAGGTCCACTAGGGCCAAAAGTTTCTTGATGCCAACCCAGCACCTGCAAAAATTAATGAAGACATTTTAAAGTTATCCCCAAACAGGAATTAATTACAGACAAACTTCAGAAAACAATTGACGATTCTACACAAACATTTAATAACAAATAACTAGTTTTCTTTACAGCTAATAATTACAATATCATGAAGAAACAAGCCTTCCAACACGCGCGCGAGCAATCTACAATAGAAGATTGCTTTTTTTAAAATATTTTTTTCAGAAAAATTATGAAATAAATATAACACATACAAAAAGAGATGGTAAAAAAAATAGAAATAATACCAATTAAAATTGATTACATAAAGCAAATAAATATCTACACCTATATATTATATAGACTTCTAATAAGAAATAATGGGAACAAGCCAAATTAAAAATATTACACTTTAATGTAGAGATTTCATCTAACTCAATTTTATTACTATATAAATATTTTTATGAATTATTTTAAAGACTTATAACGTTTTAAAACACATCTGATTTTTGCAAATATTTTTTAAGCTTAAATGATTTTTATATATATATTTGTAAAATTTATTTCAAATAAAGTTTAACTTGAAAAAATAAACAAAACTAATGGTTTCGGCAGACTAATACATGTGTACACACACACGTATACATGTATGCATATATTTTTATTTTGAAATTTTGACTTCACACAAACCGTTCACATTTGTACACACACACATATATATATCCATTCAATCTATTCAGAATTGCTTACAAGAGTAAACATTTTTTTTTTTTTTACACATATATTAGAATAAAAGTATATTAAAACAATGCCCTTGAAATCCGCATTACATAAACGAAAATTAGGCACTTCCGAGTAAAAAATATAATAAGAAACAATATATAAAGATAAAATTACTAACTACAACAATAATTCCATATCATATTTCTTAAATGAATATTCGTTTGTCATATTAAATTCAAATATTAGTTTCTTGTTGCTTTTTTTTTTTAAAAAAAAAAACACCTCTGAACCTTGATAATGAAATGAAAATATTCACCAACATTATTTTAAAACAATTTAGTTAATCAAGATGTTTGAATTACTTTAAAAAATGATTACATATCTGAAACAATTATTAAAATGATTTGGTCTAAACTTTTGTAATTGAATTTAGTATTATATTTCCATTTTAGATTTGTTAATCTTAATACAAATATTTTTATCATTATCATAATTTCTAAAAAAAAAAAAAAAAAAGGAAGGGGGAGAGCGGCGATTGCTACACTCTCTCTGACATGTTGTACTCTTTTAAACACTTCTATCAACTTCATCAGTTGTTATTACTGGACTTCTTTTTAATTTTATCTTTCTTATGTTTCCTAATTTTATTGACTTCAAGTTTATACACAATTTAATTTCTCTTCTGATTCATAATTTCTTCTTCATCATCATCAAAAACAACAATAACAACAATAATAATAACAACAATAACATGTCAGCTCTTTATTCTCTATTTTTCAATAAACAGTTCAACATTCTTTATAGTACAAATCCAATTTTTTCTAACTTTATTTAAATAGGATTAAACTTTATTAGTACATGTTTTACAAGGTAAACTTTGATTTACGTAGTGTAATATGGAGATCTAAAATGATCCACTGTATTTTTGTCCATAGCACTTCCAAAAATTGATCAACCTGTGAATGCTCTAAGCATCAGTCCATGAGGTGATCAATCATTAAAAGTAAACCTAAGTTATAATTAGGAATTATTTGTAACATCTAGACTTCAAATATGAACATCGTTTTAGGAGTACAACATTGAAAAAGTTGAAGAATAGAAAAACATTTAAGATAATATAAAATATGAGTCAATCTACTGTTTAGTTCTCTGATATGGCTTCGAATATCCCCAGAAGAGAGCAATCCAGCATACTTTGGAAGAACTATGGAAAACAAGGAAAAAAAACTGAGCTTTAAAATGTCTCTGCTGAAAAACATTCCGATCCCCCACGAAAAACCATATGAACAGCAAAACCAACTCTATCAATACCCTCATTGGAAAAAATAGAAATTATTAAGGTGAATCACTTGCAATTAAAACCATTAGGCAAAACTGCAGCTCACTTTGCAATAATACATGGATAAAATCATTTATATGAATAACACTAAAAAAACTCACTAAAAATAACATTATTTTTCCTATGAATGAGAAGTTCAACATCAGAAACGATCCCCACAGCACCCTCATCCCAGCTTCCATACTCAAGAGAACTAGAATTTAGGCTCCTGGGGTCCTTCCCGACAACCGGACCCTCTCATCCACCCAGAAAAACTGATTGAAACGAAGAATTTTCATTAAAAGGCAAAATCTCTGTAGAAATCTTTTGATATTTCAATATCTGCCGTATAATTTGCACAGCATTTTTATAAAGGTTGAAATTATTCTTACTTGTGATAACATGTTGACATAACTTGTATATGAAAAGAGAGCCTAAAAACTCTTCTTTTAAATAGGAATAGTTTTAGAAAAAAATAATTCCACAAACTAAGAAAAAGGAACTAAATCGAGAGCCAGAAACAGTCAAATGGAGTCATTGGCTCCCTCTAGTGGACTCTAAATAAAAGCTATGGAGGTGCCATGAACTTTTGCAATTTTCTTAAAGCTGACAACTCAAAGATGTCTAATCTTCATGCTTACACTTTTTTTAATTGTCTCAATTCTGCTAAGTAAAATCATATGATCAATTACTCCTAAAAACATCTAGATGTAAGAGAAAAATTAAAGGTTCTCTTTACGTGACCATATATATATATATTCCTCAGTTGACAACTGATCCAATAACCATTAACTCTTAATTCCATTATTTTACCAATGAGAAAAATTATACACTTGGATCAATTCTCAATAAAATAAAGTAAAAATAACAGCAAGATTATATACTTTTTTGCTCAAGTAAAGCTAAATTACAACAAGATATATTTTTTTCATTTCTCATAAAACAATAAATCACTATTATAAAATTGTTTTACCATTGGAAACTCATTTCATTATTTTTTTTATAATTCTCATAATCAAAAACAACGTTCTAAATACTTTAAAGTTTCAACCTATAACATCAATATGACAAATAAATATTATTTACAATATACACATGTGGTTATAGAACCAGAAATATGTCCATATATACCAGCGAGTATAATATTCTTTTTTTTACCCAGTGAGTAGGCTGTTTGTCATCTTATAATATTCTTTTTTCATCTCTTAAGCATCCTTATTCTCTAAATCTTCAATATTACCTAATTGCTTTCTATTGCATACATCCTCGCAATGAAAGTAATTGGCATTTTACTTTTTTAAAGTATCTCTAACAGAGACTATCACTTCCATGGAAATCATGCTCAACATCATAAAATACTTTTCTTTTTATCATTTATTTCCTTCATGTAAATGATTCCTAATAGCAATTATCTTAATTCTACCATAGAATTATCTACTATAAGCTTTAATAAATTAATGGACCTAGATGGTATAGTGCTATAAAATCATCATATAGACTATCCATTTTTTAGTTTTTGCTTTTGGAAGCATATAACTAAGCATATGGGAGGTCATATGATGTTGTTGGCAGACATTATTTTTTAGCCAAAGGTCAGAAGAGATCTACAATTACTATAAAACTGAGGTCTCCAAAACATACTGAAACTGCCTTGATGTCAGCTCTAATATTGCTATGCATATTACTTAGCCTGAGTTTGAAATTTTACAGTTTTTATAAATTTCAAGTTATTAAACAAGGAATCCAAAGCAGCTGCTAGTTTTATAACATTATTTGCAACTTGAATCTTAATCTTCACTGACAAAGACAGAATTGGTTGGACTGGAGATGGGGATTTTATAGCACCACATTATCTTAAAGCCATTGATTAGTTAAACTTACAATATATGATTCTAGAATAGGATGAAGATAAAATGCTCATAAAAGCATACAAGTAAACATTTGAAACATCATATGATGTTGGTGATATTAATTAAATTTAATGAAAGAATATTCTTATATTATAGATTCAATATGATCACAATCAACAAAATGAACAACACAATGATTGACTGTCATTGTATTTGCAGAAGGTTGGACAACATTCTTAATTTTCAAGTGCTCTTATGATATATATATATATACCATGTCCACATCTCACTCCCATACAATAAATTTGGCAAAATAATATTGCACTATACAAATAATTTAAATTAAAAACTGTTATATAACTATGACGAAATGTTCAATCTTTTAAATATAATGGAGCAATAACAAAAGTTTGCCTTTTACCTAAAAAAAAAAAAAAAAAAATTACCAAGATATTTGATATTTAAATTGATTCTCACTCTCAAGTTGATAATTATTCAAAACAATTTTTTTTTTCCACCTCAGTTGTTATAGTATCTGAGTTTTTTCAAAAATTATTAGTTTATTAAATTATTTAAAGCTTATATTCAACACAGTAAGAATATTTAACAGATCAGTTTCTAAAGCAACAAGAATAGCATAATGAAGGTAGTGTTTTTGCTTTTATTTGATTTCAATTATAAACCTCCATTATCAAACTATTATCAAGTCTTGGTATGTAAATTAAAATTTTTTCAGCAAGTATTTTTTCAGATAATTGACCAAACATATTTCAAGAAAGATTACCAAAAGTTTCTGTATTTTCTGTAATAATTTTTTAAAAAACTATTAATCCTAAAACAAAAAAACAATATAGAAACTTTTATTAATCTTTTCTTCAATAATTAATGGACAAATGGCTGAAAATTCCCATATAGTTTTGTTATTACTTGAACCTCAACAATTCTTTAGAAGACCACAGCCTTGACAAAATGAATAAGAATTCATCAATATATGGATCACTTTTTGTGAAAAATTTGTGGATGGGATATTTAAAGATGATTCTTTGATTGTGAAGCAGAAGAATTTCTCAATGCAGAGGACTGATACACAATATGTACCAAAAATTGGTTTAATTTTATATATAAAAAATAAATTGATTAATGCATCCAAGCTTTAATGATAACATAGAAAAATGTAGAATTAGAAACCTAAAAGATCTGTTCATGCACACATCTAAAGATTTGGTTAGTTAACATGCATATATATATATATAAATAAACAATGAGC
This sequence comes from Epiperipatus broadwayi, assembly GCA_028023455.1. NCBI lineage: Eukaryota > Metazoa > Onychophora > Udeonychophora > Euonychophora > Peripatidae > Epiperipatus > Epiperipatus broadwayi. Next base: position 8,659,959 of record JAQFVV010006223.1, on the reverse strand, counting down.
ATTGCCAACTGCTCAACAAGCTTTGTGATAAATGCTTAGCCAGAGAAAGCATTTAAAATATCTCTGACAGGAACCCCCCCCCCCAAACCTCTGACCATGGTTTTGTGCTTTGGTACTCCTCAGAGAGGTGCTAGGGTAGGTTCAGACACTAGATCTAAAAATACCAACCCAAAGCTAGCATTTATACAAAAGTTATCTATTGAGTGAAAAATCTGAAAATTTTCAGACATCTACATGTCTTCAAACCCAGCTATCCAACTCAAATAGCTATATGGGGCTGAGAGATCTTCAGCCATACCATATATTAGTAGTCTTAGCAATATAAAATTGCATAACACTTAAGGCAGAGACCATAAATAGTCAAAATAAGTCATAGATCACATGACCCAATTTCTAATATAAATATAGGGAATTTGACTCAGACTTTCAAGCCACTTCAATCATCCACACTATCTCATACTACTGATACACATGATCAGACACATGCAGAAAAGGTAAATAATCCCCAATATACGTATTTCATGTTAAACTAGCATTCATCAGTTGGGCTAGATTATCACCTCATGAAATATGTATATTGGTGATTATTTATCTTTTCTGCATTTGTGTGGTCATATGTATCAGTAGCATGAGATAGTGTGGAAAGTTGAAGTGGCTTGAAAGTCTGAGTTCAAATCCCCTATATTTACAATTGGGTTCCAGGTATGAGAATGCTTGGTATTTCAAATGTATCATCTCATATATGGATTGAATGACTTTAGAAAAATGTAACTTTATTTAAATATTCCAAATACATTCATCTGATAGTAATAGCACATCAAACAGGTTAATATATGCATAACATTTCGAGAGGTATTATTCTACCCTCTTCTTTGGGTGTTTCTGGCCTGCCCAGTGACAGTACTAGCATGGGATTTGAACCTGGACCCTTAGATCCTTGAGTATTGAATTTTAAGGTCATGCTCTAACCAACTTAGCCATCCTGCCAAAGACAATAGTCAGTAGAAATTTCATATACTTATCTATGAAGTTGCTCCTGATTTCTCAACTTTTTCCTAAGAGCAAAGTCGATTAGGGCTTCCATACATTATGTATAGCCACACTAGGTTGGCTTATGGGATTTTTGCCTTTGTCAGGTGAGCAGCTTCTTTAAATTTTCTTCTTTGTACCTTTTCTTCTCTTTCTAATATTTTTGTATTTTCCCTAATTGAACACATACATGGTCTGCTACCTTAGATACATCTATTTCCTCTCTTCTAATCATCAGTTTGTGTTCTTGCGAGCACTTTTCAATGGGATGACTGGTTTCACCAATTCACATGGTATTTCATAGATGCAATTTTTTCTTTTTAGCATTTCAAGTTTAGGCTTTGTAGATGTTACAATTTTTTGTAGTGTGGTATGGTTCTGGAAAGCTATTCTGATGTTATACTGATTGAAGATTTTCCTTAATTTGTATGCTATTTTTGGAATGTATGGGTACACTACAGTACCAATAATTGCTTTTTCTCTTGATGGTTCTTTTTGTTGTCTATTTAATGTTTTCTTAATAACAGCTGATGGATAACCATTTTTCATAAGAGTTTGTTCTATATAGATCTTTTTACAAATTGCTGCTTTCTGAACAAACTTCTTTTGCTCTGTTCCATAATAATAATATAACTGCATGTTTTGTGTTTCTGGTGTGATTGGATGTATAGGCTAGGTACTTTCCTGTATGTGTAGGTTTTTGATAAACTATAGTTTTGATTTTGCCATGAGAGATTCTTGTCACAAGATCATCTAAGAATGCCAATTTTTGTTCTTGTTATGATTCTATTGTGAATTTAGTTGAAGGGGATATGTTGTTGATGTGCTTCCAGAAAGTTTGTAGCAGTGCTTTATCAAGTGGACATACAACAAATGTATCATCTACACAGCAAAGCCAAACTTTAGGTGGATATAGAGTAGTTTTTATGGCTGTTTCAAATTCTTCCATGTAAATATTGCTAATCAGGGAAGACAATGGTGAGCCTATAGTCATTCCTTGATTTTGTTGGAAGAATTCTGTGTTATATCGAAAGTAGGTTGTTTTTATGCAGAATGTTAATAGTTCCATTATACTATCAATAGGAAGAGCTGTTCTGGTTTGTAAACTATTATTGCAATTTAATCTTTTCCTTACAATAGACGATGCTTCTTCACATGGAACATTCATGAATAAACTTTCCACATCAAAGCTTCAGTTTTCATGTTCTTGATTAATTCTACAAAGTGTCTAGAATCCCTGACAAAGGACTGGGTCTTGTATGCCAAAGGACCGAGAACTTTCAGGAGAAATCTTGCCAAATATTGGCAAGATGAATCTCTAGAACTAACAGTAAGTCTTACTGGAACAATGAACCTTATGGGTTTTAGGTAGACCATAAAGATGAGGAATTTTGCTGAAATATGTTGTTAGTCTACTTTTTCTGAATCAGTGAAGTACCTGCGATGCTTTCTGAGTAATGCTTGTAACTTGTTTCGGTATTTGGTATCAGATTTTTTGCCACTTTTCTATATTGGCCTTAGTGTATTTTGTTGTCATAATCAGTTGTATCCATTACAACTGTTTTATTGCTTTTGTCAGCAGGGAAAATAATTATAGATTTATCTACTTTGAGAGATTTAATTGTTTTCCTCTCACCATAGGATATGTTTCACTTCAATCGAAATAAAAATTAGCAAATATTTTTTTTTAAAAAAGAAGACTGATTTTAACAACTTGTGCCCAAAAATTGAAAATGCTGATGAGATTATATCAGTAATAGATATGAAATTGATTACAAATAATCACCTATTTTAACAGGAAGAAAACAGTGAAGATGATGATAATATTAATAAATTTAAACATAGATAAATAATATCAAAATAATAGTTGAGAAAAACAAGTACAATTTCATAATTTATTATTTTGATAAATGTCATACATTGCATTATTAAATTATTTTGTACTTAAAAATATAGCCAATCCTCAATATATAACGTTTTATGGTGAACTTGAGCATAATTTTCACAGCAGAGAGAAATTGCACCTATATTACAAAGATTAATTCAAAGAAACATTAGAGCAATGTTGCAATATGCACTGTATCAATATACACTACTTCATTTATATGCTATTGCTCCCAAAATATAAATAAATAAAAACTAAAATCATTAAAATTTGTGAATTTTATGAGCCTAAATCATAAGTAATATGGCAGCAATCACTCTCTCTAAATTTAACATGATTTTGTTTATTAACTTTTTCTTTGTGTTAAATAAATTAAAACACATAGTTACCCCCCCCCCCTAAAAGTTTGATATAATACAGCAGAGGTGGCCAAATTTCATATCTGCAAGAGCTATATGTTAAAAATGAAATATATTTAAGAGCCAAAATTAAATTTTTCAAGAATTAAACAGAAGATAATATTTGACATATAATTTTCTGATAAGTTTAACAATGTATTATATTTCCAGGAAACAATAACAATAAAAGCATCAAAGTTGATGATATAAACAATTATTAAAAAATTGCCACTACAAAAGAATAAAGTATATATAGTTTCAAAATAAAATGTAAATACATTGTGCTATTATAAATTATATCATGATTTTACTTCAAAAGTTTTGTGAGAGCCATACAGAACCATCTAGAGAAAAACATGTGGCTCATGAGTGACAGTTTAGCCATGGTGATAGTATAGTATGTTGATTAATAGATTAATAAAATGTTTTCTAAGTATAATTAAGTTATAAAATCAAAGTCACTGATTTATACTAAAAGATCATTCATAAAAGATCACATATTCAAAAATATATTAGAGAACTAATGAAAAAAAAAAGCATATTTTGTGTATAATTGTTTGCTCCCCTGAAATGGTTAAAGTTACAATCATGTTAATAGTTAAATTTTGGTAAGATATTTAATTTATGAATATAAGATATGAATTAATAAACCATTTCTATAGTTGTTATCGCAAGATATCAGAAAGTCTAAAGCCTGTGAAAACAATCTGATACTTTGTTGTTCATTTTATTAAAAACAGAAAAAGGTATGAGAGAATAAGTTTATTATTGGTACGATTATTTTTTGAAGGAATGAGCATGACAGAACATGCACACACACAGGAAATATAAAGAGAATATTTATTCTCCACTTCTATATACTTTGCATTTTCACACAAATGCAACAAGTAATGAATTACTCCTTGCATCATGAATTGGAAACTCCAAGAAGACTACAAAATAAATCATTTCACAAAAGTGAAGCTCAAAAATGAATATGCATTCCTAAAACTATAATCATTCACTATCCATGTGAAAGTGATAATAAATTTATAATATTTGCAGACTTTTAAAGAGCTGACAATTCATTTTCATGTACTATATCTAGATATTATATTATACTGAATTGCTATGTTATCAATACTATCAACTCTTAAAAAAAGTGTTGTACTTACAACTTAAATTTAAAATTAAAAATTATTAAAGGGGAAAAAAGACTTTTGTCATTTAAAATAACTGAGTCCACTATCAGGACTTATGTAAAGAACAGTAAAGAATTGGAAAAAAGGACTACAATAAGCTTTAGCCATATAGTTGAGAAATAAATAAAAAAAAGGCTATCTATTTAGATAGATGCTCTATTGGTTATACATGCAAAAAAATGATCATTATTTGAAAGTACTTCTGCTTGTGAACAACTTTTTTCAAAAATGAAATATTCTAAAAATCGTTTTAAGAACAAGGTTGCTGATGACCACCTAAATGATGTTTTGCTTCTAGCATCAACTAACATTTCTCCTGATCTGAAGAAGTTATCAAACAATAAGCAGAAACGAGGGTCACAATAATTAATTTACCATTTCTAATTGTATTTTGTTTATAGTAAGGAATTTGCAATTGTTTTTGTTGTGTTTGCAGTAAGTAATTGTTTTACTGTTATCCCTACAGTAAAAAAGCAACTTTATTTAAATAAAATTTACATTGTTTTCTTTAAATGTACAAATAAAATTAAAAGCGCATGAAGTGCTTGAAAGAGAAGTTATAAAGAGTGCAAAAATATTAAAAGCTGAGCGCTTTTGAGATGGGTTGCCTCATATTCATAGTAATATACAAACCAAGACAAGTTTCTGGACAGAGCGATTTAAGGTAGAGATGATTTGTTTGTAATACATTTGATATCATAACCCTTCTTCAAAACAATGCGCAGCAGTCTGACCCTCTTTCTCCAAAAGATTGCTGATCCCTGCCATAGATAATATTATTGATTGGTGCACAGCATGTTGATAAAGGATACAATAAAAAATCCAGCATATTTAAAAGAGGTGTTTGTGAGTTTTCCTGTAAACCAAGACCGCAGCCCATATTTTTGACAAATATACGTTTCAAGATTCTACACTCTATCAAAGATGTGTTAGTTATTAAATTAAAACAAATTTAATGAATTGACTATTAAATTTTTTTAAAAAAGGAATAAATTCTGATAAATTTCATTAAGAAGCTCTATTTCTTTTTTTTTTTTTTACTTACATTATAACATGAGACATTGCCATACATTGGTTCAATTCAGTGTGTTTCTGTTTGTCAGCAGTTTTTTTGACAAATTATCATAATGATAAAAATTTGGGACCTTTGTGTCACAGAATATGATGTAGAGGATTATTCCCAAAGGTATGAAATCCTGCTCTCCTAAAAAGTGTGTATTAATGGTTATGATATGATTGCCCACTGTCAACATAAATAAACTGTAAATATAGTATTTACATTTTGCTTTCATTTTTCTGTTAATAAGTTAATTCAAAAAATAAATAAATTGTAAATATTGTCATTAATTTTTTCCATAATGATTTCTTTTTTAAAAAATAACAGTAATAATAAATAAAATGTAAATATTAAATATGACATTTAGCATTTTTTTTGTAAACATTTGGGGGAAGGGGCAAATTGTAGATTCATCAAAAATGCCGGCTGCCATCTTTGGTTTACAGGAAAACTCACAAGTACACCTGGGTCTCGTTTTATGCAGTAGATAGGTTCCTCAGAAAACGGGCACAAAAATAGACTTAACTTACCTTGAAAAATGTAATTTTCCAAAAATCGCATAAAAGCAAAGCAACAACGTAAAATTACTTTAAAATTTGCATTAAAAAAAATAAGAAAATAAAATATGACTAATAAAAAATTTCAAATTTGAAAAAAATTGATACAAGACAAACTTTTTTTATTAACTACAGTATTTAATTTTATTCAAAACAATATATTTTTGTGCGTAATTTAAATTTTTTCATATATGTACGGTATTTTTATCATTATCGCTATTTGAGACATCAGATTCATCATGATGTGATGTGATGTGAGGAACTGTGGCTTCTCCTTAAAATGAAGTCAAGAGGAAATACAAATAAAACGTTTTCCAATCGCTTTTGATCCTTTTCATTTCACTAAGCGATCTAAAATTGAAATTTTTGTTTCCAAAGAAATTCATTTTCTTGTGTGTTTTTCTCTCTCTGTTAGAGTAAACTAAAAGTTTAAAAAAAAATAAGAACTTAGACTTACGATAATAAAAAGACACTGACTCACCACTGTTGGGCAAAATTTAATTAAAACTAACAATTAAAAATTAAATTCTTATTTTTGTCTTTAATTTTCAATTCTGTTTAAAAATCAAATTTCATCATTTCACATCACCTTAATTTCAGATCACGTTATGTAATTTTTAAATTGTTAATTACAATTAAACATCTGATTTTAATTGTCAAATTTAATTGTGCCCACTGCTTTTACTCACCTTTTAAAAATAAACTTGCGGACACTAAATGATTAATTGATTACATACTCTTTTTATAAAAAGCAAAAATAAAATGTGATTTAAAATGCAAAAACAACAACATACAGTATTTTTCATCTATAACGTTTGAACAGATTTACATTATAGTCTTGGTAAAATTTATTGTGTGTATATAAAATTGGGAAATTCTGACTTTTTATTGCATAAAATATATTACAGTACTATTATAAAGCGCTGAAAATATTGAAATTATTAGATGGAAGTCGAACTCCGATAATGCGCTATTACTTTAAATATGACAAGAGTGCGTGAAATTTATAATATTTAAAGTAATAGCGCATTATCAGAGCTCGACTTTTGATCTAATAATTTTTATCGCATAAAAGAAAACCGCATACAAAGATATTAAGAAGAAACATGAATCGCATAACTTCAAAATCGCATTAAATAAATCCGCATAAAACGAGACCTGGGTGTACTTAAAATATGTATATTATTCTAGGTTTAAACAATGCATCGATCCAGTTTAATGAATGATTATTAATAGTTATTAATGTATTTATCTGAAGTGATTGGTATCAACGCTGTAAGAGCAGAAAGTTTAACACTTGTAAGTCATATATTTTACTTCAATAAATACCGACAAAAATGTTATTTTAGACTAATAGGGAAAACTTGTATAACTTCAGACGCCTTGTCAATAAGTAGTAATTGATAGTTTCCCAGCAACATCAAAAAGTAAAGTTATCTTTGTTTACATGGATATAATCTCTTAATTTCCATTCTTTATCAAACTAAAAATCCATGAAAAAATATAATTCAACATATATAACTCTCAAAAGGTTAATTATTATTTTTGCAGGATGTTAAAGAAGATACTATTCTTCTACATTCTCATACTTATAAAAATAGCTTTCTAGATTTAAATCCTTATAAGAATCTTGGGTTTGAAGTGAAAAATGATCTTTTATTCCAATAAAGCCTAACAAAAGAACTATTATAGGTTAATGGAAAATAAGAGAGCTATTATAGATTAATGGAAATAACTTATTTAGCCTCAGAAGGACTGTCAATTAGTAGTAATTGATAATTTCCTGGAAACATCAAAATGTAGTTATTTCTGTTTATATTGATATAATCCCTTAAATTTCCATTCTTTATCAAACTAAAATCTATAAAACAATATATTTCAACTTATATATTATACAAGGAACCAATTCATCTCTCTCTAACTATATTCCGCCTTTTGCATCTAGTTCAATACTTACACTGCATGCTATAAATTTCTATACAATAAATTTCTATATTTTTACTTTACTGTTACCTATTTAAACTGACTACTATAGACCTCACACATGGTGTGCACAAATAAACTTTATGACATGTAAACAACCTACATATATTATTTCAAGCCAATTAAAAGGACAGACATTCTGATAATAAAATCCACATTACTAAAAAGAGGATCTAACTAATAATTATTAGTTATATTTTCTGATCTCCCTCTTAGTATCACTCTTTATAAGGATTGCCCAAAGCTGCCATTACCAAAACATTTTTATATAACCTAAATAATTACCTGAGTCTTACATGTCACTTTCCTTAGAAAGAATGCTTTAAAAAGAAAACTTTATAGTCATCTAGCCGCAATTTCCCACAGCATATCCCAGATTCAATCTCAGTACTCTTAATAACTCAAAATAAATAGTGTACAGTGGAAAAAATAAACAAATCAATACTTTAGATTTGGTGTGAAGTCAGATGAGAAGAAAATTGAACACCAAATGATGATTTCAATTTAATATAACTTATTAATATTGTAATGGTAAAGATTGTATAATCAGTCAAAACCAAAAGAGCAAGCAGGGACTCCCAACCAGCAGATTCAGAGTTACCCCTATGCTCCTAGTTTAAATCCCTACCTAGGCTTCTTAATCTCAACCAAATAATTAACATCCTTGATATCACACAGCTTCGCTTCTTCATATAGCGGACGCAGCCCAGGGTTGAAGTATGGACTCTCTTCTCAGGATTCTTCATCAACTTGTGGCCTGCCCATACATTAGCACTCGTTAAGCCCTACATAAATTTATTTTGGTTATTGATATGATTTTGGAATTTGATTATTTTATAATACTACACAGTTAAATACTATATCAATCATGTACAAAAACAAGGATGTGTTTGTTTTGGCAAATGAATAACTTTACTGAATCATGTTTAATAATTACTTAATAGTTCTGACTCACAATAATGACAAAAGTTTAATTAACCATGCTAATATAAATTTTATTATAGAAACTAAAAATAATAAAGAGAATAGCTTACAAATTATTGGATTGCAGTGACTTACAGCAATAATGTGTGCCCTATTTAATTTGTACTGGAGGTATGAAAGGCTATCAATTATAGGTTTGAATATAACAATCTATTACATATTTATTTGGTTTAATGGGACAATTGCAGACAGGTTCGATTTAAGGCTACCCAGGGTTGCTGCTGAGCATAGGTGAAGGCACACACATAAATATGACTTAGACATTGCAGTGCAACCCTATGCAAGTGCTATCAATAGCCTAACAAGTGTATGGATGATTGACTTTGCAATCTGATGGCATAGTTCACAACTTAAGGATGGATATCCCTGGCTGCAGAGATGCTCCTGTTTCTAACCAAGGGTGCATACCAATGAAGATATGCTGAATCTAGGATTTAGGGTGGCAATAAGTTTTCAGTTTATTCGCACAACCTAGACTGGGCTAATATTTGATTATGGAACCTGGGCACACAAGAAGGAATAGCCTGCACTTGTCACAGTGACTATACAAAGATGAGTGAACCATGATGAGCAGGGGTTAATAGTAATACAACCATTGCAACATATATGAAGGGGCAGAAATGCAATACAGAAAGACAAATTATTGAACCTTCCACCTAGACTAATAATAAACATTATGAAACTTATTTTATATGACAAATAAATATCCCTAGTTAACCACATATAATTGTCTTACAACTAGAATCTGTTTACAATAACTATTTTAATCATTTTAAACTTAGAAATCTAATAATATAACATTTAAAGCATAGGGAGGATTAATTATAATTATAATTATAGACTGATAGTGCGATCCATTGCTTCTTATATTGCCTGTACATGTATTGCGGTTTAATTGACATATATTGTATCAGTTGGTTTTGTCTGTTCATATAACAAGATCTAGCATCTAGGCAAAAGTACTTTGGAGTCCAATCATGCACAAGATACATAAGTCATGAACACTGCCCTATTCGCCTATTTTCCAGATTTACCAACTTATGAGCAACAATCCCGATGATATAACAATAAGTTTGAATCATTTAAAGGTTGTGACCTTTCATATTAATTATATCTATGAGTTCTATTTGTAAAATCCATGTTTTTTAAAGAAGAGTTTGGAGTGACTGCCTAAAAAATCCTCTATTTCTCAATCTTTTTTTTTTATCTTGCACTCACTGTATCTCTATTCTTATTATTCTTTCACACTTTTGTTTTGTAATTCTCTTATATCTGCTTCAAGATTAAAATCTCTTTCTAAAGAACAAGAGCTTTTGTTTTCCTTGTATTGTGCTATTTAACATGAAAACAAATAAAGAAAATATTTCTTTTAAATTCGTTGTATAAAAAGCATAATATTCACATCAAAAACTATTAGCTTTTTTGAAACAAAAGCCAATATTAAATGTTATGCTTTTGTTATATGAGATCATATTACAAATGTTCAGATATGTGTTGATATCTATAATATTTTTTCATAGTAGTTATATCTTTTTATAATTTTTTTTTTTTTTTACTATAATCATTACTAACATCTTCAACCACCTCAGTAAACCTTGATTGTTTTTTATATAGTCTGAATTTCCTGCTTCTAATAAAAGCAGTCATTGCCCTTGAAATGGTTAATCTTGAAACATTAACAATTCATTGGGATTGGAAAAATTGGGTTTCCTTTTTGAACTCAAAATTAAATAACACAAGTCTCCTGATATTTTTTCTTATAGACTATTAGTGTTTTATTTATTAATATATAGTAAATCAAATATTAATAGCATATGCATTTCTATTAGTTTGTCCAATAAATACACACATCAATATATATATAATTTGTTGCTAGAATGATATATATATATATATATTTCATGAAAGTAAGCTTATAATTGACACCATATGTAAAATGTTTAATTTTACATGCTTTATTAAAACACAATATAAATTGCCATTTTGTAAGTAAAACAATTTCCACATTTTAAAAATACATTATATTTCATAAACGGACATGCTATTATTATATTAATGTAAAAAAGCTAAAACGCTACATAATTAGATGAGGTGGAGATTTGACTATTACCAAAACTAAGAGTGATCATTTATTTTATGTTGCAATAACAGTTAAAAATATTCAAAGTATACTACAAAGACTGGTAAAAGTATTTGTTGTTAATTATAAATAATCTTAATTTACTTGTAAAAATTATATTTATAAGAATGGTATTTGATAGTTTAGTTTAGTGACTACCCATACCTACTAATCCAGTAGACATTTGTGAATTTAGAAACGTTGCATTTCTGGTGCTATTGGAGGCATCCTACTACATCGCTATGCATATTTGTTTTAATTACTGTTTTACTGTAAAGGGATGATATTTCCTGTTCAATAATTTTAGATTTAAACCAGTAGACAGAAATTCTAACAAAAAAAAAACGAACCGATATGCACATTTGAAATAAAAATTTTTGGTAAAATTTACTTAATTATATAATATATGAATTTTTTCTACGGTACATGCTTTTTCATATCTGCACTCCAATATATAATATATAGGGTTTGAACTCAGACTTTCACACGACCTTCAACTATCCACACTATCTCATACTGCTGATACACTTGATCACACACATGTCGAAAAGATAAATAATCACCAATAGTACTACGTATTTCGTGCTAAACCAGCACTCATCAGTTGGTCCAGAAAAGATTTTCATTTCAGCATTACTCCCCCCCCCTTACAGTTTGATATATGCAAGTATATTCATTAAAAGCACACACACGTACAGAGAATATTCAGCTATCATAATTGAATGTATTAAATTTAAATAAGAATAAATTGAATATTTGGTTGTTGAGAGGTTCGAGGACCAGAATGAGCTTTGATTAGGAACTTTTAAAAAACTCTTAGTTCCACTACTTACTCAGCCAAATCAAGCAGGACACAACATCATTAATCATCTCGTATGATATACAAAACCTAAAACTACTTACTTATAAAATCATCTACACATTTCTATTCTGGTACCTACATATTAGTGCGGTGATGAAAGTCGCCGGCACAAACTAATGGTATATAAAGACCGAATTAAACACATTTGCAATCTTCTAAAAAAGAAAAGAATTAATTTTGTAAGTGAATATTAAAAATATTTCGATGAGGGGAAAAGTTATTAGTCAAAATGTTGATTTTTGCTGCTAATTTTACGGCCAAACAATGGAGATGTTTCGTCAGAATTGTCGAAAGAGAATAGTCAGTCATTCGTAACGAACGTGGTCAGAAATAACAAACTTCAGTCCGTGATTCTAAGAAACAACATTTATAAATGGACAGAACTGTTAATAAACGTATGGATATATTTTTTTGGTTTGGTTACTACTTGTAATAAATTTAGATTGTTAAAAGTTTACTTGTTGGAAGATCGTTTCTCGCATAAAAAACATAAATGCATATTTATTTCATTTCTAATAAATAAAGTCATTTTCAAAATAAATATTGCCGGACTAATACGTAAGTACCCTATTTTATTTAATATGAGGTAGATGTAATCTACACTTTATGTGGAACTTTCTATTTTTGAGTGAAGTGACTTAAAAAATAAAAATGAACTATATATATTACAGAATACTTTGCCACGTAGGGGTTTTTTTTTTTTTTTAAGCAACGATATAATTTATTAATCGAAAATTTATTTCTTTAAAAAGGCTGTTTATTTTTCTATTACAAATGTTTATGATCATTCATAGCATACACTTCAAATAATAATATTAATAATCAAATTTTAAACTGTATATTACAATATGCATATAACCTTTACGATCAATTAACGGTTCGTGCTAATAGTTTATATATTCCAGAAGACAGCGCTTCAGCAAATACCAGTTTCAATTCTATTATTAGAATTATAGGCAATACATGCAAATTTATTCTGTCAGAACTTGTTAAGTTTGCTGTAGGCTTATTTCTTTTCCTTGTCTTTTATTTTATTAACATTATAAATCTCAGCATATGAAGATTTTTATCATTTACTAATTCAATTAAAAGAATATAATTATTTTTTTCTTTTCAGGGAGATAAATCACAGAGATGTCACAGTTAGAAAAGATAATTGAGTCCAGTTCACAAAAGATGAATCAATCGTGAACTCTCCTTACAAAGCTACTTTGTTTAAATTAATATTTAATAACTAACATTTCCAAAAAAGTAAAGAATTAATAATTATAAATGACATACAATCTTCAAAATAACCATAAATTTTACTGACATGGATAAAGTTGAAAATCAATAATAGATAAATAGACATGATTTATTAATAATTCAATGTTTTCATTAAAAAAACAATTATATTTTTTCTTATCATAACTTCTCATATGTCTTAATCATCTTTGTTTAGCATTTATTAAAGTGTATGTAAAAAAAAACGGAAGTTATAAAATATTTATATATTTATGTAAGCCTGCTTCAGCAGAAAACATTTGCAAGTGTAATAAAGGGAAATATGTAAATATATTATAATATTTAATTACAAATATTGGTATAGTTATGAAAAGTATTTATGCCTTGAGCATAGCAATATAAGTCAACTATTGAAGATTTCTGATTAATTAATGTTAAAGATATTTTTTTGGTTGTATTTCTTAGCAATATCCATGTTTTCATTACTTAAAAAGAAATATTTGTATTCATTAATAATTTCTGGATTGTATGTGAAAATAAATAAAAAAAATCATGTATTTTATTATATAAATATACTAAATGGAAATTTGCAGTCTCTTTACATATTTTTTTTCATATTTTAGCATATATTAATAAAGAATGTATATCTCAGATATATGCTATCTATGCTATAATTTTATCGACTGTGATCTCCATAAGTTAAAACAAAGGTATCAAATATTTTGTAAGAGAACTATAAACCCATGTACACATATACACAGTAATAGATTCAAAAGTAAATCAATCTACACACATGAGCTTTTTTAATTACAGGAAAGATAATTTATCTCATTTTAATCACCGGCAGATTCAAAAGTAAATCAACCTTCACACATGAGCTTTTTTAATTACAGAAAAGATAATTTATCTCATTTTTAATCACCGACAATTAACATATAATAATTTAGAGTCTAAATATATTGATAAATATTTATTTTTATACAGCATATTATTTATTATAATATATTAGGAAGTAATCAATACAGTATAAAAATAAATATTTATCAATATATTAGCTAAAATATTCAGTCAATTAATTTTAAATTAAAACTTTTCAGTTTAAAACTGCTATTGTCATACATCTAAAGTATTTTCAGTAAAAACAAAGGAGGGGAAAGAAATGATTTCATACATTATGCAGTTAATAATCAATTTTTTATGATCAAAATTAGTAAATCTAAATAAATATTTACTGGTTAGATTTTAAATCACAATCTCATAATTTGTTTCAGACTTATCCAAGACAATGGTGATGTTATCACAAACTTAAAAAATTATAGTACCAAAAAAAAAAAAAATACAAATTTCATTCAACACAAAACTAAATTTTGGTCATATATTATTAATAATTAATTTTAAATTATGTACTGTATACATCCTAGCTAAAATATTCAATCAAGCAACTGTCAATTAAAACTTTTATGAAGGCTAAATTCAGTCAAATCAAAACTGTTATTATAATAAACATATTTTTGGAAAAAGGGGAGGGGGATGATAAGTGATTTCATGCAATACAAATAAATTAAAGATGTTCATGCTCTTAATTTTTATTTAAATGGCTTATATTTCTGCCATTACAGCACCGTGTATTATTTGAAAAATTATTAGGTAATTACAAGAAACTGATATACGTAATAAAATATGACAAATCATACCATTAAAAAGATTACAATTAGTGAATATAAAGTGCTATTTATTTAGGTCCACATAGTACATACTGTAAAAAAAGTCTTAAACATTAATTACAATATGCAAACACAGAATGCATTAGATAATTTTTTTCTAATACATCAGGCTTTTTATTTTTTTCAAAGTTAACTGTGTGATTAGGTTTTGATAATGCACAGTTCTATAATGTGGCTACCCTTACATTACTGATAAATAACAAGTCTTTATGGTCATAATAGTACAATAAAGTGAGATATTATTGAACTTTTTTTTTAATTTTAAATAATTTCACACAAATAATATAAGATTATGAATTTAAGAAAAATAAAATTCCAATATGGGTTTTTTTTTACTCCAGTGCAAGGATTAACAATTTTGTGAAAGAACATAAGAAAAAAGTCAAATATGAGCTTACTATCTTTTTATCAATCCATTATATGCTTGCACATTGAAACCACACATTTTTTTTCTAGCAATATTGTTGTTTTTTTTTTTTAAAGTTTATAGCCACATATTGCTGTCACTGGAATCACAGTAGCAACTACTACCACCAAATACTACAGCACTTATGATCAAAAAACTATTGCAACTTTCAAGATATACTAACTTCAACCACTAACTCAGCTTTTTGTTAATATTTTGGATAAAGATGCTGGCAAAAAATTGATGATAACAACATTACAAAGTTTTTGCAATTACACATAGAAAAATTAACTAACAAGGAATTAATACAACTGGATGAATAAAAAAAAACAATGAAGAAGAGACAAGCAAAAAGCCTGTAGAAAAAAACCTGGACATCAAAAAACTGAAGAAACTGATTATGAAATTTTTGAAGAATTTGACTCTGACTTAGAATGCTCCATCAAATCAAACAATAGCCCAGATCAATGAATGAGACCTTATAATATGTTGTACAAAAATAAAATCTAATGAT
This sequence comes from Epiperipatus broadwayi, assembly GCA_028023455.1. Classification (NCBI taxonomy): domain Eukaryota; kingdom Metazoa; phylum Onychophora; class Udeonychophora; order Euonychophora; family Peripatidae; genus Epiperipatus; species Epiperipatus broadwayi. Next base: position 8,644,036 of record JAQFVV010006223.1, on the reverse strand, counting down.
CTACAACCATCAACCCCAGATATATCTCCAAAACAACAACAACAAAAAACAAATATCATCAAAGAATTCAGAACACAATAATGGACTCTTAAAATGAGCAACTGCTGACTCAGAAAATTTGATGACAATGAGTACTGAATAGATGGATTATAAAAAAAAAACCTTAAACTAAATGACTTTTTTTCTTTTTACATAAAATTGCAGTATTATATATACATACATACTTTAAGTGCAAACCTTCATAATGCATACCTAGCATAACTTACATATGCATATATTGCACATTAGAAATTTTTTAAAATTTACCATACATACTAGGATAAGGTATTTGTTATTACAATATTCACAATTTATGACATAATTTTTATCTGCAAAAACAAGATAAATTTTTTGCTATTAAAAAACCTTTATAATCCCTTAGTTTTTCTTGATATACAGTGACTTTTGGGAACCAATTGTCCTTGCTAAGCAGGGTAAAGATGTACAGTATTTTACAAAATGTATATGTATATATTGACTTTTTTTTTCTTTTTAGTTATTGCAGAAGAAATTAAACAATTACAAAAAAAAAAAAAATATCATTTACAACATTCAATAAGCAAACAATATATATAAAAATCATACCTACTCTGAAAAAATCAAGGACCCAAAAAGTATTAAATGTGATAAAAAATATGACCTTCAAATACAAAATAATTTACCATCAAACCGTCTTACTCTATAAAAATTAAGTTGATGAAATTCGTTTGATTTTATAAATGATTGAAATTAATAACATGTCAAAAAAAATCCTAAAAGTATGCAATGATTGTTCTCCTTTCACAAAATGTAGAACATGTATAAAAATTAGTTCCTGTCGTGTGTAAAAGTATCAAGTTGTCACCACGTTAATAGAGACTCAGGTCTATGATACCTCTAGCTCATTCATGTAAAGTATGAGGTTTGTTCACAGAATGCATACATGGTAAAAGACAATGGTCTAAATTTCTACATGGATGGGTGATTGAAAAGGAATCATTGCTAAAAATAAAGAAATTGAATATATATGTGGTATATTTCTACATAATAGAATAATAAAACCTATACTTCTGATTTTGGGAATAAAATCAAACTTATTCATTAACTATATAAAAAGCTAACGCAATTAATTAGATGAGTGAAATGACGGCTTATACGTTTTAGCCAAGTGATAAAATGATAGATTCAAATACTAAAGGCATCACATTGATTCCTACCTGATGAAAAAAGCAGGTCAATTTGTACAATGAGTAGATTTATTGTACCCACAGTCTACCACTTTGGAAGTTCAAAAGTCAATTATTAGGTTTTTTTTAAAAAAAAAAAAAAATCAAAAAAGTTTAATTTCTAAAAATAGCGACTCGTGTCCACAATGGTATTACCTAAACCTGAATTTAAACTTGGCAAATATTTCTATTTAAATAACATCCATATATAGTAATTTCTAAAATAAATTAAATTATCTGTCGCTTTTTAAAAAAAATTTAAATAACATAATTGAGGGACCAATGGATGTATGCTGATTTTTATTCTAAATTGATAATTTAATATTTCTGTATGTATGATACTGTTTGTTTTTGAAGTATATTTAAATAATGCTATATTTTATTTTTACTATTGATTTTTTTTATAATTATTATAAATAAATAATCGCATGGGTTATTGCTCCGGAGTTTCTAAAAAATTCAAAGGCAAGAAGTGTTAGCGGCCACGAACTATGAACATTGAGCTTCAGTCTGCAACTCTATAGTTGTACTAATCGACCAAAAAGTACCATGAATTAACTTTAAAAAAAAAAAATCTAAACACGCAGAGAAATATTTATTGCTTTAATAAATTTTTAAAAAATCTCTTAACACAAGTTAATTATTGGAATTAATAGAATGGGGGGAGGGGGTAGAAACGGCAAATTTTATACAGTTTATTTTCTCAGTATTTTATTCTAGCTTTTTAGGTTTAAAATTTGCTTACTACCGGAAAATTATATACATCTTGAGAATGTAAGATAAATGAATTCTTGTAAAAATTTAGATCTTTCTAAACTCAACTTCCTTTACATTTCTTCAAAACATTAAAAAAAAATATCCGTCAAGTAGCCATTCCTAATAACTTAATACTACATTGTAGCAAGTGATGTGAGAACAAAGTAGTAACTGATCTACCAAGATCTAAACAGTAAAAATAAAAATAAATATAAAGGTGCCAATGAAGCAAACTTCCTTTTATTAAATTAGTGTTAGGTTGAGAAACAGCAGGTAGTAAATGTAGCCACCCAATAACTAACATTCAGGGTGATAATTCAACTGACCCCAGGTTGACATCTGGATTATTAAAAGTGAACCACTACAAATTAATTAACCCTTGCCCTCTCAGATGTTCTATTACTTAAGTGCTGTTAATTAGGTAAGAAGTCAATTACAGTGAACTCCTAATCTTCGCCTATTAAGAATTTACTAATTGAACCTTCTATAGATTATTTCTGTTATAAGTGAAGAAAACAATATAGATTACGGAATTAAAAATTCCAAGAAATTAAAATAAGTGATAATACCAGCAATTTCGATCAAAACTAAGTCATATGATTCGATTTTAAAATACAAATAGCAATCACTATAGTTAACTGCTAAAATATAATACAATAAAAAAAAAAAGAGAGATTATTCTGACACTATAAATAATTATCATACTAATGTCTCTACGGATAATGAAAAAGGGGGATGGGGAGTAATTAACTTTTATTATTATAACAAATTTAAACAAAGTGTAACAGGACTAAGAAGCTTTTTAAAAATTAAGGGTGAATAAATAAATTGAAAAAATATTGTCATTCTATCTTTATAAGTGCACACACACACAGTCAAATCATGTGTGTTTGATTATTACTAGCATTCATGCTTTTTAAATAATTTTTTATTGCTTCTTAAGTCTCACTAAGATTAAACTTTGATAAAACATTTTTCTTCTTCTAAAGCAATTTAATCTAATAACTTTTAACAAAAAATTACAATTATTACGAATGCAAGACATTCTTATCATATATAAGACTTTAGATTATCTACACATGGAATACTTGAAGGAAAACAAAAAGAATACAAATAATTTGAATCTTTATAAATATGTGTTTTAATGGAACATGGTATCTGATTAAGCTATGTTCTAAGTTAGATCACTAATTTTAAATCATGACACAAAAAGTGTAATTCAATGAAAATCTGCTTGAATTTTCTCCAGGGTAATTGTAGTTACTCCATAAAGGGAATACCATTTACTTTTATAAATGGGCTGCTACACAACATCATTGTACAATTCAAACACAAATTCATCACTCATAGATCCTGGATGTCCAACTCAATTTCCAAAACACAATACTAAATTTATAATGACCAAACATTCACACACACGTAATGTATATGAGAACAAAGAATTTATAGTGACATATAAAGTTAATCAACAATAATTTAATAAATTAAATAATATATATCTATAATGCAAAAAACAAGAAAGTTACCAAACTCAACCTTCTACATATATCGAAAAAATGCATATCAATCATTATTCATGCATACACAGCCTCAACTTCATTTAATAATGAAAATAAATTTAATATTTAATTTAATATAATGATTTAATACATTTTGATCCAATATATAAACATAATATTCATTTATCAACAATAACAATTATAGTAATAGTTAATAAACACTGAATATACAAAAAAAAATTTGTAGATATTCAGAAACAAAATATTCTGATGACTCATTTTGAAAAAAATAAAACAGTCAATTAGAATATTAGAAGCATCTATGCACATGTATATATTAATAAAATTATAACATCTTATGAATCTCTTAGTTATATTAATTTTACCATTGTAATGTTTCATGGATGTTAACACACCTATTTAATTCCTATTAACTTCAATTTTATTATTTAGAAATCTTCCTTCATTCATGTCCTCTTAAGTGTCACACATTTGGCTTTGATAATATGTGTAATTATTGTACATTTCTTTTCTTTGAGTTAACACATCCACTTGCTGTATTTATTGCTTCAGGAAATTTTTACAAGAAGACTTCATTTCACTGGCTAATTACATGGTTGGGTAGTAATAAATAGCGAAATTAGCAACCCCAAAAAAATTGCTTATCCAAATATAATGACATAGCAACAACACGAATAAAAATCATTATCAGTATTAAGAAAATATGACAATATTCTGGATCTATATCTTGACGATCCAATGAAATCACTGAAGAAATGTTTATAGAATCAAATGCCTTTTCATAATCTACAATTCCAAAGCATAATGGCAACTCATATTCATTTGTCCTTTCTATAACTTCATTCAATACCTGGATATGGCAACTCACTAAAGGAGTGAAAGTAAATGGAGATTATTTAAGTCATTTAGATTTTGCAGATGATGTAGCTGTTTTTGAAGATAATGCTTCAGAGCTGCAAGAAATGTTGCAGGAGTTATCAGATGAAAATAGGACTAAAGATAAATATTAAAAAGACTAAAGCAATGTTTAATGAATTTTTTCAAAATATGAAAATAAAGATTGATTGTGATGAGTTAAAAGAAGTTAACAGTTACAAATATCTTGGTCAGATTATTAATACAGATGGAAACATAATGGATGAAATTAATCATAGAATTAAACTTGGGGTGCTTTTGGTAAAAATAACTTAATACTAAAAGGAAATATGCCTATGTGTTGGAAAAGGAAGGTTTTTAATAAATGTGTTTTACCAGTTCTTACTTATGGAACTGAGACTTGGACTCTTAATAGAAGAGCAATACAGAGACTTCAGACCATTCAAAGAAGTTGGGAATAACAAGAAAAGATCGAAAACGCAATATATGGGTAGGAGAACAAACAGGTGTTACTAACCTCATTGAAAAAATTAAAAGACTGAAATGGAGTTGGACTGGACATTTTGCTAGAAGAGATGATAACAGATGGACAATTAAAATCTTAAACTGGATTCCAAGAGAATATAAAAGACCCAGAAAGAGACCACATGTACGATGGATGGACAAAATAATAGTGTGCAGGGGTAATGTAGAGAAGAGAAGCTAAAGATCAGAGATGGATTAAACTTGGAAAGACCTTCATCCAGCATTGGATTGATAATGGTTGATGATGATTAGGAAAATTATATTATAACTAACAATTCTCCAACCATATCTTTCTGTTATTCTTAGGGAAACTTATAGCTATCAATCTAGATGGCAAGTGATTTCTTTTCTAGTACACTCTTTAAAAGTTTAATAAACTGCCAACTTTAGTTTTTGAAATAAGAATTTGATCTTTTAAGTTTCAATAATAAGAATAAATCTATTCCAGAATAAATCCATTTACAAACCTGAACAATTGTTAACGTCATCTCGGCTGCTTTAATAAATATTTTAACTACTTAATTGCTATTGTTTTCTTTCCTTTCCTTATTTATTCATCAATTACGTTTTTTGTGCTAAATCTATGTAAATTATTTATCATTTTCTTATGTATATTTTAATGATTTGACATTGTTTTGTAAATTTTAATTCCACTCTAATTTTGTTACAAGATTATACTATTTTATTACAAACTTATATTCTGAATATATAAGACTAATTTTTTACAATTTCAGCCCAGTATAAATTAAAAATTTATTTTAATAACAGAAATAATTTGTTTTTGTTCTTGTCTCTACCACCATAAAAAAACAGTGATTGATTTAACTTTATCTTCTGATATTTGTATTTGGAGACAATAAAAAGAAATTATTCCTTCACATTTGATATATGTAATATGTCATTTTATAATGTAATCATTATATTTTATTAATGCTATCTATCATTTGAATTCTTTCCAGTACTTAAAGAAAAGTCTGATTTAAACACAAATTTATCCAAATTTACATTTAATATAATATCAAACTATGAGATATATTCATCTAAATATGTATGTTAGTTTTGTCTGCATAAAGACAACTTCATTAATAAAAGATCATTGATTACTAGTGATTATTTGTCTGTTAGTTTATCATCTAAATTTCAGAACAATGCTGTTAGTTTTAGTGAACACTTTACATTATTAAAAGGGCATTTGGTAGTGTTTTAGAGTTTATTTTCTTGGCTAGTCTGGTTGAGTTGTCAATTTGGACTAATTTTAAGCATATATATACATAAAGTTTTATAATTCATATTTTTTAATTTGCATTGGCAATTTTATGATTTTCTTCTTTAAGAAAACTATATTAGCTTTCCAAAAAATAAAAAAAATATCATATTAATTACTTTACCAATAAAATACTATTTGCGAAATGCACGTGACATGTGATCTATTTGAAAGCAGATTTATGTATTTCAATGGATCTTCTAAAGTTACAGCTTTTCATTTAATCTCAATATACCCTATATATTACATATATAAACACAGGTATATAACAAGCTTGTGTGTTCAGTTATTATACATTATTCTGATTGGTTAATGAACTAAAATAATTTATAAATAATTACAAATGAAAAAATATAATATTATAATTAAATTAATATTAAAATCTATTTGTTTTAATTGTACAAAAGAAATTCATAAAATAATAATAGATATAATCTACAAGTGATTTCACGATACTTACAAAATTCTAATACATTGAAAATTCTTAAGATTTTTCTCTAAAATTAAAAAGATGTATTTTTTGTTGCTTATAGAATTTAATTAAATAGATGCTTCACAGAATAGTTCATAAAATAAAATCATTTCATAGCGTGCAACTTTTTTTTTTAAAATTAAAAAAAAAGATTTGATTGAAAATCCAATATTATTGAACTATATTTATATTCAGATTTCACATGACCCACCACTCCCCACTCTATCTAATAACACTGATACACTCAAGCACATATATGCTGAAAAGATAAATAATCACCAATATACATATTTCATGCTAAACCAGCAATCATCAGTTGGTCCAGATTATCATCTCCCACACATATATACTATAAGTGCTCAGATATATATTAAGATAGACAATCTTCATACTTTAATAGACAGGCTCCAATCTACTACACACTCCAACTCTTCAACCATCCATTCAATTGAAAATCTGATGATGGAATGCTCGAAGACCACCCTGAAGCCGAGATTCTTGTCACACCCATATTGACCTAAAGTCAATCTGAACCCACATGTACAGGACATAATCCATTAAATACATATGCAAGGATGGGCAAACATCTCTATAATATAATAACTGAAACACGGGCTTATTATATACCTGTGTCTATATATGTAATATAGGGTATATGAGCACAGACTTTCACATGAGCCACCACTCTCCACTCTATGTAATAACACTGATACACTCAAGCACATATATGCTGAAAAGATAAATAATCACCAATATATGTATTTCATGCTGAACCAGCAATCATCAGTTGGTCCAGATTATCATCTCCCACACATATATACTATAAGTGCTCAGATATATATTAAGATAGACAATCTTCATAGTTTAATGGACAGGCTCCAATCTACTACACACACCAACTCTTCATGTGAAAGTCTGTGCTCATATACCCTATATTACATATATAGACACAGGTATATAATAAGCCTGGGTTTCAGTTATTACATTATAGAGATGTCTGCCCATCCTTGCATATGTATTTAATGGATTATGTCCTGTACATGTGAGGTTCAGATTGACTTTAGGCCAATATGGGTGTGCCAAGAATCTCGGCTTCAGGGTGGCCTTCGAGCATTCCATCATCAGATTTTCAATTGGATGGACGGTTGAAGGGTTGGAGTGTGTAGTAGATTGGAGCCTGTCCATTAAAGTATGAAGATTGTCTATCTTAATATATATCTGAGCACTTATAGTATATATGTGTGGGAGATGATAATCTGGACCAACTGATGATTGCTGGTTTAGCATGAAATACGTATATTGGTGATTATTTATCTTTTCAGCATATATGTGCTTGAGTGTATCAGTGTTATTAGATAGAGTGGAGAGTGGTGGGTCTGTGTAAGTCTGTGCTCATATACCCTATATTACATATATAAACACAGGTATATAATAAGCCTGTGTTTCAGTTATTCAGATTTCATAATGCAATATATTATCTATACGTTCTAAACTTTAAAAAAATCCCGACTATGCTTACAGCTTAAATCTGAAATTAGATGTTATACAGCAAATGAAATATAGATATTGTTTGCTATTTGAAAATAGAGTAACAATTAGAATTTATATAAAAAAATTGATCAATAGAATATAAAAATTAAGTGCAAAAATCCAAAAATAAAGTATTAGTAGAGATAAAGATTAAACAAATTTTGTTCATGTAAAATAAATTTTGGATTACTGAGAGCAATTACGTTTCAAAACAATTTTTAAACTTCAATGAAAGAAACAGTAATTGACCTCAAGATTTTTCATTTATTTATTTAAAAAAAGCATTTCTGGTTTCAGTGTTTTATAAGACTAAATAACTGTATTTGGTTTTACATAAGAATGATTAAAAAAAAGTTATAAAATTTCTAAAAGCAAAAAATTTCTTGATTACTAAAAAAAATATGTCAAATCTGCAATCACAATATATGGTTTTAATGGTAGAATATGTTAGAATGGGCAGTATTTTTTTAGCACAGCATATTAAATGTATAATAAATTTTAGAAAGAGTCATTTATTGTGAAAGTCTAAAAAAAACTGTACATTATGCATGTGTAAATTGCATTCTCTCATAGATAATCTCAGGTATTTCCATTGAAATATCAAGCGTAATGCTGTGACTAAGTTTAGTTTTTCTGAATGTTTATGTTAATTTTTTTTTTATAGAAATAAAAAGATAGCCATTTTTATTAAAATTCAGGATTATTCAAATAAATTGACAGCAGGCATATAGTTTTAAATTTTATATTGTAATGGTAAGGAGATAAAGAGATATCATGGAATGATGGAAATTATTAAAACATCATTCCAATCAATAAGTATGAGAAAAATCATTGTTAGTGAGCAGAGTCCTAACAGCACTACCATTAATTATTTATAGTCAACAGGATGTCACCCCTTGCATCTGGAATTAAAAGAGGTGTTGTATAAAACCTAGGCTAATCATCTTTGAGCCAATACAAACTTAGGACATAATATAAAAAGGCCTCATCAATATTCCATTGGCACTGCATATAATTTAAATGTTAAAATTACAATAACAAACATAAAAAATTGATCGAATCTAGATATCATGTAGATCATAACCAATACTCCTGGTCATCTAATACTATGAATTACTTGCTATATATAAATTAATTTTAAATCTATAAAATAAAATGATGAAATGATTTAAGTTCAAAGTGATCTTTTACCTTTGTGCCATCTAAAGAATTCTCTGGAAGTTCACACACTTTTACCTACACATGTATATATGAAATACCATTATGCTTAAACCAGCTTAGGATTACAAGGACCCTAGGGAGTGTGAAGGTGAACCAAAGAAAATGCACATATATAAACTAAATCTATTCTAATAGTAAAAAACTTGACTGAGATAACCTGCAAAATGCCTTAAAACAATTCTGAAAAAATCAGTCACACGCTGCTATATCACAGAACAGATTTAACAAATAAAGACATCAACAACAAAAAATAATTTCAGAAACTATTAAAGTAATTATATAAAATTAATAAAAGAATAAAAATTTAGAAAATAATATGACAAACCCAAAAATTTACATATTGATCAACCATAGCACATATAATTATTATTCTCTTATGATATTTTAAAATAATAATTCATTTAACCTAAATGAATTGTTTCTCTACAATAATCAAATCTCAAAAAATATTAAACAAAAAAAAAAATTAACATAACTTAAACATTTCCTTTCCTTTTAAACTTAATGAAAAACAAAAAATATTTTCAACAAAACAATTAAAAAAATATATACACTATCCCTAATTAACACTTTCACTATAAAATAATATTTATAATTGTAAATCTATACACATTACAATGCATCAGTTATGTTTTCACCATGGATTTTCTTTCTTTTAGTGCTTTTGTAATTACAGATTTCTGTTTAACAATTATTATCTTTTTTTTTATTTTAAATATTTTATTTAAACATGAAGTGTTCTTTGTACCCTGAACGGTTTACATTGTATTTAAAGCATACAGATTAAAAAAAAAGAGAGGTACACCTTCTGCACAGTCCTGATATTCATGGTGGGTTATTCATTTGGAAACTCAATCTTTTCCCAAGTGTCTCTGTGTAACAGCTGAGGTGCAAGGGCTGAGTCTCTGACTTTAGCCTGTGTGAGTAGCTTGATGTAAATCTGAAGTGGAGTATTTTTAAAATGTCCAAACCTTAATTTGCATCTGGTTAGCCATAAGGTGAAGGTCAAGAAGATGGACAATCTGATGGATGCATAGGTTCCCTGTTTGATCGTGTTTTGAATTGATAGGACATCTCTGATGTCTAGTGAAACTTTGTTAACGATGAAGTTCCTGATAGGAGAGAGGGTGGAGCACATGCATAATAGATGGGCTGTGGTCTCATCAGCTGAGTGGTAGAATTGGCACTGGGGTCCAATCTTTGAGAAACCCTTCCTGGCCACAAGAAAGCAACTGGTGGGAAGAAAAGCCAGATTGAGCTTAAGAAGAAAGTCAATGTGTTTGGATTCAACATCCCAGTGATTCAGCTTTTGGATCAAGGCTTTGTTGGAAAACCCCAATACATTTTGAGTCAGGGCTTAATCTTGGTGTTTTAATTTGTAGACAGTCCAAAAAGACTTTTTAGCATCAAGGGCTAGTTGGCTGGGATTCATGGCTATACTGATTTGATTCCAGATTTCACCCATCCATTTATTATCTTTCAGGTTACTGTTTCCTTCTTGTAACACCAAGTTTAAATTTTAATAATTATTTATTTCCAGATTAACACAGATATCCAGTTTAATAATCTTTTCATCAAAGCTCTTCCATTAACTTTTATTCTTGTAGCTCCAAGTTTTAGATTAATATGTATTTTCATTTCAGGTCAACACAGGTTTCAATTAAACAATTACTTTCATTAGTTCTTCCATTTAAATTTCAGATCTCAGTTTAGCAAGTATTTTAATTTCAAATTAACACAAATTTCAGTTTAATAATTATTTACTTCAAGTTAGCTTTTCCTTCTTGTAGCTCCAAGTTTCTAGTTTAATAATTACTTCATTCCAGATTAACACAGATTTCCAACTTCATAACACTTTTCATTAAAAGTTCTTCCATTTAACTTTTTCTTCTTTTGTAGCAGCAGATTTCAGTTTAAAAAGCATTTGAATTTCAAATTAACACAAGTTTCAGTTTAATAATTATTTTCATTTCAATGCTTCTATTTAACTTTTTCTTCTCATGGCTCCAAGTTTCCAGTATAATAATTTCCAGGTCAGGTTAACATAAACTGAGACCTTTGTGATTTGGGATGAATTATTGCATAAGACTTTTAGAAAGTTTCTCCCAGAAATATTTCCTATTATATTCCTTTTGGTGAAAGTGATTACACAGTTGAATTGGCAATGCTCAGTATTTAACTAAAATTTAGCTCATACTATTTGTAAACTCTATTCTATTACATTGATGTTCAAAAATCATTTTTTAAACTAGTAGTGAGGTTAGTTTAACTTCCTACTGCCAGTCTTGCATTGGTGGTCGAGAGGTCAGCGCGACTGCCTTGCACTTGCAGGCAGTTGCCCGGATTGCGGGTTCGTGTCCTGGCCGATGCTATGACACTTAAAAAAAAAACTTCCTACTGCCAGATTTAGCTTCTCACTGTTCACCTCATCACAGGGAAACTTCTACTGACTTGACACTGAAATCTATTGTCTTTTGCTACCCCCCACTATCTTGTTTTTTTTTAAAAAAATATCATTGGTATTCATCTAATCATATAACTATCTTAGAAATGTTAACACAATATTCTATTTATATATTAATTTTGAAAACCCACTGCATTTCTTCCAAAAATCCTAATTCCTTTTAATTAAGACTAACAAACCTGTGATATTTCAAAACCAAAGGAAAATATTACTCTCAAAATTTGTAACGGATTTTTTTTTTTAAAAAATCTCATGATATAATGCTTGGTGCAGCATGGACTACAACCAGAGATTTAAATTCGGATGAAATTTATAACTTTTTTTCTCATTCCAAGCAAGTTATGATTTTTCCTTACAGTAGACGGCCAGTTATTGACACAATGTTGTCATTAAATAGACATCTTAGCTAGAAGACAAAAAAAGGTGAACCACCACTATCTGACATTTGATTACTGTATTTTCTTTCACTGTTTCTCTATACAAAGCCACTGGAGAAAGAGTGAACTATGAATTTATCTTATCTTTATATATATATATTTTCAAATAGCAGAGACTCTATCTAAGATTATTAACATTTCTTCCACTAAGATCGAATGTATGTACATCTACATTGTATATATTCACATACACACGTGTATATAAATTTAAAACAATTTATTTGTAGACAGGATTACTGACCAAAATACTAAGACGTGGACAAAACTTTAAAAAAAAATGTTTGTAATAAATTATGAGTATTAACAGAAGAAATAAAGTGAATTTATTATTTTACAAATTACAATTTTAATTTAACACTTATAAAAAAAATTAGGTCAAGATATTTAATGAGGGGGAAAAAATGATTTCATGTTTCCATTTCTCCAGCCTTTAATATCAAATTCTATTTTCATTAGACATCAATCTCAAAAGGGTCTATAGGTCAGCTTTCCAATTGTTAATCAACTGGGTAACAGAATAGTTTCCTTTAAATGCCATTAACACACACCTTCAATTAAGCAAGCTAACTCATTGTTTTCTTTCTACGGAAAGCTGATCTAATTAACAACCAAGCTAACATGGATTAACTTCAGGAAAGCTTGTGACTTGCTCGCTCCTCCTTTGCTGGTAATGGATATCAACACAGAATTCATTAGCATAAAATATGAGGTGAGAAAGGGCACTCAATTTACTCAGGTGATTAAGTAGCCAAACATATGAACCAAATCTCATTTTCTGCTTAAATTAAGACTAGCTAGCCAGGTGTTATAATATTTCTTGTGCTGCCATCTACTACACGATTTTTTTCCATTTCTTTTCTTTCAGACATCAGAATTTGTCAGATTGAGTACTTTCTTGAGTGTAAATTACTTAAAGGTCAAAGGTGGGTGCTTGTCAATTATTGTTTTAAAAGTTAATGAACAGAAGATTAATTGTTAAGTTTGCAAACAAAGTAACAAGGAGGTGTTAATTCAACAGTGAAAGCAAATAATTTTCATAGCAGCTAACCTAATAGACTATATATATGCATTCCCATCTCTAACATATATACATAGTACATAATAATAAAAGATTTGTGCATTAACTTAACTATGTATTATATTCATATGTAAATTACTTTGTAATAATAAGGTGAGCAACATAATACAAAGCTTGAATTTTGCGGCATAAAATGTTTTGTGACTTACAGAAAGTCAGTGAATAAAAAAACAGTAATCAACAAATAAAATGTTACTTAATTAATACTGGTGAATTTTTTTTATTATATTTGAATTGTCTTGCAACAAATTATTAGTTTTTAGGGTACATCAGCCTGGCAGTGGTGAAAATCACAGGCACAAACATACGTGTATACAAAGACCAAATTAAACACATTTATAATCTTCTAAAAAGGAAATGAATTAATTTTGTTAAGTGAATATTAGATAATATTCTGATGAGGAGAAAGTTATTAGTCAAAATGTTGATGTTGCTGCTAATTTTACAGTAAAACAATGGCTGTCTTTCTAAAGAGAGTAGCCATTCGTAATAAAATATGGTTGGAGGTAAGAAAATTCAGACCACACCCGAGATGCTAAGAAACAACATTTTGTAAATGGACAGAATTGCATGGTTAAATATATGTATATTATAGCCTTTTTGCTTTAGTTACCACTTGTAATAAATTTGAATTATTAAGTTTACTTGTTGTAAGATCATTTCTCACAAAAAATGTGTAAGTGCATATTTGTTTCACTTCCACTAAATAAAGTTATAAATGGCGATTTTTCAAAATAAAAATTCTTTATAAGTTTAAATGTTGGAAGATAATTTCTCACAAAAAAACATAAATGCAATCATTTTCAGTAAATAAAGGTATAGGCCATCATTTTCCCAAATAAATATTGCTGGACTAATACATAGTTTTTAATATTATACAATATTATGGTCAGTAAAAAACAGTTTAAGAAATGTCAAAAAGTTTTCTTAAATGAGAATGAGCAATGATGTAGAAATTTCCATCTACTTCTAAATATCATACATATAATTTATTATTAAAGCCCTTGATGGTTTGGTGCAGTAGTAGAGTGTAGGGGCCAAGTTTGTTACTCTCAGTGATTTAAATTTCTTAGGAAATTAAGAGCAATAAAGCCCTCTTGATATATTACTAAACAATAATCAGAATGAAAATAAGACTAACACTTCCACAATTAGACTGTCCATAAGACACTAGGATACAATAGCAGCAAATGCATAATACACAAATAGAATAGCAACAAGAGGTGATTAAATAGTTCCTTACTGAATCTGATATTGTTTGGCAAAAGATTTATTTTAACGAAATCATAAAATCTTTTTTTCAAATGCATCACATAATGTGCAAATGAAACAAATAATATTCCTTATTTAAATATTATCATGTTCATTACCAGACCACTATGTAGATAAGAATTGCTTTTGTGCAAGGTAAACTTAAAAACCCCACCCCCTTCCCATTGAAATAAAATTTGTAAATTAAAATACTTTTTTTTCCCCAGCGTTTTTGCAATAAAAACTTGAAAATGTGACTTTAATCAGTTAATGTGTCTGGTAAACACTTTATGTCTTTTATTTATTTATTTCTATAAAATAAACCCGAAGATTTAAACACACATACTGAAGTAAAACAAATTAATGTTTAAAAAAAAAAAATTGAAACAATAATTAAATAATACTTTAAAAAAATATATTTATTTAGTAATGCAAGTGGAAATTTATTGAATTTGAAATTTTTAATATTTCTTTCAAAAATTTTTCTATTATTTTTTGGATAATCCTGTGAATGTGCTTGTAGAGATAGGAAATTATAATTTTTTTTTAATACACCTGGGTCTCATTTTATGCAGTAGGTAGGTTCCACAGAAAACTCGCATTCAAAAAAATCGCACAAAAATAGACTTAACTAACCTTGAAAAATGGGAGATAGGTTCTGTAATTTTCAGAGTTGGCATAAAAACAAAGCAAATTATTTTAAAATTCACATTAAAAAATAAGAAAATAAAGTATGACTAATAAAAAATATCAAATATTTGAAAAAAATTGATACAAGACAAACTTTTTTTTATTAACAACAATATTTAATTTTACATTTTTTCATACGTATTTTAATCCTTATCGCTATTTGACAATATGCACACGGTTCGTTTGTAAACTGGTAAGAAATCAGATTCGTTATGTGATGTACAACTAGCGCCATTTTCAGTCTTCTGCTGACAATTGATTTTTACTACTGAAATAAATTTTAAATGTTCACATTTTGTTTCTATATTTAAAAAAATGAGATTGCAATCAAAACAAAAAGATTATACATTATTATTAGGAATATTATTTTCAGTTTATAAAATCAATAAAATCTTCATTATTTATTTTAAAAATCTACGATTATTTATTTCTGTTATACCTAACAAAATACATTTTAAAAGTTTAAAATTTTTTAATATTTATTGGGATATTTTTATATGTAAATATAAATCTATTATTATTATTTACTCATTAGTAGAAGTAAGTTATTTACATAGAAGGTAAGATTCTAAATACAGCTTCAGGCCATATTCACGTTAGCTGCTAATATAACATTATATTTTTGAAAAAAAAAAAAAAAAGTATTTCAAGTCAAAATAAATTATTAATAATTTAAATTTCTTGATATCTAATAAATATAGTGAAATATAAAAAATATTAAGAAAAAACATGAATTGCATAACTTTAAAATCACATTAAAATAATCCGCATAAAATGAGACCCAGATGTATATGTTTTTTGTTATTCACCTCCCTCCACTCCTCCGCATACAATGAAAACATTGCACTGCCCCTCCCCTTTTATTAGGCAAGCTCTGATGTTATACAAATAATTCTACTTCTAGTTTACATACTTGCTTTCTAAAAATATTATCTACAACCAGGATACAATTCTCTGGGATATAATGTTCAATGGCATTTTCCACTGTTTTGCCTCTTAAGTCTGGATAATTTTGCAGCTTTGTCCCACAGAGCAAGAAGAAAAGAGAATCTGTTTCTTTATTCTTTACATAATGGCTTGTCTTCAATATCTTTTCTGAAGTACAATAGTTACAAGGTGGATGTAATTCTTAGACTTCTTTACCAATATTTAGGTTAACTTTAACAAGCATGTCAATAATTCAAAAACCCATTTAGAATCTCTCATGCATAAATTTATTGATGTTTTCTATTAACAAAATTATATCCCTTCTATAGTAAAATATTTACACTATTATTTAATTTACAGGAGCTTTCAAATGGTGTTATATAAATGCAACATTCAACAGAGAAGAAGCAATAAAATACCAATATAATAAAATTTGTTAAGAATTAAATATTTTGGTCCACATCTTTTTTAAAAATTGTTTTTTTTTTTTTACTAGTTCTGTTATCCTTCAATTTGAGCTGTCCTACAGATCAATTACAAGTTTTTAGATAAATAACAAATCCCACAAGGCCAAATCCAAGGAAAAGCATGTTAATAAGATGTAAAAATAATAATATTGGTATTAAATATGGGGGGGGGGGGAGATATCAGCTTTAAAAATACCTGATAAAAGTAATCATAAACTAAATAATCTATACTATTATTTCTGAAATATACCTGATAAAAGTAATCATCTACTATATGCCTATTGCAAATGTATTGTAATTATCATGAGACAATAATTTTTAAATAAGTTTATTTTAAAATAAATTATTAATAATAATGTGCAATTTTTTATACAAATTAGGATATTTAAATAAATATGATTTGGAAAACTAAACATTTTCATTTACATATAAATTTTATTAATTATTATGACAAAATAGTAAATGTCTGTTCGCTTTAGTGCAATGGTAGACTACATAATATTTAATATATTTTGAACAACAGTCCCAAGATTAAGTAAAAAAGTCATCCTTTTATATATAAAAAAAATATTTGCAATTAGAACATATTTCTAACAATGGAATTATTTGGAAATCTAAACAATTTCATTTACATATAAATTTTATTAATTATCATGACAATTTGGTGTCCCCATTGATGAAGAATATTATAATAAAACTTGAAATAGGAAATATTACAATGTATTAAATTGAATAAAAAAAAAGATATACCCCTGGTTCTCATTTTATGCGGATTTTTTAATGCGATTTTGAAGTTATGCAATTCATGTTTCTTCTTAATATCTTTTTATGTGGTTTTCTTTTATGCGATAAAGAAGTTCATATTTCATTTAAACTTTGGATTTCCCCATTTTATATAGACACATTATATTTTACATACTTTAAATGCCCGTTGGAAAAAGGTTTGGCAATAAATTTAGATACTGTAGAAGATTTAGAAAAAGATAATGAAATAAAATTGGAACCTGTTCCTTTCACAGCAAAAATGATTCGAGAAAGTCTTTAACTTTCTAATCAATTGAACAATCATTTTCTTGTTAAAACACGAATTATGAATGAGCTCTTAAATTCCAATGAGAGCTAAATAGTTGTATGTCTGGATATCGCGAGCATCATAAGCAATTAGTAAAATCGTCTCAAAGCTTAATCATCAATTATATTGCCAACAGTAAACCATTAACTTTTAGCCTGAAAAAATTTTTATTGGCTGAGTGAATTAAAGTTTTAAACTTTTGATTGGTTCAATTACAGAATCAGTAGTAGAAATATATTCATCTTTTAATATTAGATTTGTTTGTAAAAAGCAAATTAATAATTTGTCAGATTATGAAAGTAATCGAAAGATTTTCAAAAATAAATTTCTATTTATAATTATAAAAATATTATATAGCAGATAATCTAAAAAGAACGTTCATAACCTATTAGAAATTACTGTGTGTGTTGTAGATTTCTTTCTCAATTTACGTTCGTATAAAAGTAAAGAATTTTTAGTAAAATCTTAACTATTTTTCTAAAATAATTATATTTTCAGCAAATTTTATCAAAATAATTTATAATATGTAAAAAATACTCTTAAAATATACATTTTCATTTTGAATGTCAAGCACTCCCTTTGGTTCAAAATGAGCAGAAACAAATCAGCGCATTATGGTACGTTTTAAAAGAGACCATAAATTCACTATGATAATGACGGTTTTAGGTGACTTGAAGCCATGAACAAAAATTTTCAGTTGATGCACTTTTTAAACATTGCATGAGACTGAAGTTGGCACTAATTGTATTTCCTCTTTGATGCATCTGATTTCTTGTCAGTTCTCAAACATATCTGCATATTGTCAAATAGCGACAATGATTAAAATGTTTAAAAAAAAATGTAAAATAAATTACACATAAAAACATCTTGTTTTGAATAAAATTAAATAGTTAATAAAAAAAGTAAAAAAAGTTTGTCTTGTATCAATTTTTTATTAGTCATACTTTATTTCCTTATTTTTATTTATGTGTGAATTTTAAAGTAATTTTACCTTGTTGCTTTGCTTTTATGTGATTTTCGAAAATTATGGAACATATCCCACATTTTTCAATGTAAGTAAAGTCTATTTTTGTGCAATTTCTTTTATGCGTGTTTTTTACGGAACCTATCTACCACATAAAACGAGACCCAGATGTATTATTACGAATGCAGAGAATATATTAAGATTAAATCATACTCTTGCTAAAATGAATTTTAAAACAAATATTCACCGACTTTATCTTGAGCTTACATTAATTGATAATAAAAATAATTTCTGTTATTGGAAAATAATACTATTAAGATAAACTTTGGAAGTACACAAACCAATAATAACCTTTGGATGTTTTATCTTTTTTTAGATATATAAAAAATAAAAATAATATAAACTGTTTTTAATCTGCGATATAGAATTACATAGTCATTAAAAAAAGTTTCAAGTTCTTGATTATGAAAGCGTAGAGATACTGATCTCTTAACTCATTGTCTAAGAATGACAAATAGAAGCTCCATAATATTTAAAATAAAGTGAATGGAAAAACACAGAATATAAGAAGCATCATCTTTATGTTCCCCAAACCAATATTTGATTATAGGAGCTAGAAAATTATTGTCTAAGAACAACCAAAAGAGGCTCCATAATATTTAAGTAAAGTGAATGGAAAAACACAATAAATACAAGAAGCATCATCCTTATGTTTCCCAAATCAATATGTGAATATAGGAGCTAGAAAATTAAAATAGTAACATCTTAGAAAATGAAAAAGTATGCATAAAAAAAAGAATGGGTCAAATCTGATTCTCCAAAATGTTCAAATAATCTGCATTTCTTATGCATCTAAACAGAATAATGACTAAATCTGTAGAGAGTCTGGTTGCTAGATTTCTTCTGGAAATCACCATATTAAAAATATCTGGTGATATGAAAACATATAAACAATGATTACTTTGGCCACATGACATTATTTCAGCCATTTATGCCCACTTTACAATATAATAGCTTCCATGTTGTAATGCCTACTTCAGACATCAGAGCCATAGATATATGGCAAGTCAAGCAATAAATATTCTACTCATGAGGTTTATAGCAGATTATTCAAATGTTGATATCTGCAATGATTTGTTTTCTTAAATATTTGTGCTTGTTATTTACAAATTTTATTTTTTGTTGATTATTTTATTTAGCATTGATTCCTACCTACAACCAATTTCATTCTCTCATATTTACTAAATGTATTTATCATTTCACATAAGACTGCTCATTTTTAACAGTAAACAACTAAAGCTAATCAAGTATTAGCAATCTAACTAGGTTTAAGCCAATGAAGTCCAATATTTGTTCTCACATAATTATAAATTTGGCATAAATTTTCTAGACAATTTTAATCTTTCTACACTTCCTATCAGTAAAAAAAAAAGCTACATTAATATGTATTTACATTTATAGAATCTATATTAAAAGATGTAGGCAAAAATCATTAATGCCGTTCTTGCAGACATGTTAACTTCTTGCAGCTCCTAAACTAAATAGCTGATAAAACAAATCTATTTGTAAGAAATTATATTTGGAATATGACAGTGCAATTATTATCCTAAATATATTGATAGTACTAATCAGATGCTGGTGACTTGTATAAAAGTTAACTCATATTTCAAACCAACACTGCCACTTATAAACTTACCAACCCAACCTTCTATATGATTAAGTCATTGATAATAAAGATCTCTATAATGATTTAAATATTGTTAAACAATATCTCAAATTTTTAAAAATTAGATATTCCATTCAATCTACAGATATTTTTATTTGGGATAAAATCTTTCAACTCATTATAAAAAATAATTCTCAAATAAGGAGAGTTATTATTTAATCCTCTACACTTTATCATTCTGACTTCACTATTCACTTTGGCTTCAATTTAAACATAATTTGGAAGTGATAATGAAGATCTCTGTACCCAATTGATTTATGCAACATTTTCTCAAATATAAACCAATGTTGATAAACAGAGCAAAACTCTCCATACAGTATTGCCACCTGTGCCAAACAGAGTAATCAATGGATGCCAGAAGGCTGGTGCATAAAATCCCTATCTAATGCTACTCATCCAATATCCCCAGACTAGTTTCTGGCTTGTGGCCTTTGTCAGTGAGGAGCTTTGGATCTGAGAGCACTGCATCTAGATCTTAGGATCTAATGCAACTCTCTAGCAACCACCTTTTATCCCTACTTAACTACAAAACTATGAGAATGAAATTGAAAACACAAAAAATATTTTCAATATAAGCTCAATAGCTTATACAGTCATATGGGTCTGAACTCAGTTCAGCACCCATACATTTTGGTGTCTTTGGCTCTTTTACAACCATAGCCACCACTATCCTATTAGGCAGGATTGGTGTTAAACCATTGAGTATCTCACAACTGAATTAAAAAGCATTTAATAAAAAAATAATTCCAGTATTTGAAATTGAAAATATCAAAGTATAATGTTCATTATATATACATAATGAATGATTGCAATTATACATTATTAATGCAAAATATTTTATCATTGTCAGTTATACAAGAAATATGATAATCAGTAACGTTTTCACTAATTGTTGTATTTAATAAGATTGCTACTCCGCTAATACGTGAGCAGATTTAAAGAATATAATAATGACTTTGATATTTAAGAAAAGTGAAGATATTAGAAATTACAGACATCAGTTTTACATGCACGATCATTACCTAGATAATTACAATCCATTTACAGCAAACTTTGGATGTAACTCAAATAAATAACAAAATGGATTTAAAAAAGTTCTAGCACAATAGATAATATCCAAATATTAAAAGAAATTATAGAAAGAATTAATGAATATGACATTAAAAGAGGTAAAACTCACTATATATATTGCCACACACAGCAAGCTAGAGTAATCAATGGATGCCAGAAGGCTTGTGCATAAAATCCCCATCTAGTGCCTACTCATCCAATATCTCCAGACTAGTTTCTGGCTTATGGCCTTCGTCAGTTATACACAAGCATAAGAGGTGGTAGTCATGCGATGTTTATTGAATATGAACATGTTATTAGTTCTGAGTTTGTAGATTATGAAAAGGTATTTTACTCTATAAGTTTTTCCATAGTGATTAAAACTTTAGAATATCAAAATATAGATCCAACACGTTAAGAATTATAAAAAATATTTATCAAAATGCAATAGCATTAATTAGATTATATAGTGATTCCAAAAAAATTAACATTAATAAGGGCAATTTCATATATTTAAAGCTTTTTACAGCAGTTTTATATGAAGAATTTTGTGAATGAAAATATGAAGCTAAAGAAATAAAAATAAATGAGATTATTTACTCACCTAGATTTTTTGTTGCTTAGTAAATAATATTTCGAGCCTCAACAAATATTACAAAGATTATTAAATGAAGGCAAGAAAATAGTAATAAAGATAATTGCTAAAAAAAAAAAATTAAAGTAATGGTCAATAATAAATCAAAAAAAGTTAACAACTACAAATCTTTTATCAGATTATTAATATATACAGATAAAAATCTAACGAACGCACTATTTTATAGAATTAAATTTGAATAAAGTGTTTTTTTCTAGAAATAGAATTAAAATGAAATGCTTGGAAAAACAGGTTTTAAATAAATATGTTGCAATACTTACACATGAATCAGATTTGAATGCTTAACAAAAAAGCAAAAGTGAGACTTCAGATTACCCAACAAAATATGGAGAAATATATGTTTAGAATAACAAGGAGGGATTCAAAATGAAATATGTAGATGAAAAAATGAACTGTTATCACTGATTTTATTGAATACTTAAACATTTTAAATGAAGTTGAGTTGAATATTTTATTAGAACAGATGACAAAGAATGGATATTTGAAGTCTTGAACTGAGTTCCAATAGATAGTAAAAAACATAAAAATAGAACATGTGCGAGACGAATAGATAAGGAAATTTATTAAAGTGAGGTAAAAAAATAAAACTATAAATTAGAGAAACTGGATGAAACGTGGAGATACTATCATTTTGCAATGGATCAAAAATAACTGAAAATAATGAAGTAAACATAATTGAAATAAATATTCTCTCTATTTTCAGTATGATGTCTAATTGAATAAAATGTTCTGTCAAATAATATCCTGTCATCAGGCAAATACTTCAAGCACAAAAAATGGCACTAAATTCATTGCTGTGAACATAATTTTTTGTTGATTATTAAAAACCATTTTCTAAATAAGTCATAAAATTATCACCACTAAAAAAATTTGCACTTTATTTAAACCAAGTAATTTACAAAGGACAAAGAATTCAGATTAATTTAAAGAGAATGTAATAATTTCAACCTTCTGAAAATTAACAATCCCTAATGAAAGTCACTAAACTATAAATTTATTTTTATAGATCTAAGTTTAAATATTATAAAACGTATAGAATAAATAAATATTAAATGAAATGAAAAAACTTACATATAAATAAATAATTCTATTCAAGAAAATATTAGAGACTAGAAAATTTTTTTTTCTTTTTAATGCCGGGATGATATATATTTCTAATAATTAGGAGAACAAAATTTTCTAATTTCAACTAAAATTTGGTATCAAAAAATAAGTCAAAAATTGTTCATAAGTTTTTCAACATGTGTATTAATATACAGATGTGTGAGAGTCTGTATAATATATATATATATATTATTTCAGGTATCTATAAAACAAATAAATGAAAACAATAGTCCTGCAAATTCTAAAAATTACATGCATCAAAAGGCAAAATCCTCAAAAAGAAGTCAACAAATACAAGAATAATAATAGTAATAATAATATTATTAAAATTCAATTTGTTTGAAATGACACTAAAATAATTCTACATTGTTGCTGCAGCTTATCAGGCTAAGAATGTCTTCAATGATATGTTTGTGACTTCTTTTATACTTAATGTGTATTTTGTGAGGGTGAGTCAAACATTATCTACACTCTGGCTGTAGAATTTATTTTATTCAACTTACAGGAACGACAAATACATTTTTAACCCAATCTCCCTACTTTTCAATACTGTTTGTCCATCTACCAAACAAGCTTTTAACAACAGTGCTCATTGAAGCCTAAAATTTGGACATGACACAGAGATGTTGGAGTTTTCCCTATAGTCCACTTTTGCACCATCAGAGTATCATCTGTTCTATGAAGACCAAGATTTATGTCTGATAAAAAGATAGATAAAGGCAACAGTGCATGTTGACTTGCAACTCAGTCTAAAACATGTTTTATGAGGAAATACAAAAGTCATGCTTGTTTTTTTGACAATGATCTTATTATTCATCATAATTTGATTAAAATGAAACATGATGCCTTTTCAGCTTGACAGAATAATAAAAAATATGAAACTTAAAAATATAGAAATCTGAACACAGAAGTTTAATGTGATAAAAAGACTTAAAAAAATGATTATAAATTAAAACCATACGGTTTGGTTGGTGCATGAAGATACATCTCATCGGAATTCTATCCAGCATATATTAAAATCATTTTGAGGGCAATCTCCTTCCTAGATACTTCAGTATTACCCCCCAACCTCATCTATGCCCATTATGTTGATGATATTTTTATTGCTGGGCCTGAATCAGTTATCAATAACATTAAATCTGACCTTCAGGCACATTCTGTTTTGCTATTGACTATTGGCTTGGAAGATTTACACAGATAGTCAACATATTTAAATATCTGATACCTTTAATTTAAAGTATACTATTTGCATTAAGTCTCTTATAATTTCAAGCTTTATGCAACCTGAATCAATCTCACCACACTCTCATAAATTTGCAGATATGACACCTCTCATAAACAATATTTAGAAGACTTTACCAGATAGCCACCTCACAAAAAGGGTAAAACAATTTTACAATAACATAAATTTCAATCCACTCAAAACTGACAAACCCTGGCTTCACCTTCCACCCAATCCTTCACTAACCAAAAATTTTAGTAAAACCTTTTCTCCATCATGCATATCTCCTCTTCAACCAATAGATTAATAAATAACTCCATAGGTAGACAAGATTCTGATCAGACTCCTAATATCATATACAAAATCCGATGTCCTCAAACAGGCTGCCAAGCCTTATACTATGGTGAATCTCATGCATGCCTCTCTAAGTGAATCTCTCAAATCATTAATACAGAAAAGCATTTGATAAGCCCAAACAGTTCCATTTTTCTTGAACACCAGAAGTCCACTGACCATAATTTTGAACTTCCTTGGTTACTATTGCATGCAAAGTATTTAAAATTATATTATTTTTCAATAAATTATTTTTTTACTTACCACACTTTATATATTCGATTGGCAGTAATTTTAGAATTGTGCTTTTTTGCATATAGATTAATCAGCCACAGTAATCTATCAGCAAGTCGATAGAATCTATTGGTAAGCTTTCATTCAAAAGCAGTAGACTGCAATATTGACATCTTTGGGAAAATTATAAATCTGATAACTGTTGACATTCTATCAGGTCCCTTCAGTCTCTACAATTTGGTAGATGTTAGCCATGCCATCTAATACTCAATATGGGCTATTAAACACAAAAAGTAGGGACTTGCTTTCATGTGAATGCAAACTCTACCCTCATAACATTAGCAGAAACTATACTTCTTGCCTTCAGTTATAATTTCATAATAATCCTGTTTAAAAATACATAGGGAAATTCTCTAATTACCAGTATTACCTATTTTAACATAAAAATATGCTTGTTTTAATTATCAAAATCAGAATAAAACATTAAATAGACTCTTTTTAAATGTTTAATTTATAACTATAGTTTATATTAATTTTAAGTATAACATTATTATTCAATTCTTATCTGTTATTCCAGTGTAAAATAACAAATAAATATCCACAAAAGATTTTGTATTTATTTCTACTTTTCCTTTCAGTTTTATATATATATTATAACTGAAAAAATTGCACAATCCACATACAAATCCCCCAAAGGCAATCACATATGCACTCCACATTCTGACATCACAAAATATCAACTTTTTCCTTTACAGCCTGATAAGGTCAGGGAGAAAACAAGACTCTTCACTATTTAACTAAGTTAATGATTATAAATAAAGGTAAGAGCTTATTTGCGAGCTCTACATATAACATGTGTAATACAAGCTGTATTTATATATTGGACTATTTCCATTATCTAATGTGTGTATTGAATGTCTTTAGAAAAGTAATTTTATTTAAATATTCCAAATGCACTCAACTGTTAGTAATATCACAGCAAACAGGTAATATATGCACAACATTTTGAGAGGTATTTTTCTCCCCTCTTCTTCAGGTGTTGCTGGCCTAACCAGTGACAGTACTAGCATGGGATTCAAACCTGGATCCTTAGATTCTTGATTATTGAATTTAATGCTCTAACCAACTGATCCATCCTGCCAAAGGCAACAGTATGTAGTAATTTCATATACTTATCTATGAGGTTCCTCTGATTTCTCCACTTTTTTCCTCAGAGCAAAGTTGATTACTGGTTTCCATACATTATGTATAGTCACAGTAGGTTGGTTTATGGGATTTTTTTGCCATTGTCATGTGAGCAGCTTCTTTAAATTTTCTTCTTTGTACCTTTTCTTCTTTATCCAAGATAGAAAAAAGAAAATTTAAAGAAGCTACTCACATGACAATGACAAAAAATCCCATAAGCCAATCTAGTGTGACTATACATAATGTATGGAAACCACTAATCAACTTTGCTCTGAGGAAAAAAGTGGAGAAATCAGGAGGAATCTCATAGATAAGTTCCCTTTGGCAGGATGGCTCAGTTGGTTAGAGTGTTACTTTAAAATTCAATAATCAAGAATCAAGGACCCAGGTTTGAATCCCATGTTAGTACTGTTACTGGTCAGGCCAGCAACACCTGAAGAAGAGGGGAGAAAAATACCTCTCGAAACGTTGTGCATATGCTAACCTGTTTGCTGTGATATTACTAACAGTTAGTGCATATGATATTACTAACAGTTGAATGCATTTGGAATATTTAAATAAAATTAGAAAACACTCAACACACATATTAGATGATGGAAATAGTCCAATATAAAAATACAGCTAGAACACCATCATCACAAATCTTCAGAAAAACGTGTAATACAAGCTTATTAAATTAGGTCATGTGACATCTGATTTGATTTTTTTTTGTAATAAAGATAACAAACTGCCAAAAATAATGAGACAACACTATTTATTCATGTATATACAACACAAACATACACTGGCATGACTTTAGTTAATTAATTTATACCTTAATTCACGGTGAATAAACATTTCTAATTTTGTTATTATTTTAATTTAACTTATGCACAGATATAGTATATGGTGGTATAAAGGTTTAAAACCAATGACTGATAGTCACTAAATAAGAATAATATTCATGTTCATTATCTGAATCGATTCCAATCTACTGCGTAAACACCTAACTGCTTTCAGCTCTCATATGAGCTGTACATAGGCTAACTGACCTGTTTAATGATGATAATATAAGCTTATAGACTAAGAATGATCTCACTAATTGACTGTGATAAATTACAGGTTATGATATTAGCATTGAATAAATAATAAAATATAATTGTAAAATGCAGGGATTCACATCTTTATAACAATAGTTATATAAGAATGCATAGATGGAAAGATTATATGCCTATGGTAGAAATTAAACTTCTACAGCATTTATAGCAGGGACTAGCAGTTGCATATATATCACTACACGACAAGTATAAAAGAAAAATGAATGTCATATGATAGGACTTAATCATCTACTAAACATCACTGTTTAAATAAGATAATGATTGTAAGGGATCAGCAATTACAAATGATGTTACAATCATCTACTATAAATGTATTACATAAAAATGAGAATCAAATGTAAATCGTAACCTAAATTGATGTATTGACAGTCATAGATTGTTATCAATCATAATAATTCAAATACACGACTAGTTAGCTGAAAGTGATATCTACTTAATAGAGCCTTAATCTAGCTTGTTTATGTAGCAGGCTTATCCTCCACTCATCATTTATAGATTTATTGAGTTAACATACTATTATTAACTAAAGAAAGGGGAAATAACTGATTAGCTAAAACTGACACTTACTTAATAGAACTCTAATATAGCTTGTCTATGCAGCAGCCTTGTCCTCCACTCATAATTTATAGATCTACCGAGTTAACTAAATAAAGTGGAAATAACTGATTAACATACCAACAATTATTAAGATAGCAAGAGATCATGATTATAAGCTAATTGGCTTTATAGAATAACTTTATATATTTATTGCTGACTAGATTGTGGCATAAAAACAAAACAGACTACCATCTCTTGCCATACTTGCTCATAAACAGATTAATTACATAACTATTCATTAACATATTTCATTAAATCAGAGACAGTAATCATGTGTTTAAGGTTTATACTTATTCTTTCAGTTAGGTATTGGCAGAGTTGATTCTTTAGTATGATGGAAGGGTTTTAAGTCACCAATCAGGTTTGATTAGAGGGAATCACAATAGGCTCATAGCTGGATATTTCAATAACATTGGACATCAGATTTTTATTTATCTCAGATGAATTTATACTGGATGCTTGTTTGTTTGGTTTCTTCTGTTGTTGACGACTTCTTTCTTAGGACTCAGTGATGGGTTTTTCAGCTTGATAAAGCAAAGCAGATAACAGTTTCCCTGCTCCTGAATGGTAGATGTGACTGAAACTAGTAGATGAAAATTACTTGACTAGCAGATTATTCAACTCACAGAATAAATAGCATATGATGAATCCTGGAAGAAGGCAGAAATTAATTTAAGCAGAATCATAAGACAAATTAAATCTTAAGCACTAAAAAATTATCAATTTCTTTTCTAAAATTCTTTTCAGGATTATTTTTGTGATTTGGAGCTATCTTATCAGCAAAATTTGGATCCATCACTTGTTGTTTGGATCATTTAACTTATTGGCCATAGATAATTACTTTTGCTGAGGTCCAAGTTTATTTGTCCAATACCCTAATTGCAAGCTCTTATTTTTGAGCAAAAATAACAGCCTTTTTAATTAAATTATTTTAATTATTTATCTCCTTAAACTAAATCTAATAATC
The DNA here is from genome assembly GCA_028023455.1 of Epiperipatus broadwayi. Classification (NCBI taxonomy): domain Eukaryota; kingdom Metazoa; phylum Onychophora; class Udeonychophora; order Euonychophora; family Peripatidae; genus Epiperipatus; species Epiperipatus broadwayi. Next base: position 8,615,108 of record JAQFVV010006223.1, on the reverse strand, counting down.
TGTTTAAAAACATTTTAATTACTTTTTCTAGAATGTCATTTCCATTTTTTTATTGTTAAATGAAAACACCTTTTTCTTTTAAACTACTTTCAGCTAAATTTAGAATCTCTTCTTTTTACAAACGTTAGAAAATATTTTGTTTTTAACACAAATTCTCTTTTATAATTAATTACATAGCATATCTTTATCTGTGCATTTACAATGTATAAATTTAATTTTTATTTATTAAAACTTTTGAACTTAAATTTTGTTCCTATTTTTTTTTATATGCGAACATGAAATATATGTGTACATATATATATAGTTTCAATATATATGCACACATACATTAGTATGTTGTGCACGCCAAGACATAACTGTCTCATGTCATTGATTATATGTCAGGTTATTCTTCAATTCTAATAATTTGGGAAACAGATCAAATTTTGATTCCTAATACCAATATATATATGTGTGTGTGTGTGTGTGTTAACTATATCTCTCATGACATTGATGGCACAACTGTTGTAATATTTAATTTTTGTTAAATTAAATTATTTTTTCAAATATAACCTTTATTCTCCAAAAATACATTCCATATTGGATCATACATTCTTTATATATGCATAAACATTTGGTTTGGGAGTTCTGTTTAAATAACTGTCTTAATGTAAGTGATGGATGGATCCTGAAAAAAGTATACTAAGATATAATGGAACCAGTCTATCTAAACAATGATGGCATCACTATAAAACCCTTTACATTATCATCATTTTTCAATGATTAGAGAGACACTGTGGAATGAAGGACTATCCAAATTTAATCCAGTTTCTCTGATTTATAGCTTCTATTTCCCACCTTACACCAGTAAACACCCTTATTTCATCCATCCATTTGACATGGCATGTCTTTCTAGGGTCTTTTATAATCTCTTGGAACTTAGTTTAAAACTTTAACTGTCCATCTATTATCATTTCTAATAACATACCCATCCCAGTTATAATTCAGTTTCTTAATTCTTTCAATGATATCAGTAAAACCTGTTGGTTCTTTCACCTATGTATTTCATTTTTGATCCCTTATTGTTATTCCTAACATGCATCTCTCCACACTTCACTGATTGGTCTAAAGTAAATGCCCAAATCTCAGATCCACAAGAACTAAAACTATTTATTAAAAACTTTCTTTTTCAAACAAATTAGCATCTTTTTTTAATATTAAGTTATTTCGACTAAAAGCACTCCATCCAAGTTAAATCTATGAATAATTTCATCCATTGTTTCCATCTGCATCAATAATAAACTAAGGTATTTGTAGTTGTTAATTACTTCTAATCATTATTATCAATCTTTATATTCCTCTTATGAGAAAATCCACCAAACATTATTTTAGTCTTTTTAGCATTTATCTTTTAATTTTATTTTTTGCTTTCATCTGAGAACTTTTGCATCATTTCCTGAAGCTCTGAAGCATTATTTGTAAAGATAATTACACCTGGGTCACTTTTTATGCGGACTTATTTAACACGATTTTGAAGTTATGCAATTCATGTTTCACCGGAAGTCGAACTCCGATAATGCGCTATTACTTTAAATAATAAATTTTGCGCACTTACGTTATATTGAAAGTAATAGCATATTATTGGAATTTGACTTCCATCTTAGTAATTTCAATATTTTCAGTGCTTTATAATAGTAAGATTTTATGCAATAATGAAATTAAAATCATGATTTCCACATTTTATGTATACACACATTAAATTTTACAAGATTATAATGTAAATTTGTTCAAACATTGTGCGTGTTAATTTTGCATTTTAAATCACATTCTGTTTTTGCTTTTTAAAAAAGAACGTAATCAATTATTAATCATTTAGTGTCCACAAGTTTATTTTTAAAAGGTGAGTAATAGCAGTGGGCACAATTAAATCTGACAATTAAAAATTAAAATATGATTTTTAATTGTAATTAACAATTTAAAAATTACAGCGACTTGAAATTAATGTGATGTGAAATTTGATTTTTAAACAGAATTGAAAATTAAAAAATTAAAGACAAAAATAAGAATTTAATTTTTAGTTGTTAGTTTCATAAACAATTAATAAAATCATCGTCTCAAAGATTAATTATTAATTACGTTATCACCAGAAAACTATTGACACAACATGAGTGTGAAGTTGGCACTAGTTGTATTTCCTCTTGTGAAAAATTGTTTTTTTTACCAGTTTGCAAACGAACATGTTTTTCGGCAAATAGTGATAATAATTAAAACGGTATAAAAAATGTAAATTACTGTACTGTAAATTATGCATAAAAATATATTATTTTGAATAAAATTAAATATTATAGTTAAAAAAAGTTTGTCTTGTATCAATTTTTTTCAAATTTGAAATTTTTTATTAGTCATATTTTATTTCCTTATTTTTTTGTTTTGCGCGAATTTTAAAGTAATTTTACACTGATGCTTTGCTTTTACGCGAATTTTGAAAAATCACAGACCGCACACCCCCCTTTTTCAATGTAAGTTACGCCTATTTTTGTGCGATTTCATTTGCGCGTGTTTTCTGAGGAACCTATCTATTGCATAAAACGAGACCCAGGTGTACATCATCTTCAAAATCCAGATGACTAAAATTATCTCCATTTACTTTTAATCCCTTAATTACCCATTTTAATCCACAAATTACTTCTTGTAAAAGTGCTTAGATGTTTTGGAGATATGGAATTACTCTGTTATTTACTCTTCTCAATGTTAATTTTAGTGTAATTATGTAATTTAATCATGGCTATTGGAATTTAGTATTAACAGAACACATACGGTATAAAATAAAACTATCTTTTAAAAAGATATCTGTGTGTAAAGGTATGTCTAGAAATTTCCAAAAGTGAAAAGTGAAGGAAATGGCATTAATCCATCAGCTTGTCAAGTACTCCATATTAAAGGTTTGAAAGATTTCCCCTCTTCTTTTTATCCTATAGTGAAAAATAGATAGACCTGGGTTACTATAGCTGATTATCTAAAAAAAAAAAAGTAAAACATTAAGACTTTCATCCAGCATGAATTTGAACCCTCAAGAATAAAGTATATTAGCCAATGTGTTATCATTACACCTTTCAGTAAATATATATATAATAACCTTTAGCTTTGTTAGTAAAGCTAAATTTCCAGCCACCTAAGTATTTAAGTATATATATATATATCTTCAATAAGTTAATTTCTACTATAAGTCAATTTATCAGAGCTTGATAGTTCAGTGCTAGTTAATCCTTTAAGTCATTTTTGAAAACTTATACAAGTCTTAATTATTTTTAAAAGTCATTTTTAATATTTTATTATAGGGTACTTGGGTATAATTCAACCGATGACGTATTACCCTGAAGGCATATCAGTCTAATCTTGCGATTTTTAAGATAACGTCTCCAAGTGATTTGCGGACACATGTAATCGCTAAAATGTGTCCGCAGATCACGTGAACACGGTACGTTAAAAAACGCAACATTAGACCGATATGCCTTCAGGGTAATACGTCATCGGTTGATCACGTGGTAAAAAACAAAAAAACATGGCAAAAATATAAAAATTTAAAAAAAAATTAAACATAAAAAAAAAAAGAAAAAAAATGTGACGCAGGTCACGTGATAAAAAAACAAAAAACAAAAGGCAAAAATCTGATGCAGGTCAGGCAAATAGTATAAAAAAAAAAAATGTACATGCATGTGTCAAAATAATTTAGAAAAAACTATATTCTAATTTATAAAACCACCCTATATTATGCTCAATTATAAAAAACAGCGCGTAGCGCTGGAGTTGGCGGGGGGCCCCTTTGTGTTTTTGACAAGCCGTTAGGCTTGGCATACACCTATACCTTGTATTACTCTCATAGCTGTAATTTTTATAATTGCCCATGAATTTACGAAAAATAATTTTCTGTATGATATAATTCAGAAATTAAAAATTGCCGATGAATTTACGAAAAATAATTTTCTGCATGATACAATTCAGAAATTAAAAATTAAATTAAAACGTAATTCAATTGTAGAAATATTAACAAATATTTTTTAGAATTGTAGAAATATTAACAAAAACTTTTTGTAAATTTTAAATAAACACCTAAATAAAAAAGACGCGATCTAATGCAAATCTGGTATTAATGGTGTCGCACTTTTACATGCATTTGGTAATTTTAAAAACGTACTGCATATTGCAAAATTGATTTAAAAAATTATTTCAAATTATTTACACATTAAAAACGTAATATAGAAATATTAACAAAAAGTACTTTACCCGAATTAATGCGAATCTGGCATTAATGGCGTCCTTGTTATCACATGCATTTGGTAATGTATATTCAAAATTTGTTTTAAAAAATTATTGAAAATTATTTACACATTAAACGTAATTCAATGTAAGTTTGAGAATTGTAGAAATATTAACAAATATTTTTTGTAAATAAGTTTGAGAATTGTAGAAATATTAACAAAAACTTTTTGTAAATTTTAAATAAACACCTAAATAAAAAAGACGCGATCTAATGCAAATCTGGTATTAATGGCGTCCAGAAAACGCCGCACTTTTACATGCATTTGGTAATTTTTAAAACGTACTGCATATTGCAAAATTGATTTAAAAAATTATTTCAAATTATTTACACATTAAAAACTTAATGTAGAAATATTAACAAAAAGTTTTTGTAAATTTAAAATAAACAGATAAATAAAAAACACTTTACCGGAGAATAAATTATTTACACATTAAACGTAATTCAATGTAAGTTTCAGAATTATAGAAATATTAACAAAAACTTTTTGTAAATTTAAAATAAACAGATAGTTAAAAAACACTTTACTGGAGAAGTTTGAGAATTGTAGAAATATTAACAAAAAATTTTTGTAAATTTAAAATAAACAGATAAATAAAACACTTTACCCGAATTAACAAATCAAAAAAGTAACTGTGATGCCGTGGATAGCAAAATCGCAATAGACAGAAAAATCAAAAAATTTCCCAAACCTCTCTACGAATTTTAAATCTCACGGGTGGAAAAAAAAAAATTGACTCTCTGATGGATTAATCACACCAGTCACTTGGTTACCATGACAACATTATCATGCAAAAAACGTCGATGTCTACCGGAGGGAAATCGGTAAGTCAAAAACGTCATCGGTTGAATTATTCACAAGTACCTATTATAGTAATTTAAACCCATCTGTGGCTATAAATAACTTCCCATTGATTAAATTAGGTATACTTTACCATACGATAATAAGTTAATGTTAAAATTATTAAAATCTAAAATTATTTTACTATATCTCCTAGTATATTAAAATTCAATGTTCAAATTAAACTTTAAGAATATCTAAATTTAAATCTTTAATGTTCAATATTAGTATTTAATTTACTTGCTTATAAAAGGCATTTCATTTGTCATTTTGTTAATAAAGGTATATTTCTTAATGCTAATTGTAATCAGATTAAATAAGTGAAGTTAAGTCATACTAATTAAAACAAGATAATAAGTTAATTTATTATTATTAAAAGTTATTGATTGTCAAATAAACAATTGTCACTTCTTTATTTGTAATAGTTAATTGTTCTTAAATTTCTTTAATAAAAACAATGGATAGTATTCTGGAAAACTTCACCTTAAAATATTATATAACAGTAAACAATGAGGATTGCCAATTCCTCAACAAGCTTTGTGATAAATGCTTAGCCAGAGCCAGCATTTAAAATATCTCTGTCAGGATCACCCTCCCCCCAATCCCTGACTATGGCACGAAACCATGGTCAGGGGTTTGGGGGAGGTTCCTGACAGAGAATTTTAAATGCTGGCTCTGATTAAGCATTTATCACAAAGCTTGTTGAGGAATTGGCAATCCTCATTGTTTATAACTTACAGCCTAAGAGAATAGGGTCATGTGATCTATGACTCTTATTTTGATTATATAACAGTGTTTAAAAAAATGTTGCAATTTGTTTTTAAAAAAATTATGTAATTTATTACATTTTTTATTTTTTTATTGTAATAATTTTAATTTTATAAATAATTGTCTTAAAATGTAGTATTTTAATTAAACAGTCTAGACAGTTATATAAATGAGTTTATTTTTAGCTTTGTTTCCTAGAAGACTAATTAATTTTTGAACTGAGATGATTTAAAATGTCAGTTGTAATAATCAAAGTCAATCACATGATCAGGAGTATAAAAGAGGAATACCTTGAACACATTTGCTTACTATTACTTTTATTCTTTTCTTTAATTAATTATCTAGTAGCAGATTTAGTTGTTTTTGATAAATGTTATTTTGTTAAAATAATATGTATCTTTAAGTTTTAATCCAGGCGCTAAATCTTTAAACTAAAGTTTACTACATAGTGTGAAATATATATTGTTATTTAACATGAGGGAAAGTTTGAATAATTATTCTTCAACAGTTATTAAGTTATTTTTATGCAGAATTAGTACTTCAAGGGAATTCTCTATGAATATCCACACTTATGTAAGAATTTTTATTGATTACCAATTTTTTATTTACAATAAACTTTATTACCAGTTCAATATTCTTTCTATCATAATATTGATACTGTTAAAGATTTTATGCTTATGCAGTATTTTATAGCAGTTCTTAAAATTTTTACATTCTTTTTCTTAATTATTGGAAGATGCTGAAAAGAGTTAAGAAATTTATTAAAAGACTTTAAAATGTTTATTCTTCAGTATTTAAAATATATTTATTTCAATATTATCATACCTTTAAACAACAGTTTTCTTCAGAATAATTCATTATTTTAATGAATTGACTATTTAAATTCTGGAAACAATTTATTAGTTTTGAAATAACATTTTAATTACTTCCCTTAGTGGCTGAATAGAAGCATTCACTCACAAAACTTTTAACATATCTAATACAAGCCACAGGTAGAAAAAATAACTCCCACATCTATGAAATAATAATTAACTTACTCATTCATTTAAAAATTATTGCTGCACTATTTATGTTTAATAATTAATATTCTACCACTGTGATGAAACATGTTCATAAAAGTTACTATTATTGTCATCTAACTGAGGACTGACCTGAGAAACAGAAACAATCATATGTGTAATAAAAGAAATATAAAATGCTTTTAAGTGAATTACTTTTCAAGCTTATTATGCAATTAATTTTTTTTATTACAAACCAGTTCTACTATATATCTCATTATTATCCTTATTATGACTATGATTTTTAAAAATATCTATTCTATAATGAAACCTGCATTATCCAAAGAATATAAGCTCCCATACCTCATTATTAAGTTATACATTTTCCATGAATATTATATTGTAATGGTAAAAACTCGTATGCCTTATTAACATGTTGCAAAATTCCACTACCATGTTTGAAGAGCAGTACCAGGTGGGTTCAGGGCCTGGGATACCGTATTCGAACATAGTCATTCATTCACAACAAATCCCACATGATAACATGTCTACCATAACAATAGCAATATTTTTCTAGGCCCGGGGATCAGGTAAACAAGAGACTCTAATTAATTATTTAATATTACGGACTACTGCTATATACCTAATACTAGTTGATAATGAAATGAGACAATTTTATTTTTAATTTAAGCAGACATGCAAACATAGAAATAGATATATATAAATATTTAATGACGATTAATTAATATACATGTAAATATATTACGCTACCAGGGTATCATATTTAATCACATCCCATGCCTCACATTTAAGTTGCGAACGTTACGAGATCGTAATGATGAGTGCATTTGTCAACCCGGCTATCATTCCTTACTTTCTTAATATTAATATACTCTAATAAATTATTAATAGATTAGCAGATGTGGAGGAGTGGAATTAGATCGAGCGTAGACATTCATAATCATTATTAAAGCAACCTGCGATAGTTTGGATGCTGCCGAGCTATAAGAGAGTCGGCTTTCTAAGAGGATAACTGCTGAGAAACGTTGGAGGCAAGAGGGATGGCCAAACATCAGGTCGGAACCCTTAGGTGTGGTCACGAGTGCGGTATCGGTATGAGGTCATAGCCTCTCCATCCCTGACCGCGTGACACGGTAGTTACTATTGGAGTGGCGAGAGGGACGACCAAAAATCAGGTCGGAGCCCTTAGGAGTGGTCACGAGTGCGGTATCGGTATGAGGTCGTAGCCTTTCCATCCCCGACCGTGTGACAAGGTTAGTTGCTATTGGAGTCATTTGTATGCCCTTTGATTAGGGGAACTAAACATTTACAGTACCTCTATTTCATTTCTGCGGTTTAAATTTAAGGCATCGATAAACCAGCGCAGTTCACACATATAATGCAAACATATTTATCTAGTCTAAATATAAAATTCACCTCCAATCCCCACATGACTAAGCAATCGATTTACTATTTACTAACCCCCCCCTCTTCTTTCATAAAACAATACTGCTTTATTTTAAGACTTAACAAACTAACTTTAAAATGAATGATCACCAAGTAGTTAATACATTATATTAATAATTATAAGCTCTCGTCTTCATAATACATATTGAATTTAATTATAATTCCTGAGCTGAGTGTTTATTTAAGATAGGGTTTTTTATTTAAATTTAAAGTTGCGCAAAAGAGGAGCAACACTTCTGCGAATTAATGGGAAGAAAACATCAGCTTGAAAATCACGTGGGCATGAAATATAATATTTAACTAATACAAATAAATTTAGGATACCCAAGTAGAAGAATAAGAAATAGATTGTTTTATGAGGTTCATTACAATATAAGATTATTTACAGATAGTTACAAATCTACATTAAAGTTTAATTAGAGTTGTATTACATTTGGAATTTGAAAGATGAAATTTAAAAGATACTAGGAAATATAGAGTTATCTTTAGAGTTCAAACACAGTCTTTAATCTTGGGTATCATGTTACCTTTGATTCAGCAAAGTGTGCACACTTGTTTGGAGAGTCCGAGGTATCTGGTTTAACAGCAGTCACATTTAGGAAAATACTGATATATAGGCAGCAGCATCGGTTTAGGTTTATCTCATTTTATGGGAAGCTCCATATTGTATAGCCATCAGTCTGGAGAAGCGCAGCAAGGCGCCTACTCCTTGCACATTGTTAGATTTAAATTTGGATCGGGAGAAGAAACAAGCAACAGCATACTTTCAATTTAATAGCTCTCTGAACTTTTTTAATAACCAGTTGTTGCTTTTATTCTCTCTTTCTTTATCTCTCGGATCCATCAAACACTGCATCATCTATCCAAGCTGTCTCTCTGGTCTGTGCTATATATCCCTTTAGGTCATGGATGCATTAGTGGTACGGGTTGAAATTTTCAATCTGACCACTTTTTAAAATTTACCTTTTAACATGACGTAATTTAGAAAAGCTTTTGACAAACCCTTTTTTATATAATTGTAAGTTTAAAATACTTTTTAGCTCTGTCATCTTTTCCCCCTCCCTCTATGATTTGCACTCTAATTACCAGGAGAATTTCTATTTTTACAATATCTTTACGTTTACAATTTAAAAGAACTTTTAGATCTATAATTTAAGTATTACCTGGATTTGGCCTAAATAATAACAAATATGTTTACGTTTAAAATATAATTATTAGTTTATGTTAAGATTAATATGATTATTTAATTTTACACAAAATCACGCACGGCAATTTAATAATATTCTGCAGTGCGTTATTTTTAATATAAAGACGATATTGGAGTATGTGCGCATATATAATGTTTTTAAATAATTGTACATATATTGCATATTATTATGCACCAAATCCAATATTCAAGGTCAGAATCCGTGTAAACTTATAATAATGGGTGAGAGGTAGAATGATGACAGAACTAAGGTGAAACTAAGATTTGAATACAAATCTTACAGTTTCAATATTATACTAGAGATTGCTGGCATATTTAAATATTCTTTCATGAAAAACTGAATGGTCATTGACATATTGGTTTGCTCATGCTTGCCACAGGAAATTTGTTGCTTTTAGGAAATATTTTGAATGCTGTATATTGTATCGGTCAGAAATGTATGCTCATCTAACAACGTTTAGAATCTAGGCAAAAGTACCCTAAATCCACTCATGCCCAAGATACACAGGTCAGGAGCAATCATGGATTCTGTCCTATTTGCCCTTCTCTAAAACTATAACATTATGAACAACCCTTCTAATAATAACAGATGAAATTTTATTCATTCCAGTCCCATAGACACAGCGGAGAGACATGAAATGTCCAGGATAATTATTTTAAATAAAGACTATCATATCCGAACTCAACAGATACCATAAGTATAAGAAAATTATAATTTAAATAAATTGCAAATGGCTAGCATAATAAGGAAAGCATAGCATCCATCCACAATAAACAAGAACAAAGTACAAACCCAGCATAAATATTACTTAAAATAATTGGTTACAACGTCTAAAAGTAGTTATTAAAATACTAATGAGTGAGATTTAAAGAGGATATGAAAAACATGATTAATTATTAATATACAACAATTTAATGAACACAAACAAATTTATTTACATAATTTAACATAGCACAGATTTCACACAGCTAATAATTGTGTAAAGATGGATGGCACAATTTATAATGCTTTCTAGATATAGATTCCCTGCCGTAAGGAAATATGCAAGTGATAGTTTACAGATATAAGTGGTAAATGACTTATGTTATAGAAATGTGACTTAATATGCTAATGAGGACTACAAATGATATTTAATAGATTAATGCTGCTAACCCTATGATAGGTCAGAGGTGATGATCAGAGTTATTTATGATTACATAGGAGAAATGTTTATGAAATAACCTCTGAAGGAAGGTTTATACTTTAATACGATAGTTAAGTAACTTGATATATTCAGAGAAACTATTTATTAACATTTTATTTATTAATTATCTGACAGGAGTCAGCAGTCATTTGCATAGTTGGCTTAACAGTTTGGTTTAATAACTCTATCATCCATGAGTGCATTTAGGCCTGTCCAAATAAGAAGGCGGATAGCTTAAATAAGTTTTACTATGACACTTAAAATAATTAAAGAGAGTGGTTTACAAAGATCACTGCATCATGACTTATAGATAATATGGGGCATACACATAATACAGAGAACTTGCGGTACTGACTACAATGATAGTATTAGAAATGGAATTCAGGTCAGGGTTTGGACTCAGAGTCTTCATCATTTAGAAGAGTCCACTTGTATTTATGACAGAGCGGTGTTTGGAGAGATGATTGGTAAGAATGCCATGGTCCAGAGTTGCTGATGTTATTCCATGTAGAGCCTCAACAATCTAATGTTATCCTGAGGTCAGTGCGATCAAACCTCATTCTGGGACAAGTTATATGAAGAACATCTAGGACTTCCACAGAATAAGCATGATAAAGCAAAATACAAGGTTTTCAATGCTATCACGAATAAGCAATGGCAGATATGGTTTTGGTATTTAATGACTGTTTTATTAATTAAAAACCCAACTAAAATAATAATATCTTGCATAATGCCATGACAAAATAATAACCCATTCAGAAAAGTACATATATTACCTTGGCAAATTAGAATGTCAAAACGAAAGAGTGGGAAAATATTATTCCCTCCATTTAACAAGCCCAAGTATACTCGAATGATAAACATATAAAACAGTTTACAATGTTCGATGGCGTGATAAGCAAATGAGTCATTATTACAATGGATTGATCATCAAAATTTATTTAATAGAACATAAAAATTTATTTAAAATCAGTAGCATTAAACAGAGAGAAAGTATGTTTATAATATCCCATATGACGATTTAATAGTCCACCATTACACATATTTTTAGATATTCAATTGAGCGAACCTTTTGTTTAGTAAGAAATCTTACATTTAAGTATTTAAGCATACCATAATATCAGGATGATGACTAAAATGATATAAGTTCACTAGATTGAGTCATTACCATACCAAAATTAACTCAAAAGAAATTTCTAGTTTAAAATAAGATTAAAATAAGTTTGCCAAATGAAAATACACTGTAGTAACAGATTAAAAATTCATAATTCTGTGCTAGTGTTTTACACAAAGAGATTTATAAAATTTACAGAGAGAGAAGCACTCAAAATTGATACAATTATGATAACTGAGTTTATAGTCAGTTATCAGACAGATAGAAAGTTACATTATGATTACAAATAACATTTACAGTAAAGTGAGAAATATTAAGAGTCCATTTAGTGGCAAATCGGATTACCTTCTAGATGACATGGTGGCCATTTGGATTACACGTGTATGAAATTTAAAGTTGGAAAGCAAGGTCAGCAATGTGAAGTATGAATAAAATAATGGTAAGCATCTTTCAAGTGTTCTTTCACAGTTTAGATAAGGCAGTTTTCAAGCGGTGATGGCATGGGAGAAAGGCAGCATGAGGATGATCCGAAGATTGGGAGAGGTGAATTTCTTCCCTCTACTCATCAGTCATTTTTAGTGCCAGTCCAGTCAAAAGACAGGTGAAGAGTTTGTAGGCTCACTTAGCACATGACTAGACTCTTTCTCCCCCTATTTTCAAAATTTGGAAATATTTAAAAAATATCAAACCTTCCAGAAAGTTTTTTTACCTATGGCGACCGAATATGCTTGAATTTCTAGCTTGATTTTAACTATTATGGTTCAATTTTCTTACTGTTGAAAGATGTAAACAGATAAGCTCCAGAAAGCATTATTTAAATCTATTTTTGAGTTGGAAATAAATTGAAATTGTTGAAATAATTAACTGAGAATGACATTTTAACATTAATTAATGTATGTTCTTTTATCTCGTAACATTTTAAATTGAAATAAATACTTTCCAGAACTTTCTCTGATATTGCTTTAGCTTTATATTAATTATAAACGAGTAATATACAGAATTTCCTACATATTTTATTATATAAGTAATATTAATTTCTGTATCTGTAATACATATGTGCATACACACGGTTATCTATAATGAAGGAAATTTAAGATTTTAGAAATAAAATCTAATTACAATTAATAATAATGAAATTGGTTAAACATAACCGTTTTTAATAAAACAGGGTGGAAGTAATGCATGTATATGTGTGTGCCTAACATTTCCGGATGACCAAATAATATGTAAAACAGGTTCAAACCATACTTTTAAGGTTTCCAATGTTACCAGGTAATGAACCAAAATATGTACTACAGATTTTACCATTTCAATATATAATTTTGAACTTGCTGTTTTCAATATTATGAAAAAATTTCTGTTTGCAGAATGGTAATTGCAGGAACTATATGCTGTTGAATGGTAGAATCTCCGGGATAATGGACTTTTAATTATTTTTTCATAAACTGGGTATAATTTTAAATAATAATTTGATGCTATTATAATTTACCATGTATTTTATTTATTTATATTATGCTTTTTGCCTGATATATTTTTATGCATTATTTGTAAACTGTAATATCCAGAAGTTCCCAGAATATTTGTTATTTTATACTAATTTCTTTATATGTTTATGCAGAACCAATGAAGATATATATTCTTATTGCAGGCCATGTTATTAGGCCAGATTTTGCAAATAATTTTGTCAGTTTTACATATCAGTTAATTATTATAACATTTATTTAGGAGATTGAGCATTAGTCTCTTTCTTGTTTTATTGTTCATTCTTATTTTGTCATTATATTATCCAAGAGATCATAACTGTGTTTCTCTCTTGTGGATGTTTATTTCATTATTATATTTTATCCAAGAGATTGTAGATGTACCTGTCTCTTGTGGATGTTTATTTTGCTAGCATATATATTTTATAAAGATTGTAGCTATTTCTTGTTGTTTTTCTGAAGGCTTATGTGTGTTGAATGTCTTTAGAAAAGTTTAATTTTAGTTAAATATCCCAAATGCATTCAACTGTTAGTAATATCACAGCAAACAGGTTAGTATATGCACAATGTTTCAAGAGGTATTTTTCTCCCCTCTTCTTCAGGTGTTGCTGGCCTGACAAGTGGCAGTACTAGCATGGGATTCGAACCTGGATCCTTAGATTCTTGATTATTGAATTTTAAGGTAATGTTCTACCCAACTGAGCCATCCTTCCAAAGGCAACAGTATGTAGTAATTTCATATACTTATCTAGGAGGTTCCTCCTGATTTCTCCACTTTTTCCTCAGAGCAAAGTTGATTAGTGGTTTCCATACATTATCTATAGTCACACTAGGTTAGCTTATGGGATTTTTTGCCATTGTCATGTGAGTAGCTTCTTTAAATTTTCTTCTTTGTACCTTTTCTTCTTTATCCAATATTTTTGTATTTTCCCAATCGAACGTATGTTCATTGGTCCATACATGGTCTGCTACCTTAGACACATCTGTTTTCTCTCTTCTAATCATCAGTTTATGTGCTTGCAAGCACTTTTGAACATATATTGCTTATCCAACAACATGTAGAGATACAGTATACATTTTTATAGCATAATATAAATTTAGATAAAACTCATATGTAATTAATCTATTCATTTAGTGTCCAGAATGTTTTCTGTATAAGTAACTAGGGGATTTGAACTTAGAATTTTTCAGTCCACATTCACCATCCACTCCATCTCAAACAACTGATACACATGATCACATGCGTGTGAAAAAGATAGTTGCAACCCAATATTCATATATTGTGATCATCTATCTTTTTCGCAGGTATGTGGTCAAGTGTGTTGGTATTTGAGATGGAATGGAGGATGAATATGGACTGAAAAATTCTCAGTTCAAATCCCTTTAGTTATTTATATAAAAAACATCCAGTACATTGAATGGATAGGTTAATTACATATTGTTTTGGAAATAGATTACCTCTATAAGTTTAGTCATGTAATGTCTACATGGGTATTACTACAATATCGAATCCACCAAAAAAATTTAAGTATTCCATTGTTGGTTTTTCAATGAAATTGACAGTTGAATAGTTAGAGGATGAGAAAATTGAATTCTGTTCATTAAAGTTTAAGGAATTGCTACATTAGTATAAACTGAGCACTGATTGTATATATGTTTGAGAGATTATCATCTGGTTCAACTGATAAATACTGGTTCAACATGAAATGCACACATCGGGGATCATCTACCTTTTTTGTATGTATGTGGTAATGTGTGTTAGTTATTTGAGATGGAGTGGAGGATGAATATGGACTGAAAAATCCTAAGTTTAAATCCCTCTAGTTACTTACAAAGCTCTTATATTTAAAAGGCATTTGAAATATTTTAGGATATAGAATTTGATGAGAACTTAATTTATTATCTAATAATTTATTATGACAAAATAGCAGATTTTCTTTATGCATTGTTCTGGGAGATTAGGCATTTATTTATTAATAAGCTTGTGTGAGGTTTGATTAATAAATTTTTTTACATATATTTACTTAATGAAGTTTTAACATATATTTTTAATGTAGTGTGTGTGTTTTATAATTATATATTTTAGTAGCCTCAATTATAACTGAATGTATTTGAAAACTTTGCTAAAAGTAGTATAAAAACCTAAACAAACCATCCCATAATTCCACTATCTGACATTTAACATCCACATTAATAGTAATATAACCCGTACATTATTCTATTTTATGGTCATCTATGCAAGTTTAATTAGTCAATGGATTCCAGACAGCAAAAAAATCAAAAATGCTTACAATTAGTAAGCAAGTAAGATCAATAAACTATATACTGGACATATGTCAGATAATTATGCAAGCAAGTTAACATTTATATGTCATTAACTTGACTGATATAAAAGAAGTAAAAGTCTTTAATGATAAAGCTGTATGTACATTACAATGCTACTCATTGAAAAAAGGACTAACAGTCAAAAACTGCAATGTGATGTCTTGGCTTATATTGAAGTAGTCATATATATATACATTGTATATATGTGGGCTTCATGTATATATTTGCTATTAATTTGAAAATATTAAAAAAATTTAATGCATAAATTAAATTCTAATTTCCCAGCTCTGGTGCAGCTGAGTATGGAGTTTCCCTAGGCCGATCAAGTTCTTGCCTATATTTGACCATCCATGCTGCAGACATACTATGCCGTCACCATCGAAAGGGAATTCCCCAGTATGTAATTTCACTGAGTGACCAGCCAGCCAATTCTACTGTTGTCAAAATTGTTCGTGAAAGTCAGGTAAAATAATAATTTAATGCAATTATAAATTTTGAAAAATAAAAGCAGCTCTAATATTCTCTTCCTTTGCTTTAAATAATTATATATTAATCATTCTGTAAAATATATTTATTATCGTATTATGTAGATATTACATTGCCGTATTTAAATATTTTCTTATAGTGTTATAATGCACGCTTAATTAATTGTAGATATTAAGGAAAATCGACTTTTGTAATACTTGATCTTTCTTAAATTTGCTAGACTTATTGTTTAAGAATCAGACGGAGGTAAATTTAGTAAAATATTTCAGTGATTCAAATAATTGTCATTATCTAAAGAAAAGCGTTGTTAGCCGAGAGGTCATCGCAGCTACGGTTGTGGATTCGCGTCTCGGCTGATCCTATGATATATGATTAAAAAAAGTGCAGTTATTAAATAAAAGCAAGATATTTCAATCCCCCTACCCCTGATTCTATTTTTTTTTATTTTATTAGTATTTGAAAGTTGCTAGTTAAAATCTATTTAAAATCGGTTCTTTCAAAATGGCATTTAACCATTAACTCATATATAACTTTAAAATTAAAATCGAGTGTTAAAATGTTAAAAGCAAACTTTATTCTCTTTTAAAAGAAAGTATATATGTATACTGCGTACGTTGGATTTATAAACAACTTTCGGTTTTAAAAATAAATTTAATATTCGAAGTTAAAACTTCGTTTTATTTTAACAAATGTATACTATATATGATACGATAGTTTAATTCTTTAATACTTTTAACACAATGTAAAATATTATTATCGTAGGCTATCGTATCAACAATTCTGTATGTCTGTAAGACCTTAGGGCAGATCTCTAATTAAACGGGGATTAATTTCTTTATAAAATTTTATTATATATCATAACTGCGTAGGCCTTGATTTAGCCTATAGAATAGATATCTGCATATGATAAACTTATGGCATAACCATTTACGTTTTATAGATTAAATTTAAATCCAAATATTTGTTATTATATATATATTTAGTATTACTGGGTTGACTAATTTCATGATTATTTTTATTGCGTTTCTTCAGCAGGCGTATATCCCTCCTTCGGAATATAGAATAACTGGGTCCCCTTTTGAATATGATCTATGCAAATGCGGGAATATTCCTTTCTATTTCAGACCCAATGACCCTTCGTTTTTGTATCACCAATTGAGCAGTGGTTCGTTCCTGCCTGTTGGTGAAATTTATTAATTATTATAGGAAGACGCTTATTCCTTTCTACCAGTTATCCATTTATTTATTAGAGATTTGGATATGAACTCGCGGAGGCGAGCTTATTCCAGTCTACTTTATCATTGGATTTATTTATTACTTTAGCAACTCATCACTGCCATCCTTATCCCGTGTGTATATTAAAGCTCGATGATATTTCAGCTTTTATCGGTCATGATCATTTATCTATTTAACTGTATTTTCTGAGTTAAAGTAAACTTATCTTATTTTAATTATTACCGTGTACCTGCTTGAGGGATATCTGCGCCAAAGATCAAATGTGTTCACCATTCCAGGTCCCTTACTTATAGATCCACTATACTTTGAAACTTTTACATTTGTAATCACCAATTAATGTAATTCCACGATCTTATAAGTCTAGCAACCTAATTAAGCAGCAGTCATTTCTTTTGTTTATTTGTTTGTAATTTTAATACTAATAAATTGTTGTATATATATACATTGCATTGGGTGTTTTGTTTTACCACAGGGAAGTCATATAGTTAATAAACTAGTTTTAAGAGTCTCTACCTCTCCCCGATCACCCTAAAAGAAATGAAATAGTATGTAGATTTGGAGTGCGTTGTGATGGTGTATGCCGCTATCAGCACATCCTGATCATTACAATATACATAGTTTATAAGTTAAAGTGATAGAGTGGATCTATTACTGTTAATAAAGATGCTAAATGTGAACCAAAATCATATGTTTTGTTTGGTATGTATAATCCTTTTTTCCAGAATTAAAAATCCTTAAATAGTATATAACAGAAGTTGCTAAAATATATATTTGTTGGTTTAATATCAGACTTACTTAGATATATGAAAAAATCGAATTGGGCTCAAAACCTAAAGAATTTTCAAACTAAGCCCAAGTACCAAAAATTGGTTTGAGGAATTCATTGACATTTAATATTGATTTTTCACATTAAAATACATGGTTCTAGAGTTAATAATAATAGTTTTATTTCTTTCTTTAATAAAATAATAATTGATTAGAATATATTTACAAATACATACTGTTGGTAATAAAGATTTAACTATTTCTTTAAAAAAAAAAAATATTTGGTTAGAATGTTTATCGTAACATACACATATATTGGTTAGAAAAGTGAGTACCTTAAAGGCAAATGAATGGTAATTTGCATTAATAGCAGTTCTTAATTAAGTGCACTGTCTATACAGTATTGTACATAAGCGAATATAAATAATGTTTATTATTTAGCCATGAAAATATGTGCAACAATATATGAACAAAATATCTCATTATTATGCTACTATAGAAAATTTACATATGCTAATTATACATTTAACTTGATATTAAAAGTCAATTATGGTAATGAGAAATAATTATACAAAAATGGACTCATTAAAAAATCCTGCTAAGGACTACTGATGAGGGTGGAAGCTTAATAATCGCAAGTATGGTTCGCATAATAAAGAATAGTCTGAATACTGTTGATATTGCCGAAGTTCAGGATCTTCGCTAACAATATAAATATATATTGCAGTTATATCAGAATTGGTGCTTGAAGAACTGTATTCATTTCAGATGCAATGCAGTAGTTTATAATTATCTTTTGTGTGTGTAGAAATTGACACACACAAGTAGAAGCGTATCTATAGACTTTAGAAATGTCTAATTGTTATTTACCTTTTTTTTTTTTTTATTTTGTTATATGACATTGAATAAATTTGTCTTGTTACTTTAATTTGTAAAGTTTATTTAAAGTTACAGATGCTCTCTTGACTAGTATTGAGATAATAATATCCTCAGGACATAACACTAAGATATGAGACAACAATTTCATAAATCTCTTATTTATGAAAAAACATTTCTGATCATAAGTTCAATTTCAACAACATATAAAATGCAAATAAAATCTATACATTAAGCATCATAATTATAAACATAGACATTGTAGAATAAAAATAAACTATACAATTAAAAAAATGAATGACTGTTGAATAGTAAAACAAAAATTAAAGAAATAGTAGTATGAAGTGTGATGATATACATAAGTTGTATTTATCACTTTATAAGGTTGTAATTAGAGACGAAATTTTATAAATAATATTTTTAAAAAATGACAACTATTATAAAAAAGTAATTGTACTCTATTGAAAAAATGAACTTATAATTAATTATACTTGTAAATTATACTGCAACCTGAAATATAAATAGAATTTTTATGAATGTAATATTCATCATAATGACAAGCCAAAAATAAGTATCCAAAAATCAATATTTCCAAAAAAAAAAAAAAAAATTGTTTAGATCCATTTTTAAATGCCAATGTCATATTAAAAAGTATGATTCACATACCAATTAGAAAATTAACTACCAGTTACACTAATCAACCATACATTGTTGAAAATTTTCAAAAGCACAGCTTAAACTAAATAAGATTTTGATTATTTTCATTTTGCCAACAAACAAATAAAAAATATACTACATCTGATATGTAAACGTATTTCTAAGAATATTCAGAAAACTACTCTAAAAAAACATCATGGCATAAGCATATGCAATTAATTTATTTGCTTTATAACTTTTTTCTACATCGACTATATATACTACTTGGTAATAAATTCTTTATTTACTGTATGCATTTTGTGTGAACAAAAAAATAATAATAAAATTTAAAAAAAAAAGAATTACCTTTTAGAAGTTATTTTCTTAGAAATGTTGTTTAATTCTTGTGGATTAAAGCAGTCTAAATTTTCCAGTACAGCCATCAAATGCTCCCCATAACTAAGATTTGATACATGAAGAACTGTTGTAAATGCAGTCAGCATTTCCATTTCGTTCAACACATCTTTCCGACTAGTTGTTCCTATGATCAATAATTTCCTTCCCTAAAATGAAAACAATAGTAAAATATATGTATACATTCCTTATTTTTTAAAAAAGTGCTGAAATTAATATTTTGCATGCAAAATTCATATTCATGTTAACAGGACTAAATATTGACAGACCTTTGCAAAACATTATGTACACAAACATTTATATGAGCAAAAAAAAGCAAAAGCAATTTAACATTTATTTTGTATACTCAAAAATAAACCTAATTTAAATGTACTTCCAATTAGTCTCCTAGCAATCTATACATTTTTTATATTGCCCCACAAACTTCTTCAGCCATTAGAGAAGAATGTTGCCTCTGAAGCTCCTAAATGTACAGTTTTGACCTCTTTATGCCTGTTAAATTTTTGGTTATATAATTGGTTTTTAGGATGTCAAAAACATGAAAATCATATGAACTAAAATCAAAGCTATATAGTGCATGTAGACAAATCTCAAAATCTTCCTTATATGGTTTAATGCAATAGTATAGTTGCAAATTTGAAGAACTGAAGGTTCTTGGATGCTCAAACTGCTATTTGGATCTGGAATGTCACATGATCTTAGAGCAAATAGTCATTCGATCATTATTATTACTTAATCTCTAACCATAACATTTTGCATTGTTATTAAACCTTAAAACATGACATGATCACTATCTTCCATGCTTGTTCATAACTATTATTAAAATAGGCAAAACTCCCCCCATACAGTAGTGCCACTCTAAGCAAGACAGAGTAATCAATGGATGCCAGAAGGCTTGTGCATAAAATCCCTATCTAGTGCAATGGGGATTTTATGCACAAGCCTTCTGGCATCCATTGATTACTCTGTCTTGCTTACAGTGGCACTACTGTATGGAGAGAGTTTTGGCTATTTTGCATTGTTACCAATTATCTGGGAAGTTAAATTGATAGTTATAAATATAATAAACTCGTCTGGTTTACAAAGTCAGAATTTAAACTCACAAACTCAGGATAACTGTTTGAAGTTATTATATCCAATAGTAATGAAGAAGAGACTCTGTTAGAGTCCAAAGAATAAATACACATTTATAGGACTGTCATAAAACAATCTTCAAATTCATTACAAAAATCAGAAAAAATGAAACCTGATCTTGCAGCCAGTTTCAGCTAATTAATAATATAGTAGTTCTCAATAATAATTATTGAAAGTTAAATTCAAAATGGTCTTGCTTATAGCAAACTTAACAACAATTGCCAAGTATATGTTGTATATAATTTTATTTTAAATAAATGAATGCAACAGTGAAAAAAAAAAAAAAAACAAATAAAAAAAAAAGTCAAAAGAGGATTATATTAATACTTTATGCAAACAAACTTAAAAATAAATACAGATTTGTATATAGGGAATGTATGATTTTAAGTGTTGAAATTATATGTTTTTGATTGTGCAAAGAAGTTAAATTGGATGTTATTATTTTTAAAAAACCTTTATATAGTCCAGCGATTCCCAATCTGTGGTACACACATATCCCTGGGAGTAGGCGGCAGACCAGTTGCAGATATGTGCAAATATTATTCATAAAATTAAAAAATCAAAACAATGTTATAATTTAGGTTTATTTGCAAGCACAGATAAATCATATCCAGATGTCTCATCTCCAAATAAGAAAAAAGACATGGTTTTGAAAGCTCTCATTTGAAAAATTGTTGTTAAAAATTTTAAATTGAAACTCTTTGATAGGGTGTAAATATTCAAATAGAATACAAATTTATCAACATTATATTTAATTTTTTCTTTCATATTTTTTCTTTATAAAAATAAAATATTACAAAATTTAAATGTATTCATAATTATATACTTTTTTATATTAATTTACAATTGCGCAATCACACAACACTCTTTTAGATAAAAGCTGCAATCGAATTAATAGGAGCATCTTTACAACTAATTTACAAAAACAAATCAATGCAAAAATAATAATAATGGATAAAAATAAAAGAACAATAAGCCCATTGTATGTATGTATTTGACCTTTTAGTGTTCAATAGAAATTATAACAATAAATACTAATTATGTGATGTGAAAGCGGCTTTTACACTTTTCAAATTATTTGACAACCATTAGTATACGTTTGATTATTGCTGTGTCAACATGTCATGGAAATACTATAAAAACTTAGACTGCAAGAGGTTTTGTTGGGATTGTGTTATGTGAAGAAGATGAAATGAAAACTAAAAAAATAAGTAAATGAACTAAAAAATTTGTAAAAATAAATATTTTTACAAAATAATTAATTTAAATAACACTGTATATTTTGAATGAAATCTTATTTCCCCAAGTTGTTTCACAATCCCCTCAATTAGTTTTTCTTCAGTTTCTCTTCTGTAACTAATTTCTTTTTTTTTTCTCAAAATATGATTTATTAACATATTAATCTTTGAATTTACATGTTATATGTAGTGATGTACAAGATTCAAACTATGATTTACAATGCAGAACTTGATTTATCGAGTGAACAGAAAAACCTTGAATTGTATATGCATATATCTTGCCATTCATAGCTTCTCTCATAGTTTACTAAGTAACCTCTGACCTTAATGGCAATGAGGTAGATCACAGCTGCCAAGAATCACATCATCCCCACCATTCAGATGAGAAAGTAAAAACCCGTACTAATCCCTGTAGCACCCATGTCCCAGCCCCTCCTAAGGACTAGGAACCAGGCCTTGGGGTATTTCCAAAATTCAGACTCTCTCATCCAATGCCCTTACTAATCCCCACAGCATCCAGATCCCCTCCAAAACCCAGGCTTGTGAGACCTTCCAAACACCAGAACCTGCCATCCAGATGGCAGAGATGAGTGGTACAGCAGCCCTGATTTGAAGTTTAAACCATAGTAGAACTCTCTGGCCTGAGTCACCCAAGCATGAGATTCTCTCATCTTCACAGCCAAGACAAGCAATGCTGCAGCACTAATCAAAAATGAAAATCTCACATGCTTATATCATATGCCATCTACAGATTATCACATAGTCTAATAACCAACCTATGAATCATATAGAGAACAAAGAGACTAAAACCACAATGCATCACATCATCTCCACTGTCCTGAAGATGAAACCCGTATAATCCCCATAGCACTTCACATCCCAGCCTCCCCCCTGTAAGAACCAGAGTTCAGGCCCCAGGAATCTTCCCAAGTTCCAGACTCTCATCTGAAACCCATACTAGAACCCAATACACCCACATCCCAGCCCCCCTCCAAGACTAGGAAGCAAGCCCTGGGAGCTCTCCAAGCAACAGACTCAGTCCTCAAGACCACAAAGATGAGTGACACAGTAGCCCCAATCCAATGTTCAAACCACAGTTGAACTCTTTGGGAACATTAGTTTTGTCCATCATGTTTCAGCTTCCAGACAATTTATAAAAAACTAGAAGTCTTAATCCATGAGGTCCTTAACTATTGGTAAAAATCAAATGATAAAACTAGAAGCACAACCATACAACGAGGTACAACTGTTAACAATCCAATGTCACAATAATTGCTAAATTTAAAATCACAGTGCAAATCTCCAGGATTTCCAATGCCTTGCATAAAAAATTCATCATTACTTTCCAAAATCAAGAACTTTAATGTAACAAGATGCTTGCATTATGTGTTATGCCACAATATAATTCTAGATCTATAGAGCAATCAAAAATGTACATAGAGTAATGTATTCATTAAAATCGCATATTGAATAGTGTCCATCATGTTTCAGCACCCTGATAACCTATGAAAACCAGAAGCACTAATCCATATAGTCAAGTGTTAAAATTATCGATTTGTATAGTTCAGCATTCAAGATAGAAAAAAAATGTTTAATATAGAATGTAAGGTTGAATAATTAAACAACACTTGAAATCAAATGTTCAGATACAATCTAAAACAATTCACTATAGTAGAAATGAATCCTTTTCACAAGTCAAATCTCAGGTCTAAAATGCAAGCACAAAACTGCAATGAATAACGTTGTCATTTTTAACAAATGAATGAGCCTCCAAATCTGGTAAAAACGTCAGTGATCCAGCGTCAAATGCATGGATAAAAGATAAAGCAACACTTGAAATAAATAATCAGGTACAATGAGAAACAATTTACTATTGTGGAAAAATTCTTTCTTTAAACGAAAAATATCAGGTTTAAAAAGCAAGCATTAAAGTCTAAATGAAAATCGCTACTATTGCTAACAAATAAATGACCTATCCAATTCTGATAACGATCCCCACAGCACTTTTTCCCCAGCTCCGCCCATATAAAAACTAGGATTGAAGCCCTCAGGGTTCCTCCCAACAATCAGAAACTCTCACCCAGTCAGCAAAGCTGCCTTGAATCAAAATATTCCCTGAAAATTAAGTCTTTCAATAGAAATCTCTAGAAAATTTACATGGCTGTCAGTTATTTTTAACCGCGCTCCAAAGAAAAATTTTAATTGCATTTACTTGTTGTCTGATGGTGCCATAATTCTTGTGTACAAAGGAACCTAAAAGGTTACTCTGGTCAAATGGAAATGTTTTAGAGAAAAAAATTCTCTAAAATATAATTTAGGTAACTAAAACAGGAGCCAGTAACAGAGTAAACTGGAGACACTGGCTCCCTCTAGTAGGTCTGTAACTAATTTCTTTTGAGTAAATTTTAGTACTTTGGAAGACTCCCAATTTTTCAAGTGTAGAACTTCTATTTTAATTTCCAAATTGTCATCATGTTGATTTTTAACATCCATTACTGACTTTTTCATTTCCAGTGGACAATTTTGTCTTAATTTTTCTATTGAATACAGAAATTATAATATATAAAATATATTATATTTCCAATACATTTGCATATATCTCACAATTTAAATTTTTATTTTTATATTCATCGGACTTAATGTCTCACAAACAAGTAAAACATTAATATATTTAGATTAATTATTTGTAAAGATGATATTTTGCATTTGAATAATTCATTTTTCACTTTTAATAAATTTGACCAAAAATTTTTTCCATGATGTGAACACTATGAATGCTTTTTCAAATAGTGAATAAATTGTCAAATTATTTGAAAAAACCTTTAAACTCTCAAAATATCAATAAAATATTTCTAAGTTTTTCAACATTCTCATCAAATTGCAAAAAAAAAAAATTGAGAATGTACAGCAGCCATTTACTCTTTCAAATTTCTTCAAATAGTTATAAGCTTTCAAATAATTATATCAAATAATTTTAAAAAAATTAAAAGTGTAAAATGGCTTGAAGAGAGTTTTATTTCCAAATCAAATATAAAATTTTTAACGAGTTTTCAAATGAGAGCTTTCAAAACTATGCACATTTTCTTATACGGAGATTAAACATCTCTATATTATAAATCTATACTGTAAATGTACTAGCTTGCTTGGGAAGTGAATAAAAATATAAATAGACAAGTTCCTAATAATTTATTAATAATTGGGTGTTACTAATCAATTATCATATTCTGCGATCCTGCATATGATTCTCTTCCTTTCCACAAAATTTTCTTAAAAAGCATTTGAAAACAGGTAATTATTTTTATTTTTCGATTAAATTTCACATGATTTACATGCATGGCCTTTTTTTTTTTCAAGTAATTTTTTCAAAAAATATTTTGTGTCCTAAAATGGATACCAAATGTCTGAAAACAGGAACTCTTCAACTAACTTTGAAAATCAATACATTGAGTCACCAGTAAGTACTTCAAAGCATCAGGGTGATTCAGAAATACAAAATAATAAGCATGCAGTGACTGGTAAATCTCTTATGGTAAAAGATAAAGTTAGCATTATTAAAAAAGCTTGAAACATCAGTATTCCATCTAAGGATTTTCATTCATGGGAGATGCCAATTATCCAAAGCCACTATGTGCTGTTTGTGGAGAGATATTATCTAACAGTGCCACAAAAACATTTTTATTAATGTGCCACTTGTAGACAAAACATCCAATATATGTGAAAAACAATGGCAGTTTTTTCAGTGACTATTAAAGCAACTTGAATCTAACTTCTTTTGTGCTAAATGCAAACAAAGATAGTGAAAATGCACTTGAAGCATCATACAGAATAAATTACCATATTGCTAAAAGCAGTAAAAATCATACAATTGCTGAAAATTTGATATTTTTATGTAGCAAAGATGCTGTGCAATGCATGTTCGGTGATGGCTATGTTTGAACAATTAACGATATTCCATTCTCAAATAATACAATTTCTCAGGGAATTCAGGAAATGTCTGATGCCACTAAAACAACAGTAATTGAAAGAATAAAAAGAGTCCTTGTTTTCCATACAGGTGGATGAAAATACTGATGCTTCCAATTTGTCAATTTTGCTTATTATTGCAAGATAATAACATTCTTGAGGAAAACCTGTTACTGTTTTATCCCCTTTCAGAAAGATGCACAGACAAGAACATATTCAATGCCATTCAGGATTATTTTTGTAAAAAAATCGATTAAACCTATTGTTGTGGTGTTTGCATGAAAGGTGAAAAATATGTCTGGTTATTATACAGGCTTACATGGTCATATCAAAGAAATTGCTCCCCATGTAGATTAGAGTTACAGCTGTATACACAGATAAAGCCTTGTGACCAAATCTCTGCCATATTAATTGAGGGAGGTGCTTAGTCAATCTGTAAAAGGTGTTAATTTTATTAAAACCAGTTCAACAAAATCCAGATTATTTCAACACTTAGTGTAAAGAGATGGATAACCTCCATACAACATTTCTTTTTCACATTGAAGTGAGATGGCTTTCATGAGGAAAAGTACTTACATGATTGTTTGAATTGAGACATGAAGTGCAAGGTTATTTTTTGAAGATTATAATTTTGAATTAAGTTCTACGTTTCATAAAACTGAATACCTTCAACAACTTTTATACTTACTTATCTGATATTTTTTCAGAAATAAATAAACTTAACATAGGATTACAGAACAGTTCCATAACCAGCTTTAAAATGTATGACAAAATAGAGGTTATAATTAACAAATTGGATTTTTGGAAATATTGTATCAATAAAGAGCAGTGTAAAGTTTTTGAGACACTTCACTGATTTTTATGTGAGAGTGAGCTGAAATTGTCAAAAGAAGTAAAAATTAGCATAATAGCTGATTAAAAAAAAAAACTAAAGGTGTCATTCAGGCAATACTTTCCAAATCAAAATATTGAAAATAATTCGATTTCAAATTCATTAAATGGACTGTTCTTTTAACAAGCAGAAAAATTATCCATATCAGAAAAAAAAAAAAGATTGAAATTTCAACTTATTCTTCTTTACAATATTTCAAGAAACAAAATGTCATTGATTTCTGGGCAACAATGAAAGGAGATCTTAGTGAAAAAGCATTAAACCTTTTACGAATAGACTATGCCTTTATTAAGAGTAAACACTGTAATAATTTTAATGTGGCTCCTGATATAAGATTGTATCTGTCTTCATTTGAACTCAATTTCAAAAAACTCTGCTCCATGAAACAAGCTCAAGGATCACACTGTAATTATTAAGATGAGCTGTCAAGTGTTGTTAGCCAAGAGGCCAGCACAGCCACCTTGCAAGCAAGCAGTTGTTTGCAGACGGTTGTTGCAGGTTCACCTCCCGGCCGATGCTATGACATATGGAGAAAAATTTTTTTTATTAAGATGAGCTAATTTTGAAGATTGCATATATTAAGAAAAATCATGGACCATTTGTATGAATTTTTATTATAAATTAATGTGAACAAAAATATATTTTAATGCTTATTTGTTTTTGCTTTTATAAAAAAACTGAAGTGTATTATGTAAAGTAAAAAATAAAAACCAAAATTTACCATTAATTTGACTAGTTAATTATTTAATTACCCTAAGAACATTATATAATATAATAAAAAAACCATGTTCTTTGTGTAGAAAAATAAACGAGAGTCTATGCGAGGAGGGTATTCACAAATGAAAATCCTAGTCAATGGTTGCCAGAAAAAAAAAATGTTGGAAACTTCTGATGTAGTCAAATAAATGGGATAATAAGTAGCATGCATATTGTTGCCATATTAATGTATATGGATGCATGCTGCTGTATTTTGAAAAATTACAGAAATAATTTTAAAGCAATATATTAAATATAGACTTTCAATAATTTATTATACTAATCATTTTAATTTATAATTTAATAACTTCTTTTTAAATAAAGTTTTTATTTAAGAAATAAAGTACATCTTTCTTTTTTCTGCAGCAACCAATTAAGGTAGTTGGAGTTCTATATCTTACCTATAAAAAAAAATGTTAAAATTTATTTGAAAAGCAAATTTTTTATTCAAAGCAAAAGCTTCTTTAATCTTCCATAATTTTATTGCCGTTTGCAACAAATGTGAAGCAATTTTCATTATTTTTTTTTAAAAAAAAGAAAGAGAAAGTTATATGTCAGCTCACACGCAATAACAATTAATCTAATTTTAACCAGTAATATGAAAAAATAAATGAGAAAACATACATTTTTATTACTGAGAATTTTAAATACATTTAGATAAATAATGAATTAATGTTTGAAATCATAATATAATAATGTACTGAAGAAAAAATTTGAAGTTTAAGTTTGCTTACTTCTGAATTGGTTTTGTCTTCACGAGACTTTTAATATTGAGAATTAAGTTTGTTATGGAAAGTAATAGAATGTTTCTAAACCTGAATTTATTTATTTTTATCAATTCTATGAATGAAAATAATTTTCATAAAGAACACAACTACAAGGTTAAATGGAATGATAAAACAAAGTACAAGTCATGAATGCAAGAAAGTTAAAAACTATCGCAGACTTAATCTATATTAAACAGCTCAAGATTAGACACATGCCAAACAAACACGCAGAATAAACACTGAACAAAAGTTATTTTACTGTAATGTGATTCTTTGAATTTGATTTTTTATTATAAATTTTCCTTTTTTTTTTTTTTTTTGAGTACTATGAAAATTTGTTTTTTTGGTTACTGTATTGCTTTAAATTTAATCAGCCATTCAAGCTATTGTGCGCTTTTTTTACGAGTGTTAAATAATAAATGAGTATTTCCACTTCCAACACAAGATATAGTATTTAGGAAAGAATAAAATGAATCCACTTATTCAATCCAACCCAAATGCTTATATATGGGCAAATCTTAAGTATTGTAAGTGAAAGTGTGAGGATAGACTACTCACTTTAAACCACTGTTTACAATATCTGAATGAATGTAAGTTTATTTATTTTCTGATCAAAAATTCAATGCACTACATTTAAGCCCACAGTGCTCCATGTCTTATCCTTGCATGATAGAATGGTCATATCTTCTTTAAATCTTCAAAGCAAAAGTTAGACAATGTATTGCTATGTTATATAAAAATAATAAACTGCTACAAATTAATCTATAAGACTTGATTCGTATGTTTGAAGTATATGTGATGAAATAGAAGTATTAAATATATATAAAAACAATTTTAAAAAAAACCTCCATCACAAAAATAAATACAAACACAAGCCATATTCATTCCAAAAATACAGAGATAAATAGTAGTTAATAGCAATACAACCTAAAAGCACTTTTGGTACCCAACACCAAAAAATGCATTTAGGTTATGTTGCTATTAACTATAATTTGTCTCCATATTTTTGGAATTAATATTTCTTGTGTTTATAAAAACAATAAGTATTTATATTTGTAAAAAACTGATAGGAGGATTTTAAAAGGTTTGAAGAATATGTTGGCCATAATAGTGTGTGCACCAGCTAAATATCGCCACTGGTTATAATTGTAATTAAATAAGAACTAGAAGACAAATAAAAATAAAATTATTATGAATGAAATTTATTATTATGATAATGATGTATAACAGTGATTCTTAAATAATTACGGCTATAATAACTCCAGAAACAAAAACAAAAAAGATAGACAAAAAATAAAAGTTAAAAAACAACAACAACAAAAAAAAAACGATTAGAATCAGAATTACTGTGTGTATATTTAATTAAAGAATAGAAATATAATTGGATAAACACATAATCTTATTGACCCAAAAGAACAATAGAATGAAAGATTAAAAACCAAGTTCTGTATTAATTTAAGTGACTGAATTCAATAATATTAAAGAAAATGGAAAAAGAATGAACAAATAATAATATTGATTGAGTTAATTATTACAACTTAATCTGGTAGTCAAGCATTGGTGGTCGAGAGGTCAGCGACAGCTGCTTTACAAGCAGTTGTACCGGGTTAGCGGGTTCACTTCCCGGCTGATGTTATGACACATAAGAAAAAAAAAACTTAATCTGGTAAACAACAACTAATAACTATTATTTACAACAAACAAATAATTATTCTGTTTTTTATCAGTAACTGGCTTGTGAATACTAACATAATAGATTATTTTTCTTTTCTCAGGAATTGACATATTCAAACAAAAATGAATACTCAAACAAAACTGAAATGTCAGTTTTACATGATTCGTCTAACATTTTTAGTGTTGCTGTAGTTTATAAATTGTTATGATAATTAAGGTAATATAGAGTAAAAGTGATTTAACATGATCTTTAAAGTAATACCCTTTTAAAATAAATTGGTAAAGACTGTGTTGGATTATAATGAATCATTTCTATAATTTATTTAATATGGATTTAAATTCCATTTAAATGTTCATTTTAAGAAGGTCAGTATTTATGCATTAAAAATGTATTCAAATAATACATGCATGCTTGCCAATTTTCTTTTAAATATACTCATGCCATTTCCGAAAGGATTGGTTCTAATGATCATTATATAGTTGAAATCATTACTTCAAAAAATACACAAATATTTACTATAGAAATCTTGTTAAAACTGATATAATGAAACGGTTTACACCTGTTTCACCTATTATCTTCGATAATAGTATATATTTGTGGTACTCAGATGGCGTGTATTTTAAAAAACTTTGTGTTTATAATATTGCGAGTATCTGCGTATATAATCGTCCTATTAATATAAAATTACAGTCTCAAATATTTATATACGAGCATATCCATTTAGATTTGTTAAAACTGAAATAAGCATAACTGTGAAATTAAAACTTATCTATATAGCAGCAGAATAAGTTTAAAATTATAATATTACTTATTTTTCAAATTTCTTTCTAAATAATTATTTTAAATCAGTATGCATTTTGAATAAATTCCAAGTTAGATAGTTTTCAATTCTTTTGTTTGCTTAAAATTACAAGCAGAAAGTTTTATCAGTTTTAACACTTCGTTCTAAAAATAAATCTTTGGCCAAAATTTGACCTATTTAAAAATTATAACTAAGACCAATTATAATATTCGGTCAGGCATAAATCTATACAAAAATCTTTACAAATTGTTTGTGACCATTCTTTTAACCATGATGTCAATTAAAACAATAGAGTCTTTCCAAGTCCAGATTTAGCTATACTTAATATTTTACTAACTGGATATTTGGTTAAAGGCTAGTTTCGAAACTAGTCATCTTGTGATGTGGCATGATTCAAAGTAGAAGGTAACTACTGTCAAAAATATAGGATAAAAAGGGGCCCAAAGAGCCACAAAGAACCAAAATCTCTTCCATCCATCCATCATCATCATCCGTGTTAATTTTTGCTGTTGCTGTGAAAATTATGCTTTCTGCTGAAATTATTTCCGGAGACCAGAGCTGAAGTTAAATAAGAAAACTGTTCTCCTGCCGTTTAAAAAAGCTAAATCTTAAAAAGCTACCATCAAAGCTGCTCCAAAGATGACAGTGGGCTAGAGACAAAGAGACAGCCATTTGCTCTTCCACGAGCGACTACCATGTGAGAAAACCTCCACCAGGCCCATCACAGTAGGAAAGAAGCTGTACCTGAGAGACCAGGGAGTTCCTGACCAGAGAAATGGGGAAAGCTGCCACAGAGTTAAATTTGTGAAGCTACATCCAGACTAAAACCTAAGAGAAGCCCCAGCCTGACTGAATATTAAGAGAAGCGTAATGAACCATGCTTTAAAGACTTTCCGGTAAATCCTTTCTACCAAATATTAAATTTCATAACTAAAACGTACCCCAAATGAAAGCTAGCTAACTAAAGCACATAATTAATTATATTTTCTAAATGTTCAATTAAAATGTTTATTTAAAATGTTTATCTTAAATTTGTTTAAATCTTAGAACACTCTCCAAATTCTTGCTTGATCATTAATAATTTTAAGTAGTTGTTGATCATTAATAATTTTAAATAATCCTAAACGTCTAGTTTCTATAAAACCATACAACAAATCACATGATTTTTATGTTTTACCATTTTAGTCACGTGATTGGGTTTTTTTCCTTAATATGAAAATTCCGATTTTTGTTTTTTTTTTCCTACGAAAATGGCCATTTTGAGCAATGTCATTTATCGGTTGGATGTTTCAGCATGGTTTGGGTGGTTCTTGTAATTCAAAATGGCGGCCGTGAGCGCATACTAAATCGAAAACGAGGCCTTTTTATTAAGAACAGAAGATTGGCTTATGAGCCCTTTGGAAACGCTTTGGTTCCGTTATATACGAATAATTGTCACATTTGCCTAAACTTTCGAGGCGTGACTTGATGAAATATGAAAAAATGTCACAGTAGCCTAAACTTTCGAGGCATGGCTGGACGTGGAACAATCTTGAGATGGGCCATTATAGACATAGCAAGTAGATATGCATATTTATGCTAATTAGCAATACATTCGCAACGCTAGAGTAATATTTTATAAATTAATTACGCCAAATCTTAGCTTCTTCAGTGTTACTACCACCGGTCAAATTCATAAATGAGATTATTAAATTATAAAATGATGGCGATAATGAGAATCTGATTTAAGGTTTTTCTGCATAGCTACTTAAAGAACTGGGAACATTAGTTACATGTAGTATAACTACATCTAATATCAAACTGATTTTTAAATAATAAAATATGAGTTATAAAATAGCTCACGCAAATGATTGATTTTTTAATACTTACTCATCTTAAATAATTCGTCAAAATAGACCTTACTAACAATGCAAAATGTTTTAAATAGCGAATGCAAACTTACATTTTAAATAGCTTTCGTAAAATATACTTTTTCAAATAACTGGCGAATTACATATTTTAAATCAAATATAATTCTTAAATAATCTAGGCACAATCTGCGTTTAAATAATATACACAATATATACGTTTTAAATAACTTTGGCAAATATTTCCATTTTAAAGAACTTTAGCAAAAGATTGTAATTTCAAATAACTTGAGAAAAAGGTGCGTTTTAAATAATAAAGATGCGTTTTAAATAGTATACGTTAAATATCCATTGGCTGCAGAAAGAAGTTTGCTATTAACTGAAAGGAGACCCTTTGATTCCTCTTGGAGGCCTTAAAGGAACCGAGCAGGGCAAATTCCTAATGTCCACTCCATACGTTCTTGTCGTTGCAGCTGTTATTACTATGTGATTATTCATATAGTATACGAACATGGATGGGCTGCTCACCAACACGCATTAGCCAGCGTGGTGAGTTTATTGGCTTTTTACCTCTGAGTTTAAGATCAAGAAACACCATGGTCTTTCTTCTCAGTGCCTGATAAGGCAGAATGAATGTTTGTATAAATGATAAATATTTTTCCAATACATATATACAATTATGACAGACAAAAATAAAGCATGGCCCTTATTCCCAGGAGGCTGTAAAGTCACCAACCAAGGCAGCAGTTGGTGGCCGAAGGCGGAGGGTGCTAAGAATCCCCTGATTGCGGACCCAGGCTGCCATTTGATGACGACTTTTTATTTAGGTACTTACAACTGCAGATCACTTTCAAGTGAAGGAAGACTGCAAGAATTAGAAGAAGAACTCTCTTATATTAAATGGGACATTATTGGACTTTGTGAAGTTAGAAGAAAAGGTGAAGAGACAATTGATTTAAAAAGTGGACATATACTCTATTATAAAGGCACAAATATTGGAAATACAAGTGGAGTAGGATTCATTATAAATAAAAAGTGGAAGAACAATATTGTGGAGATTGATGGTGTATCGGACAGAGTGGCAAGATTAGTTATACAACTTAATAGCAGATATCAAATGCAGATAATTCAGGTTTATGCCCCAACAAGTTCTCATAGTGATGAAGTAGTAGAAGATTTTTCTATGGATGTACAAAATGCTTTTGATCAGAATAAACAACATTTTAAAATCGTTATGGGAGACTTTAATGCTAGAATTGGTAAACAAATGAAAGATGAAAGTGCTGTAGGTAATTTTGGTTATGGTAATAGAAATGAGAGAGGACATAGACTTGTGGAGTTTGCAGAAAAAAAACAACTTTATATTATGAATTCTTTTTTTGAGAAAAATGTTAAAAG
Organism: Epiperipatus broadwayi; assembly: GCA_028023455.1. NCBI lineage: Eukaryota > Metazoa > Onychophora > Udeonychophora > Euonychophora > Peripatidae > Epiperipatus > Epiperipatus broadwayi. Next base: position 8,580,541 of record JAQFVV010006223.1, on the reverse strand, counting down.
GAAATGGACATGGAAGCATCCAAATGAAGGTACAGCAGAATTGGATTATATTTTGACTAATAGGAAATACATATTTCAAGATTGTAATGTTCTTAATAAATTTAACACAGGAAGTGATCATCGATTAGTAAGGTGTAAGATACGTGTTAATGTGAAACTAGAGAGACAAAAATTATTAAGAAAAACAATATTTACAGTTGATATTCCTAATCTTCAGAAACATTCTAATGAATTTAAATTAGAACTTAGAAATCGGTTTCAAGTATTAGTAGATTTTGAGCATAATTCAGATTTGAATGAAATTAATATGAAAATAACTGATACACTTTTAAAAACTGCAACAAAGATAGCTGGTAGAAAAAAGCAGCAATTGACCAATAAAATTTCTACTGAGACTAGAGAATTTATGAAGAAAAGAAGGAATATGAAAATATACAAAAATGATGCATTAAAAAGAATTGAATATCTCGAATTTTGTAAAATGGTGCGGAAAAGAGTTGAGAATGATATAAGAAAGTATAATTGTGAACTAGCAAGGAAAGCTGTAGAAGAAAATAAAAGTCTTAAGAATGTAAAACAACATTTTGGTATTGGTAGGAAATTTATATCTGCAATAAGAAAAAAAGATGGAATTGTTACTAAAAAGAGAGATGACATCATGAAATTGGTAGAAGATTTTTATCAAGAATTACATAGTAATAAAGAACAAGTACCTCCTATATCTATTCCATCTTCCGAATTGCCCAGAATTTTAAATGAAGAAGTGAGACATGCAATTAAATGTATGAAGAAGGGAAAGGCTCCAGGTAATGATGGAATTATAATTGATATATTAAAAGAAGCAGGAGAAGAAATAGAAAATTTTTTAGCAAAGTTATATACCAAATGTCTAAATGATAAAGATGTACCGGATGATTGGAAGAATGCAGTAATAATATTAATATTTAAAAAAGGTGATAAAGAAGATATTAGAAATTACAGACCTATTAGCCTTTTATCAGTTTTATATAAAATTTTTACCAAGATAATTACAACTCGTCTACAGAGAACATTGGATTTCCACCAACCAAGAGAACAAGCTGCATTTAAAAGTGGTTTTAGTACAGTAGATCATATTCAAGTATTGAGAGAAGTTATAGAAAGGTCAAATGAATATGAGTTGTCATTATGTTTTGGATTTGTAGATTATGAAAAGGCATTTGATTCTATAAACATTTCTTCAGTGATTAAAGCATTGGATCATCAAGGTATAGATCCAGGATATTGTCATATTTTGAAGAATATTTATAAAAATGCAACAGCAACAATTAGATTACATAATGATACTGGGAAAGTCAACATTGAGAAAGGTGTAAGACAAGGTGACTCCATATCTCCAAAACTTTTTACAGCAGTGCTGCAAGAAGTATTTTGTGGATTAAAATGGGAAACTAAAGGAGTGAAAGTAAATGGAGATTATTTAAGTCATTTAGATTTCGCAGATGATGTAGTTGTTTTTGCAAATAATGCTTCAGAGCTGCAGGATATGTTGCAGGAATTATCAGATGAAAGTAGGAAAGTAGGACTAAAGATAAATGTTAAAAAGACTAAAGTAATGTTTAATCGATTTGCTCAAAATATGAAAATAAAGATTGATTATGATGAATTAGAAGAAGTTAACAGTTACAAATATCTTGGTCAGATTATTAATACAGATGGAAACATAATGGAAGAAATTAATCATAGAATTAAACTTGGTTGGAGTGCTTTTGGTAGAAATAACTTGATACTAAAAGGAAATATGCCTATGTGTTTGAAAAGGAAGGTTTTTAATAAATATGTTTTACCAGTTCTTACTTATGGATCTGAGACTTGGACACTTAATAGAAGAGCAATACAGAGACTTCAGACCACTCAAAGAAGTATGGAGAGATGTATGTTGGGAGTAACAAGAAGAGATCGAAAACACAATGTATGGGTAAGAGAACAAACGGGTGTTACTGACCTCATTGAAAAAATTAAAAGATTGAAGTGGAGTTGGGCTGGACATATTGCTAGAAGAGATGATAATAGATGGACAATTGAAATTTTAAACTGGATTCCAAGAGATTGTAAAAGACCCAGAAAGAGACCACATGTGAGATGGATGGATGAAATAAGAAAGTGTGCAGGGGTGATGTGGAGAAGAGAAGCTGAAGATCGGAAAAGATGGATTAAACTTGGAGAGACCTTCATCCTGCAGTGGATTGATAATGGTTGATAATGATGAAATATCCATTTTAAATAACTTTAGCAAAAACATTTTCATTTTCAATAACTTGAAAAAAGGATGCGTTATAAATAATATACGCAAATATACATTTTAAATAACTTTAGTAAAAGATTTTAAATAACTTGTTCGGGCATTATAAATACCGATTCACTCTAGCACAAATATTAGTTTTATTTCAGAAAGGAGTTTTGGCTATATTCTTTATATCGCAATACTCTGATATACTAAAAGTGATTACTCACTCCCCTCCCCCTGATAATTTATTAACACACAAGACTCCGTTCTGATAAAAACACAGCATAAATCAATAAACATGAACTTAAAACTATAGATGGCATAGGAATAAATTGTATAAAATGATCAATAAGATAATAATTTAGAAATAAGAATTTTGTGGTGTCGATTTAGTATGCGCTCACGGCTGCCATTTTGAATTACAAGAACCACCCAAACCATGCTGAAATATCCAACCGATAAATGACATTGCTCAAAATGGTTCTTGTAATTCAAAATGGTGGCCGTGAGCGCATACTAGCAAGCAGATCGATTAGGGAACCGTTTACTAGGTAATAAACCCCATTAAGTATGCATTCGAGTCGCATTTATCTGATACTATAGTTTATAAACACCCTAGAATCTGACCTTCAACTGCCACCACATTTCATTTCAGTTTCCCTAGAAAGTGATTTCGGCTTTGATCCAATCTAGAATCAGAGTTAATGTGTTCACCTGTATAACAATTATATATCACGCAAATGTCTCTATAATATGATTTAATATATTAATAATATATTCTTAAACTTAGTATTTATAATATAATCTTAAACCAATAATCTCTATCATCTATCAATAAATCAATCACTCTAGCTGGCTAACTATAACCGATTTCAAATATATAAAACATGGCATGAATTAGAACATGAAAGATGACATAAGCTTATTAAAAAATCCATTGCTTTGTAATATTATTTTATAACCCTGAGAATCCACTCATTGCTTTGTAATATTATTTTATAACTCTGAGAATCCACTCAAGGCTTTGTAATATCATTTTATAACCCTGAGAACCCACTCAATGCTTTGGAATATTATTTTATAACCCTGAGAATCCACTCATTGCTTTGGATATTATTTGATAACCCTGAGAATCCAATCATTGCTTTGTAATATTCTATAACTCTGAGAATCCACTCAATGCTTTGTAATATTATTTTATAACCCTGAGAATTCCTTCAATGTTTTGTATTATTTTATAACCCTGAGAATCCACTCATTGCTTTCTAATATTGTTTTATAACCCTAGTGTTCACTCACCTGCGTGTGAGCTAGCTATACACCAGTTACTATGCTTAGTATTTATTAAATGTTATATTAATATAAATTTGTCTCAGTCTCATTACTTGCTCATTATCTTATGAATCACTAGTTAAGTTATATAATAGAATATGTAATAAGGGGGAATGTCTCATGTTTTACTGCTTTGCTATTGCTGGAACATGATCAGAGATGAGTGTAACCTCAGGCATGTCATTCGCGATGGGTTGACTTGGAAACACGAGTAAGAGAGTTGAGGTATGATCAGACATAGGGTATTACTATCCCGACTTGGTCAGCTTTTGGTTCTCTGGCTTAGACTATCAGTCTGTTGAGCAAATATACAAACCTGACCGTTACAATAATAGATTGCTAAAATCAATGAAAGTAATATTTCTATACTATAATATAAAATGATAAGATTAATATTAAAATATATATATAATTTTGTTCATTGGATGATAAAAATAATTGATCATATAAAAACTGTAATAAATAAATAATTAAATGTGTGCTTTATATATGTAATGATCAGATATTTTACAGTAATATCTCTACACTAAACTCTAATAAATTTATTTCTATACTTAGCGCTTTCGAAGGAACGATGCCTTCATTTTCAAAGCTGTAGATAACTCTAATACCAATGTTCATTTATTTATTTATTTAATTCAACAGATGCACCCAACATGTACAAACTAGCAGGCCTGAAAATATTCCTGAATAGAAATGCCAGATTGTGTAGCTTTGAGGCGGACAAAAATATGAATACTGAAAGTTTTAGGGACGATTTAATAAAAGCCAAATATAATAAAAGATCAATAGACAAGATAATCAGGCATTTCAAAGACCCTGCCAATCTCATTGATAGGCAGAACAGAACCAGAATTTCATTGCCATACATCAAAAACATACACAAAAATCTACAAACAATGTTTTGCAAAGACTTTAGCATATGTTACCGATCCCCTCCTAATTTCAATAGATGTATCAATAACACCAAAGATAAACTACCTCAAATATACACCCAGCAGGCCATGTATAAAATAGTTTGCCCAGAAAACAATTGTCATGCTTCATATTATGGGGAGACCAAAGCTTCGGTCCACACACGGTTGCTACAACATAAATATGCGTACAATAAGGCGCTCGCAGATCCTTCCCATTCTTCCATCTTTGCACAGCACAAATCCATTACGGGCCACCCATGTATACTGGACGATCCACACATGATGTGCAGTGAGCGACACGAGATGAGAAGAAAAATTAAGGAGGGCTACTTCATTAATTTAGACATGGACTCGTTAAATAAAAGAGACACGTTTTACGCAATCTCAAAGAAATGGCAGACCTGATTTCAATAATTATGCATCTGTTGAATTAAATAAATAAATGAACATATATTTTAGAGCTATCTACAACTTTGAAAATGAAGGCATCGTTCCTTCGAAAGCGCTAAGTATAGGAATAAATATATTAGAGTTTAGTGTGGAGATATTACCATAAAATATCTGATCATTAAATAAATAAATAAATTAAAAAATGTATATATTGTTTTAGCTAACATATGCTTGCCTAATTTTTATTTACAGTCTGTAATTTCAATAGAATTATCAAGACATTTAAAGGAATATATCCTCCTTTTAAGTGGAAATTTATTGTTCAAAAAAAAAATTTAATTTAATTCATTTCATAAAAAAAGATCACATAATAAAGAGTAGTATAAATAGATCATAAAATGTGCATTACACTAGCAAAAACAATTATTTTTATTTGCTCACAACTAATAACAAGGTGACAGTAATTACGCGTATAAGTAGATATATAAATTTAATTTTGTTACATGGTGGTGGCTACATAAATACACAAACGAGGGGGTGAAGGTGCTGTCATTTTGAAATGATGTATATGTGAATGTTACAAACGTGTGTGAATAGGTTTGATGGTTGAAGAGATAGAAATGAGGCTTTATTTCACGTTATAAAAGCCTAGAAGTTTCCGTCAGAAATGTAAATTTTTACTTCTTGTGTTTACAAGAAAAGCTTTTCACACGTCAACTAAAAATCTGGTTCGGCAGCAATTGGAAACATGAAGTGAGATCAAAAGTATCTTCTAGAACAAATGGAGGGGACTATAAAAGAGAGGCACCCAGAATGCTCTTGGTCTTGTCCCTGCAGAACTTCAATCATTGACAGCAGAATCGCTAATTAAATTCAAAAAGTTTAAATTTTAAATTTACTTAATGGCGAACGAAAAGGAGATGCCGGGGTAAAAGTCTACATATCGGGCTCAAACCCCTAATTCCAACTACCTGCAGCTGCTTGTTCAACAATAACGAGATGCCTCTGAACTAAAATAACTACTAGTGTCGGAACCAAAGTGGAACCTCATCAAACGACAGCCATATAAGAAAACAAAATCAGGAAACCTCGCAATGAATTCTATGTTTATTACCTGCGATGACCAGAACTCTCAGAAATAAAATCTTCCACAAATTCCCCGGGGAAATTCAGGTAAAAAAAAACCTTTACGTATAGATTTTTTTTTTTATGAGAAAGAAATTGCTAACTGTTTATCATAGGTGAATATGATAATCCAACTAACTTAATAAAGAAATTTATTAAATTCTTATTTTCGCAGACATTAATAGCGCAATTAATGTATGAGGTCACATGGAAGGAGAACTCTTTCTATCGACTTTCGCTACCTGATTTATTTGTAATAAAATATTGGAAAGAATGTTGCATGTGTGTATATCAAAATGGCAGAGTATTAATTATAATTAGGTTTAAAAGGGTTGAGGGTTAAATTATATTTGTTTTCTTAAAGATCAAAAGAAGAATAATGGTCTTTTGAAAATAGTTTAAATAAAATCTGATTTGATAGTGAAACTGTATCTAGAAATCTTATTCTGATATTTTCTTTGTATATTTTTTTATGTGTTTCAAAACTCTTACTCCCATTGATTTTTACTCCAGGCCATGACGTCACCCGACCTGAGGTCGAGCTAGCCGATGGTCAAAACCTCTCTCACATTTCTTAAGACAGTGGTTCTCATTGGTAATATATTCACTTCGCGTAATTCTTATAAGATTAGCCCTTGGAATCCTATGGATGACCATAAATATGCGTTGGGAATGTATTACAGTAAATGAGAATGAATTCATAAGACACTTTGATCAATAGTAATTGAATCAAAACAGTTTGGTTAAATATACCTACATAAGCACTTATGTTTTCCGTGTTATAAGTGTGATAGGTGAAACTTATTATATAGTGGGGAGGGGTTTTTGTTACACTCATTACATAAAAAAAGATCACATAATAAAGAGTAGTATAAATAGGTCATAAAATGTGCATTGCCCTAGCAAAAACAATTATTTTTATTTGCTCAACATTTTTTGCAACAACAATAGAATACCAAGATCATTTTTAATGATATTTAGCATATATTATAATGAAATTTCATTTTACAGCAAAAACAAATTTAGAATTTTTACTAGTTATATAATTACAAAAAAAAAGGTCAAATAATACATAAATATGCATGAATAATTAATTATAAAATGTTCATTGTGTTAGCTAAAATTTGTTAAAAAATCCTTTTTTTGTATTTAAGGTGTTTCAGATTATAATGCATTGTTGATTATTTTTTTAAAAAAAGTATGGCTATTATATTTGGTAAAAGTAAAAATGAAATAACACAGAAAATATAATAAATAGCTTAAATACTATATTTATATTCATGTTATTTAATTAATGAATCATTTGTCATTCATTTGCAGCTACACCGAAATGAATATGGTCATTCTCCCCAACTACACACTCAACCCCTCCCCCCCGAAAAATAATAAAATATTACAAATGAATTTTGTGATTTATTTTGATTCTATTGTTCCTATATAGACATTACTTTGACATATCTAAAACTTAAAATCATAGATATCTAATATAATTAAAAATATAAATTAACTAATTAATATTTTAATCTTGATAATTACCTTTGGGGGTTCTTTCTTTAGTAGGACTAATAATGCTTGCAATACCAAGTTTGAATATCTCGGACCTATAGGACCATAATCTACAATAACAAAAATAAAATCAAACATGATAGTTAACAATCTCATTTAAAAATGAAATTGAAATACATAATACACCTTCACATATAAAATAAGAATACCGACTGAAACTTAAAATTCAAAGAAGCCCCCCCCCCAATATATATAAAAACTATTATGTGTTTCATGGCATACAACAACACAGTAGTGTGTGGTCACATATATATATATAAAGTTGAAAGGAAAAGTAGATAAAAAAATTTATAGTTATTTTCTATGTTTCACATGAATAACAGTTAAAGATTAAATAATTTTAAATTACATTTTTTATTATAAATTAAACATTTAAAAAGGTCTAATTAATATTTTATTAATTCTGATTTTGAAATTAAAACAAGCATGTTTTTATGCTAAAATAGATATGCAGATAATTATATATATATATATATATTTAAAGTAAGGCTTGTATAACATATTTTCATAAAATTACACAAAGTTGTTTTCAAAGGATTAAAGTGAATTGAAAAGTCATTAACTTTGTTCAATCAAGAAAAGAAAAACATTTTAAACTATTTTTCCCCACATCCCAACTATAAAAGGGTTGAAAAAAAGATGAGAATATTTCTTAAGAGCCCAAGAGTTGGAGAGATTATGACAGAACTACCATGAAAAAATAACTGAAGGCAAGACAATGGATCCAGTGGTTGCTACTAACTCATGATGGTGGAGTTTGGATTCATCTAGAAGTAAGACATAACTTTTCTGCATTCTCCATAGCCAACACTGAATTAGATGGCTTGCCTGAAGTCTTTCCAATTCTAGACTAAATGGAATAATGCCAACAGTTACATGAACTATACTTTTCTTGATAATGACTATAATACAGTGCACTGTTTTAAAATGAAACAGCTTACCAAGAGAAGTCATCAGGGTGCTGAAGAATTAGTTATATGTAAGCTGTTTTATCTGTATGCAGAGAACTACAGATAAAAGTGGTGTTGTATGTATATAAAATGCAGCTGGTGAGTTATTTTAAATAATTCCTTGAAAATGACATTTAACTTGTTTATGGTTTTTGGCACCATATTCAATTTTTAAAAAACTGACATGAGACAATTTAATGTTAAAGCAAAAAACTATGGAAAACAATAAGGCTAAGACAAATAATGATTACAATTTAAAAAATAAGAAAAAAAATTTCAACATTCAAAATAATTATTACTTTATTGTTTGTTCATAATTTCTAATTAATCATTAATTAAGTTTAAATTACATCTTCATTGATAATTTCTTTGTATTCCTCACAAAATTATCATTCAAACCATATATACTTCTTACCTGAAATAATCCATAGCTTCAGAATCTCCAAAATTAGTCACATAAGAATTCATTTTTATCTTGTATCCCAAAAGTTAATAAATCTCAAGGCGTCTATAAGAAAAAGATTCATCCTAATAAAAGATACAAAACAAATCATTTCCAGAAGGTGGATATGCATTTGCATCATAGTAATTGGCTTCTTGTCTATCTAAAACTAGAAATTGTAACCTACTGTCTGTATCAATGATAAAATGAGTTTAATCTCATTTTATATTTTTTGTATACACCAGTGATGTTTTATATTCTTTATGCACACCAGTGATGCTATCTTGTTATATTTATTGTCCCACAGAGATATAATTTATTTGCATATAGCTCATTTATTAGCTATAGACTTGAATATGTGATGCAAGATGCGGCAAAACTACTGACTCCACAGCATGAGTACCAAGGCATACGCAAAAATCAGAATTTGATTCTTTGCCTGCATACAATTCCATGTGGTATATACATAACCATTTCACTATCACCACACACACACCATTTGAAATCTCTCTTTATTGGTTTTAAGTGTTTATATTTTCACTTGGTACTATGTCCAGTAAATTTTGTGATTGCTTTACCAACTGCAACCTTTCTATACATCCGATAATGTCTTAAAATTTACTACTCTATAATTTTTATTTATAAAAATTACTTGTTATACAAACACAGACCTGCAAACACAAACACACTAATACAAATATAAACATACTAATAAATTAGTAAACCTTTTGAGAATCATTGTCTATAAAATAAGGTTGCCTCAAACTTGGATCAGAGCCTCAAAATTATATAGTACATGAACTACTTCTGTTGTATTTGTATACAAATTTATATTCTTTATAATAAAGAGCATAAATGATTTAATATTATATAATTTATATATTACAAAGACATACCAATACAATTACTAATATTATTTTTATTATTAAATTTAAAATCATTTTTCATGGAATAGAAAGTTTAATGCTGAAGAATGTTAAAAAGATATAGCTATTGTTAACATTTTTAATGAAATGTTTTGCAACTGATATAGATTTGGTTGGAGTAGAAAAAGTACTGAAGTTTTCAACAACTTCAGCTCATGCTAAAATTTGTACTTTTTCTATTAGGATGAAAGTGCAGCAGAATTAAGCATTCATACTTTTTATAAAAGCAGTATGATTTCCTGCTGTCTATTGATTAGGATATATCCATCTTTTCATTCAGCAAGTCCAGGTTTGATTTCAAGATGGAGAAGTGTTATTAACAAGTTTATTTTGGCACTAGCTGTCATTCAAGAGTTTCTCCGAAAAGCTTATACAATCATATTATACTGACACAAATTTTAATAAGGATTATTAAGATTATTTAGTATATATTTTAATAGCCCTTACAGATTTCTGAGTGCCCATTAATTATTATTGTAAAAATAATTCTCCTTATAACAGACGAACTTGGCTAACATTTTCTTTTTCTGAATGTAGTACAGATTCAAAGATTTCTACATCATTTCTAAGTAAATTAAAAAAAAACTTACTTTGATGAATTAAAAAGTAGGGCTGTGCTCAGACAACTATATAAGGAGTAGATGTAACATAATCTATTAAGCAACATATATGTGTGTTTAAAGTAAGTAATATAGCTAATAATTTAACGAAATTACTGTAGATTTTATTAAAATTCTAATAGTTAACAACAGTAACAATAACCCCTTACTTAAATAAAATACCTTAAATTTAATTCCCTCCAAAAAATGTATAAAAATAAATTCTTTGTTAAAATAATAACTACATCGACATGGTGCTATCACATTTTGTGTTTCATTAGTTCAAAAAATAAATGATTTCAATTTAAAAAATTAAAGTAGAAATCTGTTATATAAAATGCGTGTATAGAAAGGGGTGGTGGTGTTGAAATCAATATTTGTAAGCTGAAGTTAAAGAGACAGTGCCAGGAAATGAAAATTCAACGCATTTCTTGAGACTGAATATGCATGCCCCTGATTACTTCTCAATTAGAAATTCTCACCACTTTTACTGTGAGTCCATTAAATTATCCAGATTGAATTAACTATTGATTATTTTCAGCACTCATTAAATAATTTAGTCCATAATGACAGCCGATCTTTTGCAGATCATGTTGTGAAATAAAATATTTAAACCACCTTCACGCCTACAGACTGTCCTTAGGAGAGTGGTAATGATGCAGAAATAATAGATTCTTATTTTGTGCATCAATGCAAACTTTCACCACCAAAGTTCTTTACTTTGTTTTCTTCTTGCTTTTTAGAGGGATAATTTGAAAAATTTGATGAATTTTTGCTGATTGAGCAGTAAAATCATTAAGGATTAACTATCTTTTAACTAATTAGAAATTCCAATCTGTTTTGAATCAAAAAACAAGATAAATCATTAGAAAGAAAATAACTTATTCAGATAATAATTTGTCTTTATTGGAATAATGTTAAAAAAATTAACTGCTAAACTGAAACGAAGTATTTTTAAGATCAAAATATTTATTATCAACAACAACAAAAAAGTACTTTTATTTTAGGGAATTCATTAATTTAAAAATAAATCAAGCAGTGAATAATGTACAAAGTAGATTGTCATACCTAGAAATAAAAATTACTATAAAAATATAAAACATTTAATACTAATAACAATTAAATTTCCAAAGCAATAAAAATAAAGTTTTATAAACACAACTTTGCCTTTAAGATGAGTAAAAAAACTGTTAAATATAATGTTTAGCTATTGAACATAAATTTTAACTACTATAACATAAATTAAAAAATAAGCTTGCTTCAAACTTTAAGCCCTCCCCCCCCCATCCAATTTCGTTTTTCTATTTTTATTTTTAAATTCATTTATAGTACCTTCCTTTTTTTTTTTTTTTTACGATCATCATATGAAGCAGTCACTTTATCTGACATTAATTAAATGCATTATAAAATTGATTAAATTCACGAAATACTTCGGGTGAAGTGGCAATATTTGTCCATATAATTATACTACTATAAATAGAACATGAATTTAAAAAAAAAAAAAAAAATCATAAAAAGGATCAAATTATAACCATCTATTATATTTTTTTCTCACAATGACTCCTCATCCATCTAAAGTTTTCTAGTTTATTATATTTAATGTCTTTTATTATTATTTGTTTAAAAATGATATTTTTTTTTTTTAAAAAATCTTTAGAACAAAAACAAAAAAGAGAATATTTTAATAACTGTTATAAAAATCCTTTGGTAAACTTGAGATTATCCATATATTGAATAATATTCCTGTAGTGTAATTTTCACTACGTCACCCTCACATAAGATAGGGAGTGGTTTCTATCCACTTTTAATACCTTGTGAAGGGATGTAATTGAAAACATATGACCAAAATAAAGATATATGAAAAAAATGTATGACCCCCAAGATGCACATTTCGTGCTGAACTAGCACTTATCAGTTGACCCATATCACATTCTCTTACACATATCTTTATCATTGTTCAATATATATATAAGGATTTACTACAGTTTAATTGATAAGTGCCAAACTGACTGCCCTCACAACTTTGACACAAACTATTTGGTGAAAATATATCAATAATTTTTACTAATCCTTTAGTAGACTAGAGATTATCCATATAATAAATATTTCTGTAGCATAATTTTCACTAAACCACTCTCATACAAGATAGGGACTGGTTTCTATCCACTTTTAACACCTTGTGGAGAGATATAGTCATAATCATATGACCAAGACATATGAAAGAGATGTATGATCCCCAGGATGTCAGTCCCTACATTGTGAGATTGGTGTAGTGAAAACTACACTACAGAAATATATTAATATTTTTTTATTAGTCTTTTACTTTGACCAAATGATTTGTGCCAAACTTGTGAGGGCAATAAGTTTTACACTTATCAATTAAACTGTAATAATTCCCTATCTATATATATTGAACAAATGATAGATATGTCTAAAAATGTAATCTGGCTCAACTGATGAGCACTGGTTCAGCAATAAATGTGCATCTTGGGATCATACAGCCTTTTCACATGTCTTTGGTCATATTTTTACAATTACATCCCTTCACAAGATATTAAAAGTGGATAGAAACCACTCCCTACCTTATGTGAGAGTAGTGTAGTTGCTTTCAAATTGATAGAAACATGTTTTATAAGTGCTGACTTTTGAGTTAGTTTTTTAGATCTAGTTTCTAGAGTCCCAGCACTCCACTGAGGTGACCAGAAGCTCGAAAACAATTGGTCTGGAGATAGGGACTTTCGATAGAGATTTTGAATTATTTCTCTTTTGGCACTTATAAAATAAAGCTTGATTAGAGTTATTGGTAAGCTCCATCTAGTGATTATATATATATATATATGTGCATATATACAAAATTTACATGTTGGAACATGTTTGAACCCATCCTGTTACAACACCTTGTCCATTAAGTAGTTTGAAATTCAAACATGATCAAAAGGTAGCTCTTGATTGTATGCTGCAATATTGCTAAGTATAATGAAATACAGATATATACAAACAAGGATACATATATTAAACATGTTTATTTATGAGCAATTTAGATCATTGCCAATTTAATATTCATGCTCCTTGTTTGAATATATCTTTATTTCAATATACTTAATAACACTGATTTACAAGATGCCATTGCTGGAAAAAAACATAGCATTTGGAAGGAGTGATTGACATTTTATATTTAAATTTTCAGCTAGCAATATGCAGTGGGTATATTTCTTATAAATCTTTATGTGAACCTTTAATGAGATATGAAATAACATTAAACGTTTCTATTATGAATAGATTGGCATTACTACAAAAAAGAATAATTGATCTAATAGAAAAAAATTGTGTATATAAAAATCGGATATAAAAATAATATTTTGTTATCCAATGAGCTTCTTCTTGAATAAATTTTTGACAGTATTTTCAAAAAACCTTATATAAATGAATCTAAGAAAAAATGGTACATACTTAGTTTCAAAATATTGTAATAAATATGGAACTAGGACAATAAATCCCTATGTTCTTGAATTATTCAATAATTTACTTATTGAATTAAAAAGTTTGCAAAATTATATGGAAATAAAAATTCAAATTAAAAAATACATTAGTATATAACAATATTTTATTGAAATATAATTTGTTATTACTATTATTGGCATATTTTGTATTACAGTATATGTAAAAATTAAAGAAAATGTTAATAAATAGTTTGATTTTTTTTTTCTATATAAAAGTACAAATAGGACTTAATAAAAGAAGAATGTCATTTGTGTAAATATATTTTAATCTATATAAGTGAATGAAGAATAAAGAAATTTAAACAAAAAAGTATTTCCAAAACAAGTTTCCAGTGTAATGGAAAATAAGAATGACAAAGGCAATGGTTGAAAATATCTGTAATAGCATTCTGATAAAAGGATAGAGCATAAATTTAATATGGTAGTTGAAAGTCCATCAATAACAAAAGCTCTAAATTTAATAGATTTAAGGGCCATAAGAATATTTTTATCGGTGTAAATTCAAATTAGTATAATACATTTTTATGAAGATTTTTATTATAAAAATCAATTATATCTGTATATTTTAAATACATATTGTCAATACTAAATTTAATGTAATTAGAAGAGATTTGAATTCACTTTCAAGCTCCCTACAGTTATTCCTCCATTTTATACAATTGATATACATGACCACATATATATGAGAAAGATAAACGATCTCCAATACACACATTTCATGCTAAACTAGCACTCATCAGTTGGTCCATATATTATCTACCACACATATATATAATTAGTGCTCAGTTTATATTAAAATAGCAAATCTTCAAACTTTAATGGTTAGGCTTCAATCTTCTCAACCCTCCAACTCTTCAGCCTTCCATATCATCGAAAATCTGATGATAAAATGTTCAAAGCCCTTGTTGATGTCAATCTTATTGTCATACCCATGTTGATATTAAGTCACTCTGACCCCTCACATATAGGACCTTAACAAGTCCATTTAAATACATAGAAGAGAGATGGTCAAAATGCAGACTGAATATGTAATATTTAAATACAAGTATATTGTCTATATTAAACTTAATGTTATTAGAAAGGATTTGAACTCAGATTTTCAAGCTCTCTACAGCTATCCACTCCATCTTTTACACATGACCACATACATGTGAAAAATACAAATGATCTTCAATATCCATATTCTGAACCAGCACTCATCAGTTGGTCCAGATCATTTGCTATACACATATATAATCAGTGCTCAGTTTATATTAAGATAGAAAATCTTCAAACTTTAATGGACAAACTTCAATCTTCTCCTCCCTCCAACTCTTCAGCCGTCCATATCATTAAAAATCGAATGGCTAAAGAATTGGAGGGTGGAGAAGTTTGCAACCTGTCCATTAAAGTTTGAAGACTTGCTATCTTAATATCAAGTGAGCACTGATTATATATATTTGTGGGAGATGATAATCTGGACAAACATTAAATTTTGCTTTAAATTAGGCAAAACTGTTACTGAAATAATTCAAATTATGTATAATAGTGAAACAATAGGTCCCAAGAATGGTTTCAAGTAATTTTCAACATTTTGTGATAGCAGGGAGAACACTAGAAGATGATCTGTAAAGATATGAAACTCACTATCACATTTTATACCATAATTCATGAACCAAATTTGCTACCATCTTAAAATTTTTATCACGAATAGCAAAAATGTCATAATAGATGCTCTGATTAAGAGATGGTTCTGCAAACAGCTTGGATAAAGAACTAGTTAAAAGAAACAAGACACCCCATATATCTATAAAAATAATCTTTATTTCTCCATTTCTTACTTTTTCTAAAGTTAGTGCTAGTGAATACACTATGGATTAACACACTAGACTGACTTACACAGTTATATGCCATTGTCAACTGAGCAGTTTCTTTAAATTTTCTTCTTTTTTAGTTTTTCCTCACTTTTTAATTTTTTTTTTTTTCTAATTGAACATAAGTTTGCAGTATATGCTGAAGAAGAAATCAGTTAATACCACTTGAAATGTTAAGTTCTATGTATTTTATAATTCACTCACCCATGCACATACAAGCAAAACCATCTCAATAAATAAACAACTTACCTAACAAACGTTCAATGTTATCCACTACTATGCAACTCATTTGGGATCTGTATGCATCATCAAAAACCTAAAAAAAAAAAACAGGGGGAGGGGTTTAAGTAAGTTTTTCAAATGCTTAACTGGTTGTTTTTTTTAAAATCATATGTACTAGCTCACTTAGATGTGAGTATGTATCTAAGTGAATATGTCTCTCAATTTATTACTGTATCTTTTTTTTTCATAACTATATGATTCTGTTTTTGTGCTAATTATCTTTGTTAATGTTTCAATGTATAAAATTTTAAAATTAAATTCCACCACAGGTATGTGTGTATATTTTTAAATTTGCTAACTATTTTTCATCACATTTCCAATTCAATTGAGAATTGATCTAGGTTGGATGTTATTTATTTTGATATGTTCAAAGCTTTGTAGATCTTTTCTTAAAAATAGAATGTCTTGTGTGAAATTTAATAATAAATTATCATTACCATATTTTATTGCTTCATTGGGGTGCCTGAAGATAGTGTTCTTGCACGATTATTATTTAATGTATACATTGATGACCTAAAAAATTACATTAAATTTTCACATCTTTTATGTGATGCAGATGGTTGCAAAATTTTTAGGCATATTTATTGTATTAATGACTGTTTTTACTTCAAAGTGATATAGATAATTTCCTGAATTGGTGTGAATATAATTATATAAATATAAATATGGATAAGTACTCCATTGTCTCTTACTCTAGAAAATCTGAAATCTTAAGGTTTTCCTATTATATTGGTGACTCTAAAATCATAATAAATGATCATCAAAGAGAACTATGAATAATATTTTCTAATAATGGATCTTTTCATAACCGCATTAATTTTATGGTGAATAAATCTCTTAAAATTATAGGAGCTATTTACAGATGTGGAAAAGCATCTAATAAATCTACAAAAATTAAACTTTTTATATCTTAGTATTTCCTATCTTGGAGTATGGCTCAATTATTTGAAATCTTCATAACAAGACAGATATTACACAAATTCAGTCTGTTTTTGACAAATTTTTAAAATTAAATAGTTTAAATAATGACCACTATATTGATGAAAAACAAGAGATCTTAAATTTCTTCATATTTCTATATCTAATTTTCTTTCTAGATTTAAGTATATATATATATAAAAAAAAACAGAATTATAATAATTGTACTCACAATATTTTTTAACTTAAAATTTGTAAATCTGATATATATTAACATTTTACCTGAACTTATAACAAAGATTTTGCTAATAAAGATATTTTTAATTTAGATTTTTAAACAATTCACTAAAATTATCATAAAAAAATATTATTCTTAATTTCATCTGGTATATTACCTTTTTACTTATTTGTTCATTTTACTGTTTTTTTATTTTATTGTTATTTTTTTTTTTAATGCTTATTTAGATTTGTATACAATAATTAATGTACTGTGCAATCTACAATTGGCTAAATGCTGCTGATATATACATTAAATAAAGAATTGAATTATTATCATTAATAATAATAATGTTAATAATAATGATGATGATGATAATTATTCAATTTATTCATAAATAAACAGGTCAAACAAGGCCACAAGCATTTACAAAGTAGTACCTACAGACATGTTTGAAATACCATTTACATTAATAATGTCAATGTAAGATTGATTTTATTTTGTCTTTGAATCGTGTGTAGTTTAAAGATAAAATATCAATATCTGAAAACTTTTTATTATACTCCAGTTGCAATCTATGCAATGAGTAAATAAGCAATTATTTTATCAAGCGCCGTGTTTACAATTATATTACATTCAAGAATTTGAGTTGTAGGAATAAGAGGATCCTTTTTATTCCTGCATAAATACTATATCTTGGATTGAAGAGGAAAGTATTCATTTATTTAACACTCTCATAAGGTGCGTGCTCAATTAGCTTGAAAGGCTGATATTTGAATGTAATCTATGCAATGGTGAATTAATGAAATGTCTCAACATATGTAAATAAAACAAATTATGACATCTAGAATTATAAGTTGGAATCCTAATCGAAATTCTTGTATAATTGCATATTCTAAGGATACAATTTCTCACACTAATTTAAATAAAAATGACATGTGTGTTAACAGTATTTTATTATACATAATGTTTATATTTCTTAGTATACATTTTATTTTTATAAATATATTTAAAATATTTGTCTTCTATTTTTTGTAATTTACTTATATTTGTTTGATTGTATGGATTCCAAACAATAGAATCATAATGCAGAATAGTTGATCTCAAAATGATGTCCATAATTTTAAGAGATTTATTAAACACAGTTTGAATATGATCATTAAATGTATATAATCACTTCTGAAAATAATACAAAGATCTTTCTGTTTAAAAGTTATGGCAATTCTGTTTCTACTAACACAATATTGTCCATTACTAACTGTTGTTTTCTTTGTATAAGATATTGAATTGCATTTTTTAAAGTTTATTTGCATATTATTGACATGGCACCAATTACAAAAAGCATTAATATAATTTTGCAATACTTTATGATTGTTTATATGTTGGATCTCCAAAAAGATCTAAATATCATATGCATAACATCAGAAGTATAAATGGCAAAAAGAATGGGACTTAAAATACTACCTTGGGGTATTCCACAACCATAAGTAACCATAAAAGAAGATTATCCATTAATATACACATAACTCTTTCTAATAATAAGAAGACTTTAAAAAATTTTAAAGATTAATTGATAATCCAATATTATTTGCTTTCATTAGTAAAATATTATCAAAAGCTTTAGATAAATCAAAGTAAACAACATCAAGTTGACTTTGAGAATCAATAACTTATGTTATAACATCTGATATGTGCAACAAATTTGTTTCTATAGATCTTCCTGGTAAAAAACCATGTATAAATGAAGGAATAATATTTTTTAATTGATGTATAATTCTATTATAAATTGATTTTTCTAATATTTTACGACAAATTGGCAAAAAAGAAATAGGCCTAAAATTAGATAAATCTGATTTTTCCCCAGCTTTATAAATTAGACTTATTTTTGCAATTTTCCAACAATAAAAAAAACCAGATGTTTTTAATGCCAAATTAAATATATATACTAAAGTAGGAGCTAAAATCTCAATACAACCTTTATAAGTAAATACAGGCATCTACATGATGATATACCTATGTTTATTTATAAAGGTTGTATTGAGATTTTAGCTCCTACTTTAGTATATATATTTAATAATAATAATAATAATAATAATAATAATAATAATAATAATAATAATAATAATAATAATAATAATAATAATAATAATAATAATAATAATAATAATAATAATAATAATAATAATAATAATAATAATAATAATAATAATAATAATAATAATAATAATAATAATAATAATAATAATAATAATAATAATAATAATAATAATAATAATAATAATAATAATAATAATAATAATAATAATAATAATAATAATAATAATAATAATAATAATAATAATAATAATAATAATAATAATAATAATAATAATAATAATAATAATAATAATAATAATAATAATAATAATAATAATAATAATAATAATAATAATAATAATAATAATAATAATAATAATCAAGCACAAGTGCGTGCATAGTGCACAACTGCTCCTAAAAGCTGTAATACAAATACAAATAGCTAACTAAAAATATTAAAACAGCTGAGCGCTTTCAAAGGATCTTGCCTTCATAATCATAGCTTGCTTACGTTTAAATTTATGCAAATATGCTAATTCCATCTTTTTGAAAGAGAAAAACACGTGCACTCAGTTGTTTTAATATTTTTAGTTAGCTATTTGTATTTGTATTACAGCTTTTGGGAGCAGTTGCGCCGCACACGCACTTGTGCTTGAATACATACATTTCCCAAAAGTAAAATTATTTGACATCATCATCATCATCATCATCATAATAATAATAATAATAATAATAATGACGATGATGATGATGATAATTCTTTATTTAAAAAATATATGAACAGCATTTGGCCAATTACTGATTACACAGCAAGTTATTTATTATATACAAATATAAATAGGCAACAAAATATAAACAGTAAAATGAACAAATAAGTAAAAAGGTAATGCACCAAATGAAATTAAGGATATATTTTTTTAAAAATGGTTTTAGTAAATTGTTTAAAATCTAAATTAAAATTGTCTTTATTAGCAAAATCTTTATTATAAGTTCTGGTTAAACTGAAGTAAAGGGGCAAATTTTAATATATCAGACTTAAAAGTTTTAAGTTTAAAAACATTGTGAGTACGATTATTATAATTCTGTTTTTATGACACTTAATCTAGAAAGCAAATTAGATACAGAAATATTTTGGGAAATAAATTTATGAAGAAATGTAAGATCTCTTGTTTTTCATTTCAGCATTAAGTCAATATAGTGATCATTATTTAAAAATTTGTCAAAATCAGATTAAATTTTTATGATATCTGCCTTGTTACGAGGATTCCATACAATTGAGCCATACTCCAAGATGGGAAGTACTAAGGACATAAAATGTTTAATTTTTGCAAATTTATTAAATGCTTTTCCATATCTGTCAATAGCTCCTATCATTTTAAGAGATTTATTCACCATAAAATAAATGTGGTGATGGAAAGAGCCATTATTGGAAAATACTATTCCTAGATCTTTTTGATGATCATTTGTTATGATTTTAGAGTCACCGATATAATAAGAAAGCCTTAAGATTCCAAATTTCCTAGAATAAGAGATAATGAAAAATTTATCCATATTTATGGTTATATAATTATATTCACACCATTAGCTATATCACTTTGAAGTAAAAAAATAGTCATTAATAGAATAAATTTGCCTAAAATTTTTGCAATTATCTGTAATTTTTAGGTCATCAATATATACATTAAATAATAATGGTGCAAGAACATGGCTTGAGGCACCCCAGTGAAACAATAATATGGTAATGAGAATTTATTGTTAAATTTCACATAAGACATCCTATTTTTAAGAAAAGAGTCAAACCAATTAATTAATAATTTAGAAAAACCTAATCTACAAAGCTTTAGTAGTATTTTATGATTAACTCTATCAAAAGCCTTGGACATATCAAAATATATTACATCCAACCTAGAATGATCTCAATTGAATTGGAAATGTGATCAAAAATAGCAGATTTGTTTCAATGGACCCATTAGGTAAAAAGCCAGGTTGTTTTGGTGCTAAAACCTTATTGACATCAAAGATAATTTTATTATATAAACATTTTTCAAATATTCGAGCAACTGTGTGTAAAACTGAAATAGGCCTATAGACACCAAATTTCTAGATCATTTCTTAAAAACCAGTACAACTTTAGCAATTTTAAGGGATGTAGAAAAATACCATTTGTTAAAGAGTAATAAAAGAGAAACAATATATTCAACATAACCTCTATAAATCAAAGTTTGAATATTGTCAAGGCCCACACTAGAATGTAATTTAAGCTGCTTAATAGCAGAAATAATATCAGATTCAATAAATAAATTAAAACTACCTTTTCTTCAATTAGATTATTATTTTCAGTCAATGTAGTAAAAGATTTTGATTGTTTAAAAAGCTCTGAGAAATAATGAGAAAAATCATCTGCAACTAGATTTGAATTATTACTTTGTAAATTTTTTTTTTTTTTTGGTAATACCTAAATCTTTGACTAGAGACCAAAATTGCAAAGGATTATCGGAAATATGACATTCAGTATGAATTTTTCAAAATCTTTATGATACAGAACCTTTGGCAATCTTCTAAAATTAAGAAATTATTGTAATAATTTAAGTTCTTAGTTCTCCAATATTCACAATGGTGAAATGATTTCCTTTTAATAATTTCTTTAAGAGAGACTGAAAACCAAACAGGAAAATGGTTAGTTAAAAAATTTTTCTCAGGAATATATTTTTTAATTAGTTCACTAAATGATTGTTCAAAAAACTTCATACAGAAATTTACTCTGATGAAGAATACAATTTTTTTCAGTTAAAGTTAGATAATTGTAAACAAAGACCTAAATATCTATTAAATTTAATATTAATATAAAATTGTAAGGGAGGATGATGATAATAATAATAATAATAATATATTATATCTTTATTTTTAAATAAAATGGATAATAATTCAATGCTTTACTAAACAATTATTTTTCTTATGCTTATAACTTTAACCATTTCAAGAATGAAAAAAAAATGCATTTCTCTAATAGATAATTCATGCTTTTTGAAGATATATCTAATCCTGAACATGATTTTCTTTTTCACTATAAACCAACATCTTTTGTTTTATCATATAAGAAAAGTACTTTATTTATTCTCTTAAATTATGTTGAGCAAACATTTTACTAAATAAAATATAATATATCTAACTTTTAAGAGAAAAAAAAAATCCTGTACTTTCAACATAATTAATATAAGAAAAATGTAATTAATAAATGAAACTGCGTTAGATTTAGTGATAGAACTCCAAGATGAATCAAATTGTAATCCAGCCTTGTAAAATGTAATAAATTTATGAATTTTATTGTTTATATTTTTTGTATTTTATACTTTTTTTTTGTGGGCAGCAGGTAATTAAAGTAGTGCATATTGATACCATGCACATCATGGTGAACTTGTGATTCAGATTAGTCTGTATGGTTAATGAAAACTCATATTTATTTATTTAATTACCTTTCCTTTCATTTTTCTGAAATTAGGATAGGTATATTTATTTATAAGTGATTTGCTCATGATTATAAGGGCGATTAGTAGAAAAAACAGAAATATAGCATTCTAGCTTTATGAGATAGCAAAGTGAAGACTATTAATATTGTAACAATCAAGTTTGAAACATTCGCGTAACAGAATCCAGGCAGAGAGACCAAAGTTGACCAGAATGAGATGATGAAGTCCCAAATTTGACCAGGCTTCAACTTCTTTACCAGTACACCGTAACTCAACACCTGATGAATGACATACTTGAGATTACACTTGGTTTCCATTTCTTAATGGCCAGCATAGGGCAGGGAGAAACAGGAGACACAAGGTTTTAAATGCACATAAATTAACTAAATTTACTAAACTAACAGCATAGTATTGGAGGTCACAGCTGATAATTCATCATCAATGCATAGATTACTCATCTATATTAGATAAATAACTAGGATTGAATTGGATTGAAATTAGGCAATGAGAAATCAAATTAATGTAAATACATATTTATTTGTTGATTAATATAAGAAATATTAACAAAAGAACATAATTTATGGTGTGGTAAATGCAAGCAGGCATTCCAGTGATGAGACATTATCAAATAAAGTAACAGGTATGTGTATACGTAAATGATCATTTTCGCTATGCCTATAATAAAATGCCAACTCCTATCTTTTAATGTTATGGTTGCTCTTTCATAAATAATTACACTAGCCCTCAGTAGATTATTCATTATAACCCTTATATTACAGACATATTTATAAGTAACATATGAGCATATAAACCAGCTCTCTGAGATAGACTGAACTTAGGAATTAAGAGAAAGATTTAAACTAATGCTGAATATGAATTCATGAGGAGGTGGAATTGGCTACTCTAGATTGCCAACAAGTTCTATAGTACTGGCAAATATCATTATGAAGTTGCCCTATGGATCGATTGTTCTATTCAGGCATTCTTGTGACCAATGCCGGTATCCTGGGACCAAGTTTTCTGCTGTGTATGGTGTGAACATTCTGAGTTCGAGGTCAGGATAGCTGACACTCTTGACTGGTATTCAACTTCAGGTCTTACCAGTGCATGTCTCCGAAGAAAGAATGACCTTACCAAAGTCCAATTGTGAGAGAGACAGCAAAACAATTATTATTCATATTTAATAAAAATCTGATCCATCCAGCAATAATCGTATAACATTTAAAATTAAGTGCGCTTGAATAATAGCTTTATCGGTTCAGCTAATAGGAGCCAATTCTTAACTAGCATTATATATATATATATATGTCTATGCTATCTAAAGAATAATTATAGCAATCTACGTCGTAATCATTAATTAAGAAGGGGAGAGTATATTTGAAGGGATTTGCTAAAAGTTTAACAAATAAATATATTTTCTTACCACCCTAAGTCTAGTACACTACTTATCAACATTAATTAAAATCATAATTTAAATTTATGAGCAAACCACATTATGCATTTATATTAATTTAATAGTAATAATGAGTGCAAAATGATTCCGTATTACTCTGAATATAGGATTTCAAAACAGCGCGCGTAAATGGTGACATTAGGAAATTAGTTATATGAAGATAATCTTGATTATATCTTCTCTTAAATTTTAATAAAATTAATAGCTCGCTGTTTCAAAGCAGTGGCTTATAATCAATATCAAATACATTTTAAAACAATCATAAAGAAAATATAGGCATAACTGCAGTGATAGATAATCAAAAGTTATGGAAGATATTAATTTGTTTTAAGTAAAAGTTATAAGGTGGATAGACAAGTTACATACTTTAAAAGATTAACTAATTTAGATAAGATTTATAATAACATTAATTAGAACATTCATAAGTTAATTTACATTTTTATCTAGCTTTAGATTTAGAGTTTTGAAATTAAATAGCAATTAATACAGAGTTCGGCGATTTTGGATTTTATATTACCGGTTATTCATTTAGCTGGAGATGTATACACTTGGACTGCAGGCATGGTGGTCTTCTTGGGCAGACTCCTGGTATCTTCTTGTTATTCTTGCAGTAAGCTGTGGCTGTCATCATACAGTGCTCTGGTTGTTAAGGCACCAGATGGCAGTAAACCCTGCCATTCTCCCATGGAAAAACAGCAAAACTTTGCCTACCAGACATGTTAAAAAAAAACAGAGTGGCATGGAGTGTATTAGCAAATGCTATTACAAAAATTGGATTCCACTTTTCAAGCTTAAAATATGGCTTATTTATACCTCTCAGATGCAAGCACGTACTTGTGGAGAATTTATTTTGCCTGAAAACCCATTAACTTAGGAAATTACATTAGATTTTACAAGTTGATTTTAAAACTTTTTTTTTTAATTTTCAAGGCGTTAGATATCCCCCCCCCCCGGTTGTTCATATAGTGCCAGTTCAGCGATTAAAACTTAAATTGATTTTTCTTTATTTTTATCACAGGTGCAGCAGTTTCATGCAAATTTTGTTTACAACTATTTGACTTTAATTAATGAAACTAAAAGACTTTTAATAAAATTGAATCATACCACCCTATATATATTATAATATAGGTTGGATTATACACCTACATACGAATTTATAATAAAATAAGTTAATAAATTGACTTTCTAATATTAAATCTATA
This sequence comes from Epiperipatus broadwayi, assembly GCA_028023455.1. NCBI lineage: Eukaryota > Metazoa > Onychophora > Udeonychophora > Euonychophora > Peripatidae > Epiperipatus > Epiperipatus broadwayi. The sequence continues at coordinate 8,555,060 of JAQFVV010006223.1, read as the reverse complement.
ATATAACATTTTAAAATAGCAAACCAAAATTTATCCACTGTAATAATTAATGTAATGTGTATTTACAGTATTTATCCATATGAACATATATAATATTATCTATATGCCATGATAATACCATTATATCTCTATTTTAATTAGGTTTGAACCTAGCACAGATAGAGTTGGTACTCAGGATGAAAATGAAGCAATGAGGGATCAAAGGAATACTGTTTCAATACCATCAAAATGTACAAAAAAATTACACGAATTTCAAACAAAATGATAATGTATATATATATTAAGTTCTCTGCCTAAAATCAAGATGGGGAAACTAGATATAGAATACTATGACCATATAGAAATTTGATCAATGGTTCTAGTTTAGCACTGTTACCAAGCATGTATAAATTTCTGAAAATTTTTTCACACTTCTTTTGTGGAAACAGAGATAAGTTATTATTATTACTACTAATATAAACAAATAGTGTTTAATAGATAGATTTAATAATGAAGTGTTTCCCATCTACTATATGAGAATAGTATTGGAAGTGTGTTTAAATTTAGACTATATAAGTTAGAAAGCTGTGAACAAATTTCAAGGAAATGATTTTTCCCAGCTAAATCATGACCATATTAAGAGAATCTAACAGGCAATTGGAAAAATATAGTCATAAAAAAGTAGGCATGATGTATTGAAATTGTTTTTTTTTTTTAAAAAAATTAAAAAAAAAAAGAAGAAGAAAGACATCGCTGAGCTTCAATAGAATTAAATTCAAATTAGTCCTACACCATGAAATGATTTCTTGGAAATTAAAATTTAACAACGAAGCTGGTGAAGATTTAATAACAAAAACAAAACTGGTGCTTAAAATAAAGATTGAAAGAGCAGCAGCTTCTGTAAAATTGTAGATTGAATAGAATAATTATAAAGAAAAACATTTATATACACAATATAAATTTGAAAAACAAACATCACATCAGTTCACATAGGAGAATAATAAATTCGCCAGAAATTAAATTCACCCAAATTAAAGAGGGGTCTTTCCTCTCCACCTAATAATAATTTAGAGCTTGTTTCCTCAAAAAAAAAAAAAAACTTCTGCCTTCTTATAGTCTGAAAAATGTCTAAATGTTTAGTTAAACATCAGATCAGGCAGAATTGGTTGGTAAATGAGCAAACTACTACATTCTAAGATATTAAGACTTGATCAAATGTCTGGTGATATGTAAAATAACTACTTAAATTTCTCTAAATTTCTCAATTAATAAATCTCTCTAAATAAAAAAAGCCATAAACATTTAAACTTCTAGAACATTATTACCAAAAAAACAACATCATATAATCTCTCTAATGTTTCCAAGATCAATTATTTTTATTGGACTGTAGCACCAATTATTGTAAGCTTAAGTAATTAATGAAATTCCAAATGGCATATTACTATAAAATTCTCATTTCCAAATTGAGCTGTTTTTGACTTTTGCCTTCATCAAATTTATATAGATATACAAGTGAATTGTCCTGGAATTGAAATGTTAGGGCTTTTTTAAAAAAAAATTTCTGTTATTTAGCTTGAATTCTAGTCTTCACTGACAAGAAAATTTTTTTATAGCACTAGGTTCAGTGATTACTCAAGCTTACAAACGATAGATAGCTCTAAATTAAGGCTGAACATAATTAATTTTAAAATTATTAAAAATTAACTTTTTGATTTCATAGTTGTAAAAAGATTCATTTTTTAATGTAGAGCATTTAGACTTCATATCATAAGAATTTTTTTTTCTATAAAAGTTTACATCAAATTTAAATAAATTAAATATTTTCTTAAGAATATAGAAAATCATGTCTATAAGGTTCTTCAAAACAAGATTGGCATGACTTACATAAATGAGACTTTAAAACCTTGTGTATAACACAAATCTGACATGATTTATATCTTTGATTCATGGTTAATAGACTAAAAGAAAGATGTTCATAGTTTGAGATAATCTGTATGCTCATTAATACATTTAAATCAAACCAAAACAAGATAAAACTACAAATAAACTAAGATGGAAATAAAGTATTTTTTTTTTGTTTAATAAAAATTCAAAACTGATAAAATTTCTAACAGTGATCACTGATGACATATACCAAACTTGTATTAACATTAAAAACAGTGTTACATAAAAAATTTAAAAAAATCGGATCAAAGAAAGTGAATTTATTCAATATATAATTAATTCCATAAAATACTATAAAAACTTAATCAATTAAGTTGATATGTTCAAACCTCTAAACACTTTTCTCAAATTTATTTACTAGAAGAGATAAATAAATCAGAATATCATCTACATAAAGTAATGAATTTTAAAATTAAATTACAAATGGCATTCTAGTTTCTGCTTTGACATTTTGAATCTATTGGTAATAAAATTAGAAAAGTACAAAAGCAACACTACTAGTTTGTATAAAAAGTAATTTAACTAAAAAAAGGTTACATGATTGAATAACAAAAGTTTAAATAAATCTAAAAAATCTGCAACATCATGAATGCACTATTTATTTAAGATTCTATTTGATTTTCTTAAATAGAAAAAACAAAACAAAACTAAAATTCATATCCATTTAATTATAGATGGCAAAAATAATCAAAGCATTTAATTCCAATTTCTACTTCAAATATAGATGCATTTCATTTTTTAAAAAAGACTTCCATTACAAATTGGCCTACGTGTCGATTTTGTACACATCAACATGTATGTGTCATTCTTTCAAATGATTAAAATTATGATTTTATTTTAAAATTACTTCCTCCTTTTTTCTTATATCTGATTTCATTTAACCCTCTACAAAATTTGTTCTATGTCAATGGATCTTCTTTTTCATTTAGTCATTGTATAAAAGTTATTTTGCAATGATTTTTGAAATAGCTTTTGTTCTATTTCTGTGAATGTACAATAAACAATTTATAATTATTATTATTATTATTTGTTAACAATAAAGATGAGACTAACTAAAATAAAATGCCATTATGGTTTTTATTTAAACTTTTCAGTAACTTACTGTTTATTGTTTTCCATCTATTTTAAACTTGAGTAATTAATAGGTATTGTATGTAGAAGTGTTTTTTTTTAAATCTCTATCCAGTGTTATCCTATCTATATCCCTAGACTAGCTTCTGGCTGAATATTTTGATTGTAATACATTTTCATCCAGAAGCTAATTTTTCTATTTTTAGCTACCAACCTGAAATTCAAAATATTAACTGATTATGAATCCAAGATATATCCTTCTGATACCAGTTCAATATTTATATATTTTGTTCTCGTCATACTTTTAAGAATTATAAATTTATTTAAACGCACATTGATTACTAAATAATATTTACTAAGGCTGTAACCTCAAGAATGTGTGCGTAAAAATGCGATAGTAGGGACCTCTACAAGTCTTAACCACAAGCTTATTTTTTAAATTTTGTTACTGTACAATATTTATTTTTCATTAAAAACCAGTCATATTTAGATTTTATATATCCTGTTATATAGTAAATATTTTGTTTTTCACCAGCCAAAATAAATTTACAAGCTAAAAAAGACATTTATTCATTTTTCACTTTCGTATTTCTCTCCTTCTTACTTGTTAAAATGGCAAGGTATGCCTATATATATATCTCATTAAAAGCCAGTGAACACTTAGACAATCCCATTATCAATTACAATCAACAATTTCAAGCTCCTCAAGATAGGGTCATGTGATTTATGAATTGGATCTTTGACTCTTATTTTGACTATTTATAGTCTCTGCCAAAAGTCTTATGCAATTTTATATTGCTATGACTACTAATATATGGTTTGGCTGAAGATCTATCAGCCCCATATAGCTATTTGAGTTGGATAGCTGGGTTTGAAGACATGTAGGTGTCTGAAAATTTCAGATTTTCCACTCAATAGATAACTTCTAGATAAGTGCTTAGCTTTGGGTTGGTATTTTTAGATCTAGTGTCTGAACCTACCCTGACACCTCTCTGAGGAGTGCCAAAGCACGAAACCATGGTCAGGGGTTTGGGGAGGGGTTCCTGACAGAGATATTTTAAGTGCTGGCTCTGGCTAAGCATTTATCATAAAGCTTGTAGAGGAATTGGCAATCCTCACTGTTTATAACTGACAAGCTTAAGAGATAGGGTCATGTGATCTATGAATTGGATCTTTGACTCTTATTTTGACTATAACAGTAATTAGTTTTTTAATTAGTATTTTTATTCCTAAAGGAATTAACCAAAAGTACTTCTGTGGATAGTTAATTAACATTATATTTATTATTTTTACTGTTATTACAATAGTTTTTAATTAACAGACATTTTATTTTTATTATATATATAGTGAAGTATCAGAAGAATATTTTTACTTTTAATTGCAAATTAACAACTTGATGGATGGTGAAGTTTTAACACTTTCTTTCCCTGCTTCCTCTTCAAATTAAAAATACCAACTAATAATCGGCCAAGAGAAAAATCAAAACCAGCTTATAATCTGAAAAAATTTAAATCCAGCTCAAATTCAAACTCCACATCGTAGGATAAAACTCCAAGATTAAGATACGTAAATACAATAAATTTATGTATTTTTATAAAAATAATCATTAAAAAATTACTATACCTTTTTGATTGCTTGGCATTTGGCTGTTTCAGTAAAACCAACCATATCTTCAGGTGAACAAAGTTTGATAAATGGAAAAGATGAATTCTTGGCAATTGCAGAAGCAAGAGCTGTTTTACCACTATTAGGGGGACCTATAGCAATAATAATAATTTCCTTATTTATAAACTTAATTAACATGTGAAATATATTTATACTTTTTTTTTTATCTTAGCAAGTTCTAATTAAGCTTTCATGTAGGAAAGATTTCCAAATACAGTTTATATAATTTAATTTTAAATACAAAATCCAATATTAGATTTGAAATATATTACAAAATAAGGTTATTATTATAAAAAAAAAAAAACCCCATGGTATTGTTCTATTAGCTCATGTCAGACACTTGATAGAACTATTTCTATGTAAAAACACAGAAATATGGCATTTCTGTGGCTGCAGGCTGCCCTTCTTTTTATGGAAAAGGCTGTTTACATGACTGCCGGCACAGTTACACATTACTCCTATGCTAAAAGGCACAGAAACATGCCATTTTGGCTGGCAGACTGGTTTGTGTTATGCACTTTATCCCAATGCTCACAGTTCAAAGTTCACTATAGTATTGTGTGAGGGTGTCTGAACATCAGACTGCCACAACCCTTCAAATATGCATATCAAATTAATTAGCTTACAACTCATCTGACTTAATATTACCTACTAACAATTGTAACACTGTCACCACGCAATGTGGAACCTTCAAAAATTCGGAAAGGGTATGGCGAAGCAGGATTTCGACAAGCTCACACAAAAAGTCATGTTTATGTGAGAACACATCCGCAACAAATAAAATGGCAGACTCGAAAGCGGATAGTTTGAAATTGTGGCAACTGCAGTCCACAGAAGCCGGTGCAGTGGCATTCTTCAGCAGAACAACATATTGCTGCATGACAAGAGATGTTTGTGCAGCAAATCTATGTGACTTGAGGTTTATAAAAACCTCTGGACATTCATCTGTAAGTCACGTCCCTGTAGTAAAAAGTGTGCACTTTGGCAACAGACATGGTTTGACAGCTTCAGAATGCCGTTCATGAAATCCTCACATCTTTTGTATTTTTGGAGTCATGATGAGCTGACCATATACCACGGTGTAAGAGATCTGGAGATGTGTTGAGGTGAAAAGATGCACTGTGTGTGCTGTGCCATGAGAGCCTTGTCTCATGCTCCTGAAGTCAAGTCAGAGGTCCAGGTTTGATCGTGGAGGTTGACGAGACTTTTTAGCCATAGAAAAAACCACCAGGGCAGAATGCTTCATCAGCAGTGGGTATTCAAAGGACTGTGCCGGGAGACCAGAGAATGCTTTGCCAAAGCCAGTCCATTTGTTCTGTGGTCAACCCTGATGCACACCATATGTGAGAATATGAAACCTGGATCCAGCATGTACTCTGACTGCTGGAAGGGTTACAAAACCTCTGAGCAGGAAGCTGCAGGTTTCCAGCACATGACCATTAATCAGTGGTACAATTTTTTGACCCTACCACAATCACCCATACATAGCATATTGAGTATCTTTGGGGCTCTTTCAAATGGCTAAACAAAAAACAGCACTAACAGCCAGACAATCCCTAGACAACTACCTGTGTGAGTTCTGTGGTGATGTCTTCACATGGGTGAAGATATGTTCTGGGCCATATTAGTAGAAATGAGACTAAACAGAAAGTAATTTTCTTTTTTTTTGTTGATGTTTGTAATTTTTCTGCGTTTAATTTGACAATTTTTGTTGGTGTTTACAAGTTCAAATGGCAACTTTTGTTTATGTTGTTTACAAGTTTATTGATATACACCATGTTATTGTTGTTGAAATTGTTTCCAAGCAATAAACATATTGAGGTTAGTTATTTCGGTAGTATTTATTTCTTAATATAATTTATTTTTCAATTGATTAATTTATCTGTTTAAGAATTTATTATTTATTTATTTCATATCCGGTAATGTTATATCTATATGTTTTTGGTTAGCAACAACGCCATCAAGTGGCTGACACGAGCTAATAGAACAGTACCAAAAACATATTATATACAGTAATGTGTTACTTATACATTAGCCATATATTAAATTGTTTGTTTCTTTTTTTTAACATAACTTACTTTTTTTAGTTCTCCTATAACATTCTAAGTTTTATAAATCATTAGGTGAATTATTAAATAGTTTAGAATAATCTTTACAAATAAAAAAAAAAACCTCATAATGTCTGTTTCACAATGCTTTATTTAATATATAATTTTGACAGATTAGCAATCTTCAGATATTTGAAAAAGATAGGTGAAAGATATTCCAAATATCTAAAGAAGACTGTAATCAGTCAAACTGTCATGCAGTAAATAAAACTTTATGAAAAGTGCATTATGAAAAATGAAGAGGTTTTATTTTTTTGTTTATAAAGACTTAATAAAAGCAATGGAAGAAGTTTTGAACATTTTGGAATTTAGGAACATAATGATTTCTCATTTTGTTTCCATATTTATTATAGTAGAAATAACAATACATAAATATTTTTCTAGTCAAATTTAAAATATTTTACAAAAATGTTTTGAAAGTATTATCAATTTTTTTATTTATAACCAATTTTTTTTATATAATTTTCTTTTATTAATTATTCCCTTTTTGAAGTAATATTAATTTTTCAATACAAGAATAGTTCATAGTTCCATAAACTAATATTCCATATACAGTATTAATACAAATACACAGAAAAATTTATTAAAATAAAAACAGCATTGATTTTGTAAAATATTGATATAAAAAAATATCTAAAATAATTAATTAAATTTTTTTTATTATCAATGCATGTTGTATTATTGTTATATATATATATAATTGTGTTAATGTAAGTATATAACAATATTTTGTGTAAAAAGATATTTATATAAATTTTGTTTCCCTTTATTTACATACTTGACAAAACTTCCATGGAAAATCTTATTAAAATTTTCCTTTCAATTTTTAACTACCATACTAAAATTGTTATTAATACTTATAATAATAGTATCATCTCAGCACATTGACATATTAAAAATTAAAATGTAAATATTTCTCAAGTTATATATAAAATAAGAAACAATGAACTAAATATAAAATTTTTGCCTATTGTTCAATAAGTTTAATATGTTAACCATAGTAATCTATTATTTAAATAATTTTTCAATAGTGGAGCGATTTTCCTATTATTCCATAACTTTATAAAATTATAAATTAATAACAATAATAATAGAAACTGCACTTATTGGCTAATAATTACTAGACGATAACAAAAAATAAAACTGAAAATAAAGCTAATGTAAGATTATTAATATGATAATAAAAATATCATTATGCTATGACAAATGTGAGGACTTATAACACAAAAAGTCTAAACACACTATAATGTTGTGTATAAAACCATCAAAACATCACATGATCACCATTTCATATGCTTAGACATACTGTTAATAAGATTACTATCCATTGATTGCAAAGGCTTACACTTGGTGGCACTACTGTACAGAGAGTTTGGTATTTTTATAATGTTTTGTACTTTGTTTTTTATATTGTGTTTTATTTAATGCCAATGAAAACATTCACTTCAACATAACATTTGTTTGGATATATGTTGTGACAGCATACATCAAAAGAATATGCTGCTGATTAAGTAAACTTATATCTAAAAAAAATAATCCAATAGATTTTAAAAAAATAATTTGAATCAGCAGCTAAATTTAATAAGCAATATATTAAAATTATTAGCTATATAAAAATATCCAATAAATTAAAATTGTATTTTTGTTTGCACATTCAATGTGATTACAGGAGAGAACTATAATTAAATATTATATACAATGTTAGTAGTTTGTGTGTATGCATGTAAAAATTGTTGTACGAATTCACATTACATAATAATATTTTTCCCCTAAATAATTATATTTTTGGATATTTTATTTTACTTTAAGCAAAAGATTTGCCTTATTATTATCATCATCATCATCATTATTATTATGTTTCAAACTAAACTTTATTGAGCAAAAAAAAAAAACAAGGTTACATCAATCAGTTACAAAAGATACAGTTAGAATAGAATTGCAGATCATATTATACTTAGATATAAACAAGTTACGGATTGATATCGTATATACTGAAAAAATAAAATTATAAAGGTTACATCTGATAATAGGAATTATATGTGTATTACTATTAGTTTTCAAAGTACTCTACTTGACCAATCAAGTTTTGTCTGGATTAACAGAGTTATTATAGCTATGAACTATTTTGGGTCCAATTTTTGTCTGTTCATTTATGTCAGGCTGTTTGTTTACTTCATGTTATTGGGAAAAGATTCAATTTTAAGTACTAAATAAAGTTTTATAAGTCGAATTTTGATATAATAAATTGATTTAAAATAAATTATTATTATAATCCAGCTAATCAAAAGAATAAATATAGAACTTCAGAAGTATTTCCAGCTGATATAGAATAGGATATTTCATATTTCTGATATAATAATAATCACTACAAAAGATAATCGCTGAAGAGTCCATACAATGTGTTCTTGAAATATACATATATACTTCAAAAAGTTTAAAATATTCAGTAAAGATGTTTTAAAAAAAATGTTTTCTTAAAAAATAAAACTCATTTGCTTATTATTATTTTTCGTAAGTTTTAATTCTGAAAATTATACAATACCAACAATATCACATGACTCCTCATATGCTTATCAGAGCAATACATTCATTCTACTCTAAAGCCATCTTCTGAGAGCTTAGGTAACAATAGAACATAAAGAGTTTTTCCAAATTTCAGTTTAATAACTTGAATAGTATTGAGTAAAAAGTGGATGCTAGATAAAAAGTTCATTAATTACAGCCGTGAATCCTAGATTCACTGATGAAGGCAAAATACAAAACTGAACAGTCTGGAGATATTACAAAACTGCACCATACTATACTCAATGATTATTTAAGCTTACAGTAGATAACTCTAAAGTATAATGAATTTGTGGTCTTGGAGGCATATGAGTAATATGAGAAGTCTTGTGGTATTGCAGTGGATATTACCTTCTTATCTAGCCAAACAGGAGAAAAGATCTATAGTTGTGGTAAAACTGAGATCTCTTAAATATATAAAAACTGATATGGCGTCAAATCTCTATAGCAATGCACGTGAGTTAACCTGGGCTTGAAATCTTAAGGTTTTTTAAAAAATTTCAAGTTATTAGCATGAACAATATAAAGAAAAAAAAAGATAATTATTAGATACATAAGTACATTAGTTTTAACTTAACAAGAAACTGGTCAGTCTAGAGATAGAAAATTTTAGAGTACTATACTATCTGATTTATAATGATTATTCAAGTTTATAATAACACTCAAGTAGGTTAAGTAGAACTGCTCTTAGAAGAGTATACAGAAATAAAGCAACAAATCTAAGAATCTATTTCACTAAGACTTTATTAACTACAAAAAGATTTTGGCATATACATATAATAAAAGCACTAATATGTATTCAACATAACATAATATAGCATTTACAAAATATTAATTTATGTATCAGTTCAAAAAAGATTTAAACTTATTAGAAAACTAATTGCATTATATTTAGTGACATACCTTCTAAAAGAACACTAACAAGTCCCTTAGAATCAAGAGACCTAGCCTGTTCTATCAGTAACATACTATCTTCCATAAGACCCTTGACACATTCACCCCATTCAATAATCCCATTGGCAAGATATGTTTCTAATTGTTCTGCACTGTGTCCAAATGCCTAAAAAAAATATTAAAAAAAATAAGCATTTTCAGTTGTATATTTTAAAAATTATTTAATTATTAAGACATGAATATTAAACATTTGCATTTGATATTTCAAAAAAATAAATTATTTTGCTTCATTCCAAAGCCACCTTTGGGAATACAAGTAATCATCCAAATATTAGAAGAAAGAGATAAAATGATTCCTAGATCTGTTTATAACTTAATGGCCTTCTCCATGGAAAGCAATGTTTGGAAAGTATCAATTATGTGATTTAAAGGGTTAAAAGTTTCCAAATACTCTAATTTTACATAAGCTACGGTATATCTATATAAGTATTATATAAGATCAGAAAGTACATATTTTAATATCATCAGTAATAAGTTAACAGTAATCATTTTCAATTTGATCTTTAAACAAAAGAATAGTATACACCAATAAAAAATAAGTAACCTAATTTCTCTAGCTTATATTTAATCTATAATTTATCATAATCTCTTTCTCTTCTCCGTAAAATGTTAAGCTGGAATAATGTGATACTTCATTTCTACGGCCACCTATAATAACTTTCTCAAAGCAGGTGAACACTGTACTATATTATACTTTTTGCTTTATGATCATTACATTGAAATGTATCTGAATACTTTTATTAATGTGAAATCTTTACTCTCCAGCTACATATTCATTTACTGATCAAGAACTAGATATCTGAATTGGCTATGGGCCAAATACTTGAAAAAAAAAAATATGCTAGACTTATTTAGAAATACTAAGCTATCTAAAACATCTACTAAAACTACCCTTCTTTCCTGAAGTTGATGGGCATAATAAGAATTTACAATGCCTACTGACCACTATGTTTTGGTCTATTTGATTTTTTTTAAGGTTATATATATATATGCTTTATTGCTTTTTGAAAGCTGCAATTTTATTTTAAATTTTGATCCCAATAAGAAAAGTTTTTTTTTTCTATACATTTTTTAAATTTTGTCTTATAAGTTTTATATTTAAAAACATGTATAAAAAAAATTAAGATACAAATAATCTAGAAATCTAAGACTTTCGTTACTAGGCCAAAAAAAATTGTCTGCTTATAGCTGAAATCAAGTTATTTCATGGGATTAAGTCGAGTGGGTTTTGAAGTAATATATGATCTTTTAAAATATTTTGCAAAGGGTACTTCCTTGTTAATTATTTTTATTTTATATTTATGTTGGCTTAATAGGTTCATTTGAAGCTGAAGTGATCCAAGTGACATAAATCTTTAGTGCTAGAAAACTGTGAACAAGAAATTATGAAAATTATTTTCTATAGGAAATCCCACTCTAACAGCATTTGCCTTGTTATCACTTCTATAATTTGTAATTTATATATTCATTTTATGAAACTATTAAATTTGTTACATTTTCTATCAAGAGATTTGAACCCAAAAAAAAAAATTGCATGAGTGACTTTAAATTTTTAATGAAAACTTTTTTTTCTATCAGATATGCTTAGTTTGTTGTTGTTTTTTAATATAATTTGTTCAAAATACAAAAATAAACATTTTTTGACTTTAATTATAGTTACTATTTATTAATAATCATTATATATTGTAATGTACGAAAACAATCTAAGCTCAATAATACGTACATATTAAAATTTTTTACTAGCTTATTTCAAATATATTAGTAAAATGGAATACCTTACAAAAACAATCAATAAAATTTAAATACCAATCTACTCATCTACCAACGTTTGATTTCTTTGTTGTTCATTTAAAACACTGCACTTATATCATCAAATAATTCTGAGATAACTAATCAATAAATTTAAGATTCAACGTGTTGGAAATTCCTAAAACCTAGCTTTATAAACAATTTAAAAAATACAACAAAAAACTATAAGATAAAAGGGAAACATTTTCCTGCCATGCATTATAATGAATATTTTTGTTTTTTTAACTTCTTCAAAATTTAAAAATAAACTTTGTATTCTTCATTAACAATATTATTAAAATGTTTTTATTTGAAAAGCAAATATAAACATTGTACTTGGAGGTATTCATATAAATAGTTTTATTATTATTTGAGTTTTTAAAAAGCTAAAAATAAATCTCCCTTACATTCTTCATTTAGACTTTGGGTTATCTATGATGGAAAAAAAGAAAGGTAAGGAAGAGTTTAGAGTTATTTTGCATTGTCCATCTATTATGGCAAATTACTCGCTCCATATGAAGCAGCAATGTCTTTTTTTGTGTGTAAAGTAACAAGAAAACAACTAGTAGGTAGTGGAAATCCAAATAAATAAAAATGTTTCATTTTTAACTTTTTTCAAATTCATTGTTATTGTTTTAAAGTCAGGCAGTTCATTTTGATTTTTTTTTTTTTTTTTCATGTGTCAAAACATCCACTTGGAAGCAAACCCTCGAACCCAGGACAACTGCTTGTAAGTCATTTTGATTTGTAATTTGTATTGAATGTAGCTGACAATTCTGGTTTTCATAAAAGTCAACAACACTTACAATTGCCAGTATTTCCACCCACCCCTCACTTTTCAAAAATTAAATAAAAAAGATATTTAAAAATTTCAAAGACAAATAATAAGAATGAAAATTTCAAACAAGTCTGTCAATTACAAATAAAAAATGGTTATTTGAAATTACAAAAAATAATTTTATAAGTCAATATTAGGTACTATTACAAGAAATCAAAATAAATCCTGAAAATTTACAACTGACAGTATCCCTCCCCCCTCTCCCGCTATCCATCTCCCATTTTCTCAAAACAAAATAAAAAATTAATAAGCCAAATAAACTTGTCAATGAAAAGTGATGAGGTTTTAGATTACATATTGTCTTTATAAATTGCATGTACAATTAAAATTAATCATTTTCCAAATCAATAAAATCTTCAATTAGTCTATTAGTCATGCCAGCATTAATTTCATAATACCAAAGAAGTGTTTAAAGATTCAACTAAGGATAAAATTGAACGTAAATAACTGAGTAGATCGGTACCAAAATTTATGATATGTCATTGGATACAATAATCTTTATATTTTGCAAAACTTAGTAGTAGCAGATATTAGAGATGTGGCAAAATGATGTCAAATGTTAATATTTTATTTAATTACATACACGATCTTGGAAGTTAATAAAGTTTAATACATTATAAAACACATAATACTTTATGTGTGACTAAATGTTTTTTATAGCAAATAAATTAATATTCATATTTAGACTATATATTTCAAAATGATTTTAAAAATAATTAATACATACATGTTTTTCTTATCTATTTTAAAAAGTTAGAAACAATATTTTAAAACTTTAATATGACAATTTTCTTAATATTTATTCATTAGAGAGTGTTTATTATTGAAGCGGTTGGATCTAAGTTCAATCAGAGCTTCATGACATCCCACCTTTAACCAAACCCTGTCACTAACAGCGAATAGTTCTGAAAGTAATGAGACTTTATACTATCTTCAATACACGCTAGTTTCAGTTAAAACTGAGGTTATTACTTAAGTATTTATCGAGGCTAATTAGCTTATGTTAAATTTCTTAATGTTATTAATTACCTCATGATAAAATATTCATGAAAATATATATATATTAATTATGTGGATTGTATGTATATATTTGTAAATAGTTAAATATATATTTGTTATAAAGTTTTATTACATCGGAATGTTTCATTTCATATTTTACCATTTTGTTCAAATTTATATGATTAAAAGTTACATTCCTTTGATAAGCTTTCAGATCGTCCTTTTCCAAAGACAATAGGGAATCTTTTATTAATTAGTTAAAATAATAAGTTAAAACATTAAGGATGGTGTTAAATTAAAATCGTTTGCTCAGATTTTACAAATTCATTTTCTAAATAGAAAATGAATTCAAAATTAATGGATTTGAAAGTCTTATCGGAGGAATGGATCGGAAATCAATTAGAGAAAAATTTGGTTTGTAATAATGTAAAAACTTTAGCCTCAAGACATCAAAATCAGAATGGACGGGAAACCGTAGGAAAGAGTTAAATAAGCCAGAAAAGTTTCTACAAAGGAGCCATTACTATTAAATTAAGAGGAGTTGCCACCAGAAACTACGTCCCTTTTAATTTTGATTTTTAATAGTATTTTCAGCATGGTATGTGGCTAACTTCAGGTATCTGATTGTTGGACTCCGAAGTTCTCCACAAATCTTCAAAATGTTGCTGCTAAACAGAACTTTTCAATATCAATCATAAACTGCTGAAATATGGAGGAAAACTAATCCATAAATGAAATTCACATGAATCAAGTGCGCACCTATGTTGTCTCCTAAACCCAATTGGACTGTCATTATGAATCAATGAGCGAGCCATGGAAGGATTGGTAACCCTTTTTACTTTATAAACTGCAAACTTCTGGTCTGTCCATGAACACTATCTCAAATCATAGTTTAAGTTAACTACTGTCTAAAATTTCTCTATTCACTTTATAATGCGTTAAATTTTGTTATAGTAATTCTCTATTCTATTATCTCTAGTCTTAAAATTAATATCTTGTTAACATCAAATCTATATTTTTGAAACATGAGATTAATTCAAGCCACAATTTTGATCCATTTAATATCAAAGTCATTTGCGCTGAGTATAATGATCAAAAAAGAAAATATAAAGAGGTGTGGTTTATTGCAAATAACATTTACAACATATACAAAAAAAGACTCTCACATTGTATTATCAAACAAATGGTATATATAAATTTATAAACTTATTTAACTTATAAATTCTATTTTCTGTACATCTATATTAATTCTATGAATATGATTGACCTGGACAAAAGCAGTGCTAAACTGTAAATTTTAAAGAATAAAAAAATTATAATCTTTCCAACGTGGTGCACCATCACTATTAACAGAGTTATATACAAATAAAAAAAAAGAATAAATTTGATTGAGTTATGAAGAGTTTCAGTTAATTAAGTTATTTAAAAATGTTTATAAAATGGAAATAAATGAGAATTGGAATAATTGCTATAGTATTAATGGTACTTGTGTACTATTCCTCCAATATGGCATTAGATGATGCGCCTTTTCATATTGTATCAATCTGCTGGTAATCTTGTAATCTGACCAAAATAACTACATGGATCTTGTATATGATTCATTTTGCCCAAGATTTGTGAAAAAGTAACATGTAAGCAGATCTTGTACATGATATTTTCACAGGATTTACAAAGTTATCAGCCGGTTGACACGAATATGAAAAGGTACAGCAAGTCTAATAAATACCGTATTGCAGGACTAAAGCTAACATGCTCACACACAAGTAAAACTATAAAAAAAGTAAACATATGTATGATTTGCAGGAATATATGAGTATTTAAAAAAACCAACATTGTAAAGCAAAAAAAAACTTTATCTTAAAAACTACATTTTCTCAGCCCCTGAAAATATATTGAATAAAAAGTACTGAATAAATTCCTATAAGCATAAAACAATCACTAAAAATACTTTTATTAAATATTTACAAAAACACATAAAATATACACATATGCTACTTACAATGTAATAAATAATGAATTAATCGCATTTAAACAACCATTTTAATTCAGAAAATGGGCACCTGAATTGAAATTTTTCCTCCCAAAATGAACACGATTTCAAAATGTGTCGAAAAAAATATTCAGAAACGTCTTTTTATAAAAAAAACCAAACCAAACAAAACAAAAATAATTCGGAACAATAAGGAAATATAAATTGTAATTCTTTTATTACCGTTATCATTCAGAACACCGCCCATCTTCTCCCCTCCCCGCAAACTAGGAGAGATTAAAGAGAAGTAAAAAATTGTTTGTTTTTTTATATAAGTAGACTTTATTAGTAACAAAATATTTACAAGAATTAGTATATTTACATTAAGAGCTTTTTACATTTTTTTTTTTTTTTTGTAATTTTTTTTTTTAACATTGCTTAGGAGGTTTTTAGAATACAGTGAATTGGAATGAAATGATTTCTGTTATTACATTAATGAGCAGCTAAGGAATCTATTGCTTTGCCATATTTTTTTTGTGACATTACTGGGGTATGTATTTTTGAGCATATAGATATATGTTATGCCATTCTTTGTTCTTTTTTTTTAGTACATTATATTTTTTGTTGTCAAAGATTACAGCACAACTGGCAAGCTATATTGTTCTGAGAGTGTGAATGGTTATAAAGGGATTGAATGGTTTTAATTTTTATATATTACATATGAGCATACATAAGGGCGAAAAGTATGGACATGTCTCAAAGATATGGGATGTATTTTCCGGGAGTGCATTGCATAGTATGCAAGTAGGATCTATGCTCTTATCTTTATAAAGTCATAATCTTGTGTTAAGATTTGAAGAGATCCCTCTTGTGGTAAAATTAAGCACGCAAAGTGCATAGTGTTAAGATTAAAGCCTTATAATGTACTTATGTGTTGACTCTGCACTTAATAAGAATTAATGTTTACAACTTTAAATTAATTTGAAATATTTCTAATTATAAGATCTAAATATTAATTTGCTGTGAATCGAAATATTTTGCGAATGTTGATTTCTAAATGAAGTGGGGGACTTAGTGAAGAACTTACTGGCTTCACACTCTCAAATCGAAATGCTTTAGATTTGCCTATATTCTTAGAAAGTAGGTTGAAGATAAGACGGCCACTCTTATCTTTATAAAGTTATAAACTAGTGTTAAGATTTGTAGAGGTCCCTCTCATGGTAAAATTAAGCACGCAAGGCACATAGTGTTAAGGTTAAAGCCTTATATACATATGTATATAAATAGTTACAATTATTATACTAAAAAAGTGTAATAAATTATATTCAAGTTTGATTTAGCCTGTCAGTTGACTTGTTTTAACTATATATGTGAATGCCTGAAGTTGAATTATAGGCAAATTATATTCTGTTCATAGAAATAGTTCATAAGAAGTTAAATTTTGTGGTCATAGTGAAGAGTCCTCTATGAACACACACCTAACAAAATATTTGATTGTCAAGAATGGAATATAAAATAGAATAAGATATACAATGCAAATATTAAGTATAACAATTATTTGTCCACCAAATTGTTATATATATATTAAAAATATACTAACTTCATCAGAAGATATTAAGCAAATCAGGAAATCAACTTTAAAAATGATACTCCACATAGTATACTAGAATTTAATATAAATAATGAACAATGAATGACCAATTTGTGTCACAGAACAATTTTTTCTTTTAATTGAGATTAAGGATGAATAAAGGAAGATTATGGTATTACTTCTGTTTTTATGAGTACTAAGGCAATTAAGAATGGGAATAAGTTATGCAATCCAATTAATCTTAAAGATTGCACATATAAAGACATGACAAAAAAATTAGGCAACTACTTTAATCCTATACAATCTGAGCATATTTTAAGATAGTATTTGCAGAATGATAGCAAAGACAAAAAGAGAAATTGGCTATGATTTAGCATTTTGTGAGTATATGAAAGGCGAGTTTATAGAAACAATGTTCTAAAGCAACGGTTAAGTCAGCCAAATACAAACTACAATTAATGGCTATTAATAGATAACAACATAACTTGTAAAGAAACAATATGCAAGAGAATAGAGTATGAACTGCTAAAAGATCAGGCCAGTGAATTACAGTCCTCAAAAATAGAGATTAAAAAACAAATCAATTGAAAAATTAAATATAATTTGAAAAAGTTCAGCAGAGATAAAAAAAAAATGAAAAATTAATTGTTATTACTGCAGTAAATAAGGCACATTGCCTCTAAATGTAAATGGAGGTGGGAAATTTACTATGGTCATCTAGAATGAAACCAAAAAACTTATGAGGTTATAGATGATAAAGCCAAAAAAATAGAAGAGAAAATTAAAATATTTAGGAATCTTAAGAATCAAAGTTAAAGATAAAAAATGAAAATGGGAATAAAATTAAAATATAAAGTCAGTTGACTGTAGCAGTAAGAAAAGCTGATATACAGCTATGCGTGTAGTTAATATCCATATAAATTCTATTATTAATAGAGAATGATTTAGATCTTTAGGCATTAGAGTGATTTCAACCAAACTAAAGGAAAAAATTAAAATGAAATATCAAAAATTATTTAAGACCAATCAAAAAATTGTTAACTGAAGGGACAAAAGCAATTACTTATAATTCACAGAAGCTAAAAATAAAATAAGAGACCTTCTTAGAATTGATAGAGATTGGAAAGCTCACCCAAATAGAAAACTCAGAATGGGCAATACCTAATATAGTAGGTTATTCCTGAATAACAGTAAGTGATAATCTCAGGAAAGATATTTACTTAGTGTCAAATGTAACAGAGTTGTTGGTTATATTTCACAACTATTTCTCTTTTTTTCTCAAATTAGATCTTGGAATAG
This sequence comes from Epiperipatus broadwayi, assembly GCA_028023455.1. NCBI lineage: Eukaryota > Metazoa > Onychophora > Udeonychophora > Euonychophora > Peripatidae > Epiperipatus > Epiperipatus broadwayi. Next base: position 8,536,293 of record JAQFVV010006223.1, on the reverse strand, counting down.
CCTTTCACCATATTCAAGAGAGTAAGGATTTGACAAGAATCTTGATCCTAACCATACACTTTAACCTACTTAAAAATAAGCAGCCACTATTTGAAATCACAACAATCCCTAATATATGTCCTTTGAGTGTATTTTGATATTCTAATAAAAATAATGTTTGCTCATACACATTGAGGCAGTAAAGTCTTCTGTTCATAATTAAGTTGAAAGGCACTATATAGTATGTATATATTTGGAGTTTAATTATAAAAAGGAAAAGATAAATAACATACAGATTATTTATATAAAAGTTAAAAATAAAGTCTGGAAAGCTATGATATATTACATAAGCAACAATGTTGTTGTTGCTATTTTTATTATTGTTATTATTACTATATTTCAAAATAATTTTATTTTTTAAAATATAAATAGGTTTTCTTGAAACACGTTTTCATGATTCATAGATTAATATTTACATAAAATTTCATCAAAATTATATATATATTCTAACCTCCCCCCGCGCATCCTCACCCCAAAAATATATTGTTTATTACGAATATTACGGGTTCTAGCTCAGTTAACAAATAAATAAATGAAATATTCAGCATTAATTAAAATGATTACTAGCTCTAATTTTTAAAATACAAATTCGATTCAATTTTAAAATGAATTAACAAATATTTACTATTTTCATGAGACATGGAGTGACAATACGGGGAACGAGATAGACTACATTGAGACATAATCCACACGATACTACCTCAATGGCATAAGAACACTATTCCCCCTTTTTACTATACCAAATAACTAACTCATAGTATTCTTACGACTTTCTAAGCTCTATTCACTAAGCTCTATTCACTACGATTAAAATAATAATCGTATCTTAATCTTCTTTATAGCAAGAATCTAGCTTAATTAAATAAAATGAAGAAAAATAAAACAAAATAAATCTCAGGTTCATAAATTGTATTCTAACTGATTTAAAATTACGGTAGTAAAATATGAAAAGGGAATTTTATGTCATAATCTACTACACAGCAACTAACAATAATAAAATAATAATAACAATAATAATATAATATAATCTTATTTCTTCCTAAATGAAATAAATAAATACGTACGTGGTAGTATTTTAATAATCTGACAACAGAATACGTGTGGCAACATTAGCATATAATTAAATGTAATATTGTGGCAACCGACTTATGACCAATAAATAATATAAAATTATGATCTTTTAATTTTAACATACCAATAAATTCTCAAAATTATTATAACACTTTTATGTTTACCTTTTGTGCAAAACCTATATGTCTGTTTCAATTATAAATGTATCGTGATTTCATGCATCCATGTGGAGAAACAACAACGCGGACACAAAACTTTTAAAATAAATTTAAAACAAAGTTTATTAACAACATAAATAAATTAACAATATTTTACATTATATACATTGGATATCCCTTACTCTCCTATCTCATCTTAGTTTACTAGTTTATAAAATGAAATCCAAATACTATTTATTTTTCCTAGTTAAATCTTATCTTTTTAACACTTAAGAAAATACAGTATTATTACTTGATTTATTATCATGGTTAGCTTGTTACAAAATGCATTTTTTATATGCTTATCACAAACACTTTGCATCCCTAATATTATTAAAATTATATTTTTAATTACAAAATTTACATTCGTAGTAAAATTCTACAAAATAACAAATTTTAGTTTTATATTGGTTGTATGGAATCTTACAAAGTCAAAACATTGTTCTACATTCGGTATTAGGTTTTTTTATTGTTCATTATCCGATGTTTATTAATCCTAATATTCTCATTTAAGCCTTACTTCAGATGATATAATTACAACTATTAATATACCATGCACAAGTATATGTTTATTATACCTTATTGAACTATTTTCTTAATAAATATGCAATACTTATTTTCTAAATATTATTTTAACAAAAAATTCATTCAAATTTTATTATCACTTTTAAATACTTGGTTTAGATTTCTTTTCAAAAAATTCTTATATTCATTTCCGAATTAATTTTACAATGTATTATATGATTCTTTCTCTCTTTATGATATTTTGGACTTTCAATTTTAAAGTTACACAATTTTATACATTCCAGCAAATAAACTATTCTTACATAAACGATAACATATCTTCAGTTCTATTTTATTCATTATTTCTTTGAAAATATCTTTCTGACCGATGCTGATTCACAAAATAAGGATAGCGAAGATAGATGCATAGGATCAAAATATAACTAGAATATTACTCATCATAAACCTTGACAATCATGGCACAGTGAATTAAAAGACACTATAGAGGAGTGACCTTTACCTGTCTACCAACCTCTATTATAGGAACGATGCTAAAGCTATTTCTTCAGCTTTATTATAACATCAAAAAGTTTAAAATTATGCAAAAACACTGTCCAAACCATATGTGTTCAGTCATAGGGCTTAGTTAACTATACTGAAATCACACAAAACTAAATATGATCCAAATCCTTTATTTTTCCTATTTCTTAAAAAAAAAACATCATCTTGGTTTCCTCTCCACTAGTACTTCCAAGTCACTATCCGATCTTATTTCTCAAGATTTTTCTATACTGTACATTGACAAATACATATCTGCATTTCTAACAATAATAAAATTCATTTATTTCAAAACTATTCCACTGTTCTATAAGAAAATCTTTTTACTACTTTCCTCGTATATTTAATCATATACAAACTATTTTAAAGTATCTGAATACTTTATCACATGAAAGTTCAAAAGAATCACACAATTGTTCTGTCAAATTATATTATTAATATACTTTAAATAAATTATTGCATGCATATTCCGAATTACTCCTATCTCATTATATATTAAAAATGTTGTATAAAATGTGTACATATAATTTAAACTTTCACACTTCATTCTTAATCAATAGATGATCTAAAAAAAAATACATTATGCATTATAAATAAATATCAAAATTACCAAACGATCTTTATCTTCTCGATCGCGTTCCGTAGGCTTCACCATCCCATTGATCCTTGTAGATATAATATTCACATCCATACACTTTATTTTAAACAATATTTCTATAATTTTATCAAGCTATTATATTTAAATTTTAATATTACTAAATTTATGTTTATATGTTTTCCCTAATCTCACATAACATTTTATATTTTAAAATATAAATTAGTAAAAAAATATTTAAACTATATTTACTGAACTTCTTCATCAAATTTTCTTGAAAACCGTTCATATTAAAGCTAAAAAAAATGTTTATTATTTCTTCTTCAGTCACTTAATGTTCTATTTTAAGGCAAAACAATTATTGCTCTGTTTAATAAATATTCATAGATGACAATCCTTGGTTTTTTATAATATTTAATACAATTATTAATTATGATATTAGTTAATCCCATAAAGAAAACGTCTACATATTCTCTTTTAATATTTTCTGCTAAGATTTTCCCACGCGACTTTTATGATGCATCTTCTAGGTACTTTTATTTAAATATTCAGTAAATTTTTTCTGTCTCCATGGATCCATTTTATTAAGTATATTAGATTTATATTTTCCAATTTCTCTTAGAGAAAGTTTTTCTGTTCTTTTTTTCATAAAAAAAAATAATGACTCTTTCATATTATTATTCGGTAAATTTTCCTTTCTTTTAAAGTTCTGGTAACTATATACTTTGTAATGTTTCCTTTAAAAAGGACAAACATTTTTTTCTCATTATAACTTTTACATAATTCTTTATAATATACAGCATCTTAATTATTTTTTTTCATAGAGAAGAATAAAAAAAACTTTAGAGTAGCCTTATAAATTTGTGCGTCCTAATTTTTTCCTGACGGCAAATAACTTCTCTTTTAAGTTTTCGTATAGCGTCCTAATTATATTCCTCTGAGTTACAATAATAAGTTTTTGGTTGAGCATAAATAAAGCTGTATCAAGGTACTTTACAAATATTTTTCCTTTAGCAATATTTTTAGGTATTTTTTCCTTTAGTACTTCCATTTTTACTGCAAGGTTTTTTGGCTAAACTTGAATAAAATCACTGGCAAGAAAACTTTTAAAATTAGCCCTTCATGTAAAGGCAGTCAAAATATTATATGTTAAAAAAAAACTTTTTTAAAATAAATACAAAATTTTAAAATTATATCACTTTTCTAGCTTACGGTCTTATCCAGCTAAAAAATATGTTACTCCCTCCTTCACTTACACATTACTTTCTCCCCGCTTCATCTAATTCTTATATTTTGTCTGCTAAATTACCTCCGTTGATTGGTTAATGACTTTTAGCGCGAACAAATTTACACATTTTAGTTTTATAATAGATTAAACCCTTTAAAATAAAGAATTTATGACGTCATGTTTCAAATATTACTTAGAATAGTATTTTTAAATTCAATTATAATTTTATCAAAATCATTTAAACTTTAAAATAATTATTAAAACAATATTTAACATTTCAACTTTTACTTTAAGGATCGATAGCAATTATATTTAGTTTTATAATTTACAAACTTTATTATTATTCTAACAAGCGTGTGTGTGAAGGTATATAATATACAGTCACATGATTACTAACTTTATCAGATGATTTTTTTAATTTACGTCTCGGTCTAAATTACCAAAACTGATATATTTTATAAAAAATTTGGAAAATAATTTAAACTTGTAGAACCAAATATAATTCTCACCATCCTAAAGTTTATCTTAAAATATATTAGATTAAATTTGAATATTAATTATAATTATAATATTACATATAGCATTTATTTAATTTATTAGTTTTAAAATATTATACTCGAATTATTAATATACTTTTGACTATTTATAGCTGTGTTATTTTATATGGCCAGCTTTTACAACCATAAGCAAGGATATCTTTAATCTTTATTTAACCGTTCCTTTTAAATAATCCATTACACTTTTATATACCAGGTATTTTCAGCTTTAAATTGTACTATAAAATCTAATTATCCTACTATTATTTATATATTATACAAACATATCTTAAAATTTAAAATTTTTTAGTAATTGACCATTCTACCTTATTATGACCTATAGATAAGGGCACAATATATAAAAATCAGCTGTATAAACTTTATCATTCATATAAAAGTACATTTCTTTAAATTTCTTATATTACTTGTAATGGAATATAGCTCAATAATATAAAATATAGATAAATTATCACATATAAATTGCTCTAGTTAGTAATGGATCTCTATATAAGGATTTTCCATAGTGATCATCATCAATTTGTACCTACTATTTTGATTTTCAATTGATTTCTCATTATTATGACTTTTAACAAAAATTTGAACCTTTTTAAAAAAACATCCACCTTTTTTCCAAGATGGCAGTTATTTGTAAGATTGATAATATCATAGGTTAGTGACTTTGCTAAAACTACATCTTCAGGAAATAAAATGATGACATTCACACTAAAAATGGATACTAGAGGTTATTCATTATCAATATTGTTTTGATTATAGAAATAAAATAATACTAATACAATTTATTTAATTTTTATCCTGCGACTTTGTAAAATATTCGGTGCTTTAAATTTATGATATATCTAAACTAAAACAGATTTTCATCTTTAACAACTATAAAATAAAAAAATATTGATTTCCATTCAGCACAGTAACATATTTTGACCATGTACAACAACAAAGTATATTAATATTTAACTCAATAAAATACTTATTTCCTTAATTTGAATAAAATAACGAAACAAAATAATAAAAATAAGGTATATAAAAAACAAAACATAGAGGATAAACTACAAAAGAAATTATACATCATATTATTTTTTTTAAAAAAGCAAACCAAATTAAAATTATACATAAAATTAGTATTAAAAAAAGCAAACAAAGATAAAATTGTACGTAAAATTAGTGAGGTAAAAAGCAAACTAAAATAATATAATGTATTGAAATCATTATTCACCATATGTAGTATAAGAATTCAACTTTACTGTTCCTACCACTTTTCCACATATATCGATTTTGTTTCTTTTGATGTCTGTAGCCATCGTATTTGTCTTTTGAAGCCTAAACTTCTTTTTATGCTTTTCACTGACTTTATCAATTCCTTATATGATATCAGTGATAACCAGGCTCTGTTGTCTACTTCCATGATTATTTGTTGACTGCAAATCTCTACATCCAATAATGTGGTCCATATTATTGTCATTTAGTGTTTTTATATTTGTTTTCTTATAATCTATCACTCCCCAAGATCTGCATTGCCTTTATCTTATTTATAGCTCTGACTCTTTGAAATGACAGATAGCTGCCAAATGTCCTTTTGTTTCACAATTTCTGAAGTTTTATCTTTGTTTACAGTTATTTCAACAATAGCAGATTTGTCCCTTTTTCTCTCTATTGGAAGTCAGGATATTTTTTCGTACTTTATGATTACTAAGTAAAACTTTTTCCAATTGTTGAGTTAATGCATACTCAGATGCACTGTTTATCATAGCCACTTGCACAATGTATTTGTCCATAGCCTGTTTGTAATTTAAATTAGGATCACTCAGCAATACTTACCTAAAATTCTCATCCGCCATGCCATATAAAATTTTATTCTAATAATGAATCATTTATTTCAAGATTAAACTTGCAGTCTTTAGCTAATTTCCTTAAAGTTAGGACATGATCCACATATTTTTGATGTCATAACTGCTTTATATTTTGAAATCTAAGTCACATGATCCATTTAAATATTTCTGGGGTAAAATAACTATTTAATATTTCAACAACTTCTTTAAAAGAAAGGTCCTCTGGTCATTTGGAATTCATTATACTACTCACAAGCGGTATAATGTCTTGACTGGCAAAATAGAAAAGTATTAACATCCTGGCATGCTTGTCTTTTACTTTATTAATGAATATATAATATTCTACATGTTCTATGTAATTTTTCCATGACTCCACATTATTTATCTCAAATTCGCAAATCATTGTATTTAATCCCATCATTTTCTGTTTATCTCTCTTCTATCCAGGTTATTTTATATCATCTGCTATTTTTTCTCTTTCACCAAGTCTACCAACTATCAACATGCACCATCCTGCTATGTCCTGAGAGTCCCTAAGACCAGTCAGGTAACAATAAAAAAAACAGTATGTTTAGACATATATTATATATAACAATATTTATTAACAAGAATAACAATGATGTAAGACCGTAAGAGTAAACATCCAGATTATATAACTACAATTTATCCTCGAGTGTAAATATTTCCCAGGAGAAAATCAAATTTGCACATATGGTTTTATGCTCAGTAATCTTTAGCACTTGCCTTCCTATCAAGAAAAGTATTTATAATCCTTTTAATACATAACTCACTTTAGCAGTTAAAAGTCTTTAATGCATAATAATTATTTCCATATTAATATATCCTTTTACAGTTCCTCATTTACACACTTTCTTAGCACAAATTTAACTTCACCATTGTAACCTGCTATTAATTCCTCAGGTGTGGTTTGGTAAATTTCTATTCATTTACACTTGTTTTTGGAAAACCTTTTATCCAACTTCATCAATTTTAACATTTATGATGATTCAAACATTCTCAATCTTGTTACTGCTTAGGAGTATTATCTCCCCACAATTTGTATTAATGTCATGATTTACATACAAATGTTGTTTAATTTAAATTTCCTATTGCAGTACTCACTTTTTTGATTTTCTAGAGTAATTACAGATAATATTTATGAGTGAAAATAATCAGTATGTATATACAAAATAAATGCTCTTTCATTTATATCTATGTTATATATGCGTAGACATTCCAATTTATTTTTAATGCTACCTATCGCACATGTGGCTCTATATACATGCGTGTTCAGATTTGATTCAACATCTGCATATATATGTAAATCAAATGAACATTAATCACAATCACATAGCTATATGTTGTTCTCAATATCTCTAGTGATTTAAGATTTATTTTGTAATTGTTTTAATGATGCCAGAATCAATGTACATCTGTATTTAAATTTCTTTATAACCGATTAAACAATTAAATTATTAATTATTATCTTTATAAACAATTTGTTCAAATATTAAGTTATTTGTCAGTTTATGTTCTTATTTAGACTTCTATTGAAGTCTCTTGCTTTACATGAAGCTACGCATCCAGGAAAAGCTATTGGTGTCTGCCAATAGAACTTTATAAATATTTTTATATCTATAAAATCGGCACACTTAAATTAAGAATTATATATTATGATAAAGATTCTCAACATTGCTAGAAGTCACCTTTCAAATACCCTCATACTTAAGAAAATTAATTGGCTGGCTGTTTATTATAAATATACAGTTGTTTGTGATATATAATAAATCGAAATTTGATATTTAAAGTGATATAATTCCATCACGCAATTTGACTTACTAACATGGAGCCTGGATGTTTAATGTATATCTTGCTTTTAATAAATAATACGTATTGAATAAAATGATTGTCTAATATAAAACATGGTTATATAAATATAGTTAAATAGTCCATTATTAAGGAGAACAGTGATGATATTATTACTATTATTAAATATTCCATACACAAAATGGTGTCTAAAGGGGGGTCTATTACTAATCTATGCATAGGATTCAAATTGGCAGCAAAAATTACTCTATTACAATGTGCATAAACAAACACACAGCTTGTACTTATTTTAAAATTTAAAGACATCTATATGGGTTCATAACCATATTTATATAATCAAATATATTTACAGATACATATACAAAATATCTAAATTTAAATCCATTACTTCTTAAAGCAATCAATTAAATAAATAAAAAATGATGCCATAGGTAGCTAACACTCTCGTCGCTAGGATGAAATAATATACACTGATAAATAATTATGATGTCAATAATTTCTGACAAGAATCACTGGTCCGTCCCCCCTACCTATCAATAAATCTAAATATACTTCCTGAGTTCATGAGGTAAACAATCCCCTCTTTTCTATTTTAGCTATCCTTGGGCAACAGCTGCTTGCTCCCCTGGTAATAATAAACAAAAACATTTATTTGCATAAAAAAGGTTAAAATGCTCAGCTTCCAACTATTTTAATTAACAAAAAAAAAAAAATTAAATTGCCAGATGTACTGCTAAACTCTGGTGTTTTAAAAAAATACATTTAACTAATACATTTCTAAAAATAATCATAAAATTCTCAAAAAAAAAAAAGATGAAAAACATGACCGAATAAGCTGCTGATGTTAAAAAAGGAAAAAAAAATGTGTTAGATATTAAAATATAATAATAACTAGAAAAACACCAGAATTTTAGTTAATTTTATAATCATACAAAAGTAAGCTAAAAAAAACATCGAGTGTGATTGTATATAGATAAAGCAATAAGAATTAATCCTTCTTTATAAGTTTCAAGAGCATAAAGGTGCTTAGAAAGTGTATTAATCTTCAAATACCCACCATCTAAATCCAGAGTGATGCTGGAAATCTTTTAAAAGAATAAAAATTTCTAATTAAGCTCAGATAATCGCTTCGTTGTTAATCTAGATAGCAATTTAATATTAGTTAGAAAATAGATATGTAACTATTCTCAGCTGAAAAGATCAGGGAAAAAATAAATAATTTTGCCAACCAGCAGTTGACTACTCTTGTTGACAGCTTTCTTAATTACTGATAAATACTAAAGGTTAATTTTTGATATGCAGAGAGCTATTTAAGACTGCTACTGTAGTCCTCCACCCCTAGTACTACTTCCTTTTATTAATAATAAAAAAATTATTGTTGTAATTTTTTTAAAAGTATCACATATATCAATAAAATTGTGGAATAAAAATCCTGACTTTAATATGAACTTCAAATATAGTTTAACTCAAATATATTTTGTCAAATCATAGAAACTTATCTTGGTACAAGATGATGTGCTACAATATATATTTAACTGTTTTGATGTAAAAAGACTAAACAAATAAGTTTGCAAAAGAGTTTGTACACACCAGAAACGAAACCAATCCTTATTGTGGACTGCCAGGGGTAACATTGTTTTTTTTTTTTACTGTTATTATTTTAAAAAAGCAGTTATTGATTTAGGAGAATAAAACAAATATACATACACTTATATAAATTCTATTAATTTAATCATATTCATAATTAAACAATGTCTCAGTACATGTATTTTGGATGTTTTTAAAAATGAATAGATTATCATTTTCAGTTCCATTTTTCAATAGTACCACATTGCACTGACCTCGCAAAAAATTTGTAATTTATAAACAGCTCAAATTATATTACAAACTAGTATCAAATGAGCTGAATTACCTAAAAAAATTCGGTGAGACTATTAGAGAATTTTTCAGCTACCTGAAAAGTTTCATATTCCACTTCAGATTTAGATCTAGTCTATGATCATAATCTGCTCATATATGAAACACGACATCAGTTTGACAAAATATATATGTAATACATTTAACAGTTGTAACAAAGGTAGATTAAAGTTCCCAAGTAATAAACTATTATAAATAAGCAAAGGGTAAATGAAGTAGATCATAAAAAATTCAAGCACTGACAATGATAAAACCTGAACTGCAATCCATGGAACTTGAATTCTAATGTTTATAACTTTACCACTCCATTACATGGATCATTTTGCCATTACAGTTGGATATAAAAAATATTTTTCAAAAGTAACTTTTTATAAACAGTATATTGCATGAAAAGTACAATATTATATACATGTAAGTCTGAATGTATTTATTTATATACATACTAAAAATATTGTTAATTTTTTATTACAATAATAAATGGCTAATATATTGTAATATTGCACAATATCCAACTATGGCCATGTCAGATGTTACATACTTATTAAAACAAATAAATTTAGAATGGGGGAATGAAAAGAATTGCTTTTTTCTTATTTTAATTTTATAATAACAATTAGTAATTTATTTAAATATTTTCATTCCTTAAATGATAATATAAAAATTGTAAACTTTTTTTTTTTAAATAATAAGAATGTAAATATTAATAATTTGTTAAGGATATTTGTAAAAGAGAGAAAATTGTACTTTTTTTCTCTAACTCTCTTTGGTAATTTTTATTTATCTATTAGTTTTAATTTTTTTTAAAAAAAAAAAGAAAGAGAGAGACAAATAAGTAACATTTTAAATAATGTTTACTATTTTTTTTTATCTCTCTAAAAATAATGTTGTTCAAATTAAAGTGTACTTAATGGAGTATGCTGTTTTGGGGTAATTAAAATATAACAATAACTACAGAAAATTTTTTCAATGAATGGCATTTTCAATTACAAGAACAAAAAGAGAAAATTGGTCAGAATTTAATGCTGTCATTTCAGAGACATTATGTGATTGGTTGGATTACAAGATTGTTTCAAAAAATAAGATAAGCAGATTAAAGCAGACTTCAGTTTCCTGTGAGAAAGTCATTCTTTATCCAGCTGTTAAAAAACAGCAGTTCAGGTGTGAAGAGAATAACAAAAAAATAAGCTTGTAAATCTGAAGTAAAATTATTCCCACTAATTATTTAAAAATAGTTTTTGAAATAGATTTTTAAAAATCCATATGCTAAACTTTAGTTGAAAAATAAATATCAACAAACTAACATGTAACCTGTTCACTAAAATTAAGGTATAGAAAATGAATACTTCAGAAAAAATCTGCAGCAAACTTTGTGTTCCATCCAAAATGATGACTGTCTCAACCTGGGTTAACCTCATCTGCAAATTATTATATTGGAAAATTGATATATTTAGCTGTGTTAAGCAGATATGAAAATTATTATATTAAAAGATGTATAAATTCAATATGTGTCAGCATGACCTGCAAATTATTATACTGAAAAATGGATAAACTCTGTTTGTACTAACCTGATCTGGAAATCTTTATTAATGATGTATAATAAAGATGATTTAGGTTAATCTACTTTGGAAATCTGTTAATTGGAAAGTTATCATAATAATAGAAATTTAAAGCTACAAAAAGAAAAACTTAATTGAAGAATTTCTGATTATTTAATATGAACATTTGTAGAAATCAGAAAAAAAAGCTGACCTAAAAAGAAATTTAAAATTGTAAATTCAGGACTAAATGAAAAAAAAATGATAAAAAGTATTGTAGGATGCACATCTACATTTGCAAATAATTTTTAATATAAGTAATAATGGATAATAATGAATAATTTTGATTTTCTCTCTAAAATATAAAAAATATGTGACTTTCCCATTTTCATAAAAAAGGGGAAAAGGTTTTAGCTAGTCTTAATTTTTTCTCTTATTGTAAAATGTTTTCAGATTTAATTAAAAAAAAGATGAAATAAATATTCAATAATTTGGTAATAGGAATCAATGGGAAATAATCTTGTGTTATGAAATTATATTTATGTTGAAACATAGATTTGGAATTGTCATTGTATCATAATTTTCTTGCTTGTAAAAGATTTTAGCTAATCTTAAATTTTTTATCTCTTATTGTGAAATGTTTTCAGATTCAGATTAAAAAAAGAGGAAATAACTTTGCTAAAATAAATATTAAATAATTTAGTAATAGAAATCACAGGAAATAATCTTGTGTTATAAAATTATATTATATGAGAAATATTTTTTTAAATTTTCTTATTTATTATTCACTGATTAACTTTATTAAAAAATTGTTAAAAAATAAGCTAATGCCTTTATTCCTCCAGCTATATGATCAATGAATTGGCAGTGTGTGTGACTTGACTTCAACAAAGAATGGTGCTTTAAGGGATTGATAGCTTATCCCAGTAAAATTATTTAGCATAAAGTAGCTTAACTGTGTACATTTATATTTTTTTTTGTCACTATTACAGTCCCTAGAGTTTTTTAATCCTGAACTAACTCTAGAGTATATGGGGGGGGGTATATGTTTGTGCTTAGACATCCAGATAGTTCTCTGGGTAATTTGAATGTTAAGATCACCTTTTGAGTTCATTCACTGCCTTTTTATATAAATTAGTTTACAGTTAGCTTGTACACTCATGGCATCTTATGTCTAGAGTCTCGATAATGATCAGTATGTATCATAATCTCAGCATTGTTTACTTTGATAGATTACCACTTAAGTATGTGTGTACAGATGATTGTTTTATATTATGCCCTAAGTTTGGCATTAATTACTTAAGTAACCTATCTTTTGATATTGGAATCTCTTTTAGATTGTGGCACAAGAGATGATTATTGATTATTTATGTTTATTGCTGGTAATGTAATTTTACTATTTTATGCTGATTCTCTCTCATGCTCCTTTTATATTTGTTGATGACTATTCATTGACAATGTTAATTGATAGATGATTGTAATATTATTTGGTGATAAGGATTTACGATCTCCCCCAAGTTAATCCTTCATGCATACATTACAATATATATGCATATTGCTGTAGACATTTCATGGAGTTTCATAATGACTGGAAAGCATAGAGCCGAGATAGGGCAGTGGGTAAATATTTAAAACCATTTAGAAGGGAAATTCAAAAAAACTTTTTATAAATTTATTGCTCAAATATCATATATGTATACAAAGACAGATACAGTGAACTATTTATATCTATCTATATATAAATGCGGCCATACAAATCTACAAATTCTAAAAACATTTATTTAATAAATAAAATTTTGTAAATATCTCTAATCTCATAATAAGCAAATTTTATTTCAATTCAAAATTATTTTTATGATTTTGTTTTAATAATTTTAATTAAAATTGGAAAGAGACAAAAAAAAATGTATTTAACCATTCTTCATTTTCGATGTTATTTTAATTAAATGACACTTGAAAATGTTTTACAAAACAAAATTTTAATCAATTAAAGTTAATAATAATTTTGTTTAATCGTTAATCTTATAAAAAAAAAATTATTTCCAAAATAAAGACTTAATTAGTATTAAATATTCAAAAATAGTAAAAATAAATTATTTTTCATTTTTATTGTTACATGTTTTAATTAGTCAATCAGGTTAGTCAAATATTTTATTAAACTAATTACTAATAGTTTGATCAAAAAATCAATTTAAGAGAGAATCTTTTGTTTCAGTTAGTTGTCAAATGGTCCCTGGAGTTGAAAGTTAGTCAATAAGAGTTAGATCTCTGGAATTACCTATTAATGACTAATTCATGAAAAATAAAAAAAACTATCTCCATGTATTCATTTCAAATCAAAGTAAAATACTGTGTTTGTAAAACTAAAACAAAAATTATTTCCGAATTGGTAAAAGAATCTTGCATTTCCCTACCATGATTAGAAGCATCTAGGTTTTTCTGATCAATATCCAACAAAATACAAAACTAAGATCCTGGCTCAGGGAAGATTTGTTCTATATTTCAAAAATTGTCTAAACATCCATTGGGACGAGAGGCAATAATATTTATATATAAATATGTCTGTCTTTAAAAAAAAGTGTAATTTATTTTTGGTTCAAATTATTAACTTTAATAGAACTCCAGATTAAAAAAAACATCTGCACATTCAATTTTCTTAAAATTACTATAATAATTTCAAATATTCTCTCTTTTTAAGTTGTTTGAATCTTGCAATTCATTCATTCTACTTTGAACACTTTTTAGCAAACCCTTTATTGTACATATATGTGTGCACAATCTTACATTTTGACTGTCCTGCAGTCTTCTTCAGAGTTACTGTGCTCTGAAGAAGACTGCAGGACAGTCAAAATGTAAGATTGTGCACACATATATACAATAAAGGGTTTGCTAAAAAGTGCTCAAAGTAGAGTAGGTCTGAAGAAGACTGCAGGACAGTCAAAACATAAGATTGTGTAAGCATTTATGTATAATAAAGGGTTTGCTAAAAAATGTTCAAAGTAAAGTCAATGAATTGCATTTATATACGATATTACAACAGAATAAAGGAAGTGGTGAATTTGGTAATATTTCTGAAGATTGTTTGAATCTTGTTCTATATTTAAAACATTTCATATTGGTCAAGATAATATCTGATATGGTGACTGTTAATTCAGGATCAGAGCACATTACAGAGATAAATCTAGAATGAAAAAAAAATTATATCTTAAAAATCAGTTTACTTAATAAACTTATAATTAGCTTTGATAAAAGAAAACATAAATAATTTAAAATATGTTACTGAATTCAAAATGTAAACTTAATATGTTTAAATATCAGGTCTACTTAAAAAAATAAAATGTTTTTATTAGATTGACTGATCTTTATGTTTAATTATAGGGAAAAGGGGGATAGTGTGATATTATTTCCAAAATATTGTAAAAGAGAAATAGACTAATCAAATATCATCTGAATAGTTGGAAGGGTGAGAAGATCGAAGCCTGTCCATTAAAGTTTAAGGAGTTGTTATTTTAATACAAGCTGAGCATTGATTGTATATATGTGTGGGAGTTTATGATCTGGATCAACTGATGAATGCTGGTTCTGCATGTAATACATTATCCCCAATAAGATTAAAGCAGGGATTTAAGTTCACCTTAAAAATGGAAGCTGCTAGAATCTAGACCAGACATGAGGCAAGCTGTCATTGTATAGCTGGAAATATCATATTTACATATGAAGATGTTACAGAACAGCTAGAGGTGTCAGTCATAACTACACATGAGACAAGCTGTCAGGCACAATATCTATTCACAAGGCAAGCTGTCACTGTAAAGTTGGAAGTGATAGGTAAATTTAGAAAAGTGAGATTCCTTACATTAATAATTGCACAGCAATTAAACACTATACCAAGTCAATAGTATCAGTCAAAGATATAACAGACATATACAATGTAAATACACATTTGTATATTTAAGTAATAAATATTATAAACATATGTTTATGAGTTTGTATTTACTATAAATTACACATTAAACCCTACAATTGGCACAGTTATGAGAAGATCAACGTTGTTAATTATTAAAGAAGAATTGATTTTTTTTCTCACACACACAGCAGAAAGTGAGAAAGAAAAAATCAAAATGACTAAAATTGGCTCATTAGAAGAGTACGATTTGACGTACTCTGAAAATTGACCATCCTTCGTGGATAGGCTAATCGAATCAAAAAACCTGACTTAAAATTAGCCACATTGGTGTCTATATGAGAATCTCAGAGGCATTGGTTTGGCTTTCATAAGCAGAATTATTATTAATAATACACCAATAACAATGAAACTGGACATTAGGTCTGCAGTGTCTATTGTGTCAAAAAATATGTGAGTTATCATTAATAGAGAAAATAATCACCGACTATATCCTAGCAGTATAGTGATTATTGATTATCAAGGTAATCAAATATCACTCCTGGATCAAACAAGAGTTAAACTAAACTATAGTTTCAGATAATGGCACAACTTTTACATCAACTGCATTCAGACAATTTTGTATCACAAATAGTATTGAATATTGTGCTCATCCCAAGAACCCACCTGGAGAACAATGGCCAGGCTAAGAGACTAGTTCAACAGACTAAAAAAATGGTTAAGACGCTAACACAGATAGTTGAAACATTAGTATTGATAGAATGCTTTTAGCACAGCATTCTATACCAAACTCAATCACTAATCTGTCAGTTTTTTGGCCTAATTCTACTAAAGAAAAAATTGAAAATAGAAATACTAAATTGTGGATAGGCACCTAACTTCCATGTCATAAAATTCCCGCAGCTGTAATCAAATTAAAAGAATTGCAAAAAGTGGTTGGTTCAAACAGGTGACAGAAAACAACATCACAGGCACAGAAACTAATTATAACTATACATCAACAGCCAACAGTAAAGGGTCACCAGCAAATAGTGAAGAGCCACCAACAAACAGTGAAGAGTCACCAACCAGCACAGATGACTCTAAAAAATTCAGTCACCAAATTGACAAATGACAACATTGGGAAGTCACCCAACCAAAAAATGACATTTAAATAAATTCATTTACATCTTATAATCAAATTTTATGTAAATCACTTTTGTGAATCTTCTATAAGTTTTACAAAATCCTTGGATAATTATAGCTATATGAGTATGACTAACAATAAATAAAAAACATTCTCAGCATTCTATATTGACGTATTCAACATCTTTATTTTAAAAGTATTAAACAAGCATTTCTTAGTATACATGTTATATGTATTATCTATATTAAGATATATGTTGTTTTTTTTTGGTTTCATAGCTATTTATTTTATCTTCATACTAATCGAAGAGATAGTGCTAATAATATCTGAATTATAATGCATTACTCCACTTGAAAATTAGCCATATTGCAATTAAAAGAAAAGGGTAATTAGTCAAGAAATAATACATTATTCTAGATATGTTGATGATATTTTAACTATTAGTAATAAAAAAGCAATGAATAATATTTATTATTATTATTATTATTATTATAATAATAATAATAATAATAATAATAATAATAATAATAATAATAATAATAATAATAATAATAATAATAATAATAATAATAATAATAATAATAATAATAATAATAATAATAATAATAATAATAATAATAATAATAATAATAATAATAATAATAATAATAATAATAATAATAATAATAATAATAATAATAATAATAATAATAATAATAATAATAATAATAATAATAATAATAATAATAATAATAATAATAATTAAATTTTCTAAAGTAGAATTTGAAGATTAAATATTTAGATATAGAAATTAATATAGATAAAGATAATAAAATTATTTTAAAACATTTTATTAAAGAACATAAATTAAGAAAAATTATTCATGTAGATTCACAACAAGCATGGGAACAAAAATGAGCAGTTATTAAAAATTTTAAATATAAGAATGATAAATATAATATAGATAAAAGTGTAGCTCAACTGCAAAGGAATCAATTTATTAAGTTATATAAAGATTATGGATATAATCCTAAAACTATTAACAATGTATTTTTTTAATTCTAAAAAATCTGTAATGAATGATAACATTTTTGAGAATAATAATGGTATTGATAATGGTAATAATGAATCAAATAAAAAATGGATTAAACTTTCATATTATCCTAGGACAGGGCTCCCCAACCCTATGCCTGCAGGCACCATGGCACCCGCAGACCATTTTATGTGTGCCTGCTGCTATCCGAACACGATAAAAAATTATTTATCTGATACAAATAAATTTAATTTTTGAATTTTTTTTATGAATTATTGTATTATATTGTAATCAAATTGTAGGGCATACTATACTTTTACAGCATAAAAATATAAACGTCAATTATATGTTAAAATTTAATTTTTGAAATAAATATTTTTTTGTACATTATGTGTATTATTAACAATATCCAACTATAAATTTACATGTGATGTGATGTGATGAACTGTGGCTTCTCCGTAAACGAAGTCAAGAATATCTCAGCAATTATGTCCAGATAAAAAATAAATGGTGCCCGCCACCGAGCTGAAAAAATAAATGGTGCCCGCCACCTGGCCGGTATTATGGAATGTGCTCTTAAGTGCAAAAAGGTTGGAGACCCCTGTCCTAGGATTTATAATACATTAAGATATAACAAAAATTATAATGAGCAGAATATAAATATTGGCTGGTCAAATAGTAAAAATCTCGATCTATTAATAGGTAATTATAGGTTAAGGAATGATATATGGTATAAAAAAGAAATTGTATATAAAATTACATGTGGAATTTGTAAAATGATTTGCTTTGGGCATACTGGAAAACAATTAGAGGTAAGAGCCAAAGAACATAATTATGCAATTAAATAGAAGAGATGATAATTCTGCATTATATATTCATTACTTGAAATATCGGCATAGAATAGATGATACAAAAAGTTTTAAATATTTAACTTACATCAAAGATCCAAAAAGAAGTCAAATATATGAAACATACTATATTAAAAATAATTTGAGTAAATATATGAATATTTACAAGATTTCTATAAATTTGGTTAACAAATGTATTGTTATGATATAATCAATTATTTTGTAATTACAAAATTTATGTATGAGAGGTATATGTATTAAATGGATTATGTCCTGTACATGAGGGATCAGATTGACATTAGGTCAACATGGGTGTGACAAGAATCTCGGCCGCAGGGTGACCTTTGAGCATTCCATCATCAGATTTTCAACTGGATGGACGGTTGAAGAATTGGAGTGTGGAGTAGATTGAAGCCTGTCCATTAAAGTATGAGGATTGGCTATCTTAATATATATCTGAGCACTTATGGCGTATATGTGCAGAGATGGTAATCTGGACCAACTGATGATTGCTGATTTAACATGAAATACGTATATTGGTGATTATTTATCTTTTCAACATTTATGTGTTCAGGTGTATAAGTATTATGAGATAGGGTGGAGAGTAGTGGGTCATGTGAAAGTCTATACCCTATATATTACATATATAGACCCAGGTATATAATAAGCCTGTGTGTTTCAGTTATTACATAGTAGATATGTCTGCCCACCCCTTGTATATGTATTAAATGGATTATGTCCTGTACATGAGGGGTCATATTGACCTTAGGTCAACATGGGTGTGACAAGAATTTCGGCCTCAGGGTGGCCTTTGAGCATTCCATCATCAGATTTTCAATTGGATGGACGGTTGAAGAGTTGGAGTGTGAAGTAGATTGAAGCCTGTCCATTAAAGTATGAGGATTGGCTATCTTAATATATATCTGAGCACTTATGGCATATATGTGCAGAGATGGTAATCTGGACCAACTGATGATTGCTGGTTTAGCATGAAATACGTATATTGGTGATTATTTATCTTTTCAACATATATGTGTTCGGGTGTATCAGTATTATGAGATAGTGTGGAGAGTAGTGGGTTGTGTGAAAGTATGTGCTCATATACCCTACATATTTAATTATTTATATTATTGTTGTTTGTTTTAACTCCATTATTGGACACTGGATGGTTTTATGTTTGAAATAATTGGTCAACATTAACACTCGATTAGCTTGGAAGGCTGATATTTGAATGTAATACAATTAAATAGATTAGTAACATTTGAAAAGGGTACCAAGGATGGTGCTGAAAAAGATTTTTTATGTATAAAATTATTATTAATTATATAGCTGTTGTAAAGAATTTTTTATTATTTTCTGATTATTATATACAAACTTACCAAGTTGAGATTCTCACATCTGTATTATAAAATATAGTTTGTTTGTTGTTTTAAAAAATATCACATGATCCGCATAATCGTTTGACAAATTTAAATTACATCTAAAATGATACTAATATGAGAAGAATGTATAAGAACTCCAATATCAGTTGAAATATAAATTCACTTCTTTTTTTTAAAATCAAATTAACACAACACACCAATACAGATGTGAAAAATAAAATGATCGATAATCAGTACAAAAAAATAAAGAGAAAAGAAAAAATAAATCCAGACTGTTAAAAGAGATGATGGATTAAATATGAATAGATTGAAAAAAAGTTTATCTGGAAATATAGTATGCATCAAGACAAACAGTAGAAGAATGCTGAGAAAGAATTAATCTATTAAACCACTTACTATTTAGAATAAGGAAAGATACAAAAAGAACATCAGAAAATTAGAATTTATGGTAGCATCTATAAATAAATAAAGAACAATAATAACAGAATGAACATGAAAGAGTAGCTGAAGGGAAAAAGTAAGAATTGAATCATTAATTAATCAAACTAACTATCCTATTCTGAATGATGTTAATGGATAAAAAATAGATCCATTCACTCGAGGTATTAAAAAAAACTTATTTGATGGAAAATTGCAATTTGAACTTTAAATAAATAAAAGCAAAATTTCTGAGAAACAATTTTGCCATTAGAAGAGATCTGATTATGCCACAAAGACTATAACTATGAATTATCCCTATTGAAGATAGTTGAAACATTTTCAGCAAGAATTAGTCAAAAATTAAATTGTTCTTTAAAAAAAAAAGGCATGGCTCATAAAAAAAATCTAGAGCAGTTATTTAAACAAACAATAATGAATGGAAATTTGTGGGCATTTACTAGTCTTAAGATTCCAGGAACAGAGCTCCAAAAGTATCCAATAGCACAAGGCCAATGTCAGAAATCAGCAATCTCAGGTCCATTGGCCACATCCTGCCCATGAGAGACTTTTGTCCAGCACTCCAGCTAAACAATTGGACATCAATTATCTAAAGATTAGATAACTAGTAGCCAATGGTCAGATATCAGCCTATCGGCAAATGTTTAATAAAAATTTATTCACAATTCAAATCTCACATTATTGTACCTGCAGATACATTTGTTTTCATTGTTTCTTATTTCTCCATGCAGATTTTTTTCTCTTCCCTTTCCAAGAAGTTTTTTTTCTAAGCAAAAACAAACCCATGGATACTAAGAAGAAAAAAAAGAGATCTTCAGTGCTAAAATTTTGATGAAGGTTGAACACTTAGCTATTTTTTCATTGAGCACTTTGGGAAATACATTTGTTTGATATGTCAAGATATTATTGCTGTAAAGCAAGTTTCAAATATTAAATGGCACTATGAAACTGATCACAATCATTACAACAGTTGCATTGGAAAAACAGAAGACAAAGTTGCATGGCTGAAAAATAATTTAACAAAACAATCATCCTTTTTCACAAGAAAAGTTGAAGAATTGCTCAGCTACTAGGTGTCAAAATTAATTGCAGAAAAGATGAAACTTTTTACTAATAGAGAATTCTTCAAAGAAGGTATGTTGAAGGGAGTGGATGTTGCTGCTTTAGCAAAAAAGGAATTATTTGCTGCATTAAGCTTATCAGCAAGAACTGTAAGATGAATTGAAGAAATGGCAGGAAATGTCAGAAGTGGCATAAAGAGTAATTGAATAAATCTGGAATAGTAATCCATTGCTACTGATGAAACCACATATATGACAGATACTTGCCAATTTACAATATTTGTGAGGAGTGTAACACCGATATTTGATATTGTAGAAGAATTTGGACAATTGATTCGTATGAAGGACACTGAGAAGATATTTTGGGAGACATTATAAAATCTATTTCTGAAATAAATCTTGATTTATCAAAGCTTATTGGACTACCCACAGGTGGAGTGCCAGTAATGGTTGGAAAGAAAAAGGGATTTGTTTCATTGCTCCAAGAACACATTGGTATTGATCACAAACTAATCAAACTTCACTGCATTATTCACCAGGATGCACTGGGTGCAGTCATTAAATTTTAAAAATATCACGGTAGTGGTCATAAAAACAGTGAATATTAAATTTTCAAGAGGACTAAGTTTCAAGAATTTCTAAAACAAATTGAAGCACAGTATGGCAATCTTATATATTTTACAAATGTTCGATGGCTGAACTGAGGAAAAATGTTGGAATGGGTATATATATTAAGAGAAGAGACTGCTATGTTTTTAGAGAGCAAACACCAAAATAATGCTTGCTTTTAGGATCCACAATGGATTGTCAAGTTAGTATTTATGGTAGACATCATGACTGAGATGAACAATTTGAATCTTGAGCTTCAAGGAAAAAACAAGCTTATATTTGAAATATTTGGTCAAATTACTGCTTTTGAAAGAAAACTTTGACTGTGGGAATCACAACTTTAGATAGACAACTACTTTCATTTTCCAAATCTCCAAAATCACAAGAAAGATATAATACCAGAAATTTTTATGAACTCTATTCAGGATTTGAAAAGCCAGTTTTCCTCCAGTTTTGTGGATTTCTGGCAATATAGAAATCAATGTATGGTTCTCCTTATGCAGTTGATGTAAAACAAGTGGCAAAAAAATATCAGTTGGAGTTAATCGACTTGCACTTTGTCAATTTTTTAAATCAAAATTTCACTCGAGTCCACCACTAACTTCTATAAGAAATATGTATTGTCAAAAGGAAAATATAAAAACATCTTCAATAATGCTAAAATGATGATATTATTTGCAAGTACATATGCTTGTGAATAACTTTTTTCAAAAATTAAATATTCTAAAAATCGTTTTAAGAACAAGGTTGTGTGATGACCACCTGAATGATGTTTCTTCTGGCATCAATAAATATTTCTCCTGATCTGTAAAAGTTAACAAACAATAAGCAGAAACAAGTCTCACAATAATTAATTTACTATTTCTAATTATATTTTGTTTATAATACGGAACTTGCAATTTTTTTTATGTGTTTGCAGTATATTGTTGTTGTACTGTTATTCCTACAGTAAAATAGGTAATCTTTTTAAATAAAATTACATTGATTTCTTTGTTTTCTTTAAATATCAAGACCAAGACAATTTTCTGGACAGAGAGGTCTAAGGTCAAGACGATTTATAGTAAATTTAATATCATGACGCTCCTTCAAGACACTGCTTAGCAATCTGGCCCTCTCTCCCCAAAATATTGCGACCCTGGTCAATGTAATAATAGATTATGAAGAATCATGTTTTAAAGGAAGACTGATACACTGATGACTGCGATTCGTTTGTTTATTTGCTTGCATTAATCATAGGAATCCAGAACATATGGGTATTTACTTTCATAAATATATTTTTAAATAGTTATATAAGTATGCATGCAAACACACACACACACAATTTCCAAGCGTTTCTTCTCAATCTTTTCCATTCGAATGGTGATTTTACTTGCTATATGTAAAATATTCAGTAATAATAATAAAATTTACAATTTAAAATAATTTGGACTAAGAAAAAAAAAAGTAAACATTTAGATAAATCCAATTAAAAATAGCTTGACAAGAAAGAATAAATAAATAATGCTGTTTATTTTTTTTTATTAAAAAGAAAAAGATTCTAATAAACATTTTTTAAAAATATGAATACATGTTAAAACAGAGATCACATGACAAACACATTAAACAATAATAAATGATGAAATATTTCAACTCAATTAAATAAAACAGTAATGATAAGAGATGAATCAAATAACCGAAAGCTTTAACTTTTGGCCATACATATGTACACATTTTTACGTGTATACAACCGTTTCCATAAAAATATACATACATTACAATTACATTGTAAATTTTTGATTTTATCAGTGTAACACTCATCTTTAGCTCAATTCTAAAACCATCCATGAGCCCAAAAGTCAGACCAACGTCCCATACTATAGATAACATTAGAAAAGTACATTTTCTCAAGTAAGTCATATAATGCATGTTACAATTAACTTCATATACACATTATTGTTAAGTACTTAAACTATGTACATGTTTAAATATCTAAAAATAACGTGAATATGAAGTTAAACAGTAATGTGCTATATGACATTTGAAAAAGTGTATGATCCTAATGTATCTATATATATGTTAACGTATTTAAAAATAACTTTGTATATGAAGCTAAATTGTGACATGTGCTACTTGGCCTATTTGAAAAAGTGTATGATCTTAATGGAACTATAGTGCAGGATGTTGGTCAAACTTCTGGGCAGATGGATGTTTGACACAGGATTGAGCTAAAAGGTGAATGATGCACTGATAAAAATGAAGAACTTGCAGTGCATATAATCACACAATGATTGTACACCTCTCCACAAGGTATTTAAAAAAGTGGATAGAAGCTTGTCCCTAACTTGCCCGAGAGTGGGGTAGTGAATATACAAATGAACTGATAAAAACAAATACATCACAAATAGTAAATGGCAATGGAATATAACAAATATATGTATAAGCATTCATTTTTGAATCGATAAGTGAATTATATATTGTATTTATATTGTAATGGACTTATACCCATTAGACAATTATATAATACTACCTTACTCCAGAAAATGATTATTTATCCATTTGATGTCCAATGGATAACCAGGTACAAGGTGGGGTGGCTATAGCCTTAAAATTAACCATATTTGATCATAGCCATTGATGATGATCAGGCTTAAGCTCACATCAAATAGGGTTTCAAGGCAAACTCCAGTCATATTTTCTAATTATCATCTACCCCACATATAAGTTAACCTAATAGATGTTTAAATTAGCCTTAACAGAGCAACTATATTATCATATATTCTGAATATTAAACCCACACCAAATACTTATCTGATGGATGAGAAATTAATGAGAAATAGGGCTAATGACAAAAAAAAAACTTAATAAAACAAATTAAATTTCTTTAAATCTTGTATATATTATTTTACATAATCAATAAAAACATTATAGAATAAATCAGTAAAATCAATCAATTCATTTCCCTTACATCCTTTTAGTCCCCTACAACTTGATTGGCTTTATAGTTCTAGGATTAATAATATGAGAATAATAAATCTTATAATACATAAACTAATATTATTGCTTATATATATAAACAAAGTAATTTTTGGATTAAACCATGTGTTATTTTTGCTTACTACCCAACATTTTGATGAAATAACATCCGCCATTGTCAAGGTTAACTTTTCAATGAAAAACCATTAGATCTCAAATAATAATGAGACTGAGTGTGAAGTAATGAATGAGATTGAGTGTAAAATAGTTGAGCAGTCAGAATATGTGAATTATCAAAATGTTTATTTTCTTCAATTTCACCATTAATTTTCAAGTTTATATTAGAAGAGATAAAATAAGTGGTCTTCCTAAGGGTGAAACACGTGCTTCATCAGATCTATTTAAACTTAAAAACAATTAATGGTGAAATTGAAAAAAATAAACATTTTGTTAATTCACATATTCTGAATACTCAACTATTTCACACTCATTCTCATTCTTTTTTCCCACACTTAATTTTGTTACTAATTGAGATCTAATGTTTGTTTTTTTTTAAAGGTAACCTTAACAATAATGGATGCTATTTCATCAAAATGTTAGGTGGTGAACAAAAATAACACATGGTTTAACAAATAAAACTACTTTATTTACATCATACAACCATAAAAACATTAGAGATAATATGCATATATAGGAAAAGATATATATATTAAACTCTCCTATGTTTTGAAAATTATGAGCATCCTGCAACATATTTTGTGATCATATATATTTCATATTTATTGTTAAATAATTAGATTAATAGGCAATCACATGTATAAATGTGAAATTATGGTTAAATGATCATTTATTATACAGTCAATTAGATCGTATGTGCACATATTCATTGTGTAAATAAGAAATTACAGTTATTTGATCATTTATTGTACATTCAATTAGATCGTATGAGTACATATTAATTGTTTATGATCAATTTGTCATATATATATATTATATTTAATTGATATTTATTAATAAATTTTTAAACTTAATTTAAACAAAATAAACTTGTCTGATTATTGTTCAAAAGTGCAATATGAATTAATTGACTAATAACATTCAAGTGAAAACAGATAAACTGTGTATATCATAAAATTTATTTGAAACAACTATATTACATAATTCAGAAATCAAATTCTAGAATTGGTAGATAAGCATGGTTATATTATCATTTTTTGGATTGAATGCTATAGTTATTGTGTGATTAGATATAAACTTTATATGATAATCATAATAAAAATATTTGCATGTTTTATGTAAATTAGTATTTAGATAATTCCTGTATTGAGTTCACGAATTTAATCTTATTCAATTATAAAGCTAATAGTAGTATATGTTGGACTATTTCCATCATTTATGAGTGAATGTGGAATGTACAGAAAATTTTCAACTTTATTTAAACTTTCCAAATACAAACAACTTGTTAGTAATAACACACAAATAGGCAATACAGGTTAGTAATTACACAACGTTTCGAGTAGTATTATTCTCCATTCTTCTTCAGATGTTGCTGGCCTATATGCACAGTGACAATATTTGCTTAGAAGTTGAACTCGCACCTTTAGATTCTTGAATATCGAATTTTAAGGCAAATGCTCTACCAACTGAGCTATTCTGTCAAAGGCTATGTTGCGAGTCAGAATAATTTGCTTTAATATTTAAATTCAGTTGGGGAAAATTGTAAATCCAATTAATTATTAAATTTCAATATCAGTATTTGATTATAATAAATGATGATAATTCTTTTATATGTTTTGATTGTTAAAATATACACTTTTATTCATTTAATTACAGAAGATTTAAAATAAATTGATATGATTAGTGAATTGTATTTAAGTAAATATCCAATAGAAATCTATTGCGTTTTTTATATACTGGTATAATTGAGATTTTTTGTCCTGACTTTAAGTACTCTTACATCTTACTTCATGATGGAGAATATCATATAGGTATTTAATATGTGTATTACTCTCTTTGTTAGTATACCTCTTTCTCTCTGTCCATGGATTAATTCTTTTCTGACAATTTTCAACAGGCTTTATAGGCAATTAATTATAGTGAGGGCAAACAACTGCAACAATCGTAAGTATTAACTAGGCATTTATTTTAGCAACTCTTTGGGAATCTTGTTGTATCACTTAGATTACATCTTAGAAAGATGGGGCAATCACCCCAATGGAATCTCTACTCAACCTAGTTGATTGGAAATCATTCGCATAGTTTCTAATTGAAGAGCCATCGGGATCAATTAACTTGGATGAAAATAGAATGCTCTTTTTTGTAGTTGATTAGAAATAGTCGAAATTTCAACAGCACAATAAAAAGAGCTTTTTATACCTAACTTCCCATTTTCTGTCGTATTATCTGCCTTTATTTTTTTTACTAATCAATATTAAAATTATCAAAAATAGGGATTGATTCTATTTTGATTTATTTTTTTGATATTATTATTTTTAATAAGAGAGTAAGGCAAAATAGATTTTTAAATGGATACTTAGGAGCAGAGATTTTAATCTATTTCAATTTATTTCCTTAATCCCACAGTTTATCCTTAATTTAAAAGATGATCTACACACTTTTTCTTTACAAAAAAAAAGTTTCCTGTGTATGGATTTATATTTATCTTTAATTAAACTAAAAATTTTATCTAAATATCTATTTTAAGCAAAACAAAAAAATTTCCTTTAAATTTTACTTTTTTAATTAATTCTTTTCAATTAAAAAAATAAATAAAAGAAATGATATTTTTATCAAAAATTAAATTTATTATGTCTTTCTGACTTTTTCCTTTTCTTTTAAACAAAGGCAAAACTCTCCATACAGTAGTGCCACCCTGTGCCAACCAGAGTAATCAATGGATGCCAGAAGGCTTGTGCATAAAATCCCTATCTAGTGCCTACTCATCCAATATCCCCAGATTAGTTTCTGGCTTGTGGCCATCATCATAGTTTTGTAGTAAAGTAGAGTTAAAAGGTGGCAGCTGGAGGGTTGCATTAGATCCTAAGATCTAGGTGTAGTGCTCTCAGATCCAAGGCTCCTCACTGATGATGGCCACAAGCCAGAAACTAGTCTGGGGATATTGGATGAGTAGGCACTAGATAGGGATTTTATGCACAAGCCTTCTGGCATCCATTGATTACTCTGTTTGGCACAGGGTGGCACTACTGTATGGAGAGTTTTGCCTTTGTTTACAACAATTATGTGCTAGTATAGAGATGGTGATCGTGTGATGTTCCTTTTCTTTTAGTATTACAAATTAAAAACTTATAAAAATTCAAAATATAAAGCAAACTTTTTAAAAAAAATTAAAAACTATCTATGTTATTACTAAAACTTAATTTAATCTTCTTTTAGCCTTTGTATTTACATGTATCAGGTTATAGATGTGATCCATAAGCCTGAGTGTACATATAAACATCATTGACAAATTATAAAAAACGTAATGTTTTAAAAATGTAAAAATAACCAAGATGTAAAAAAAATTTCAATTTCAAATTTGTCTGCCATGCAATTACTATGAATATTGTAAAACATATAAACTCAAAAGATACAACATTTGTAAATAATCTGAAAATAGATGTAGAATAAATTTTTTGCAGTTTGATAAATATTAAAGCATCAAAAAAAAAAAAGGTCATTACAATTACATAATAAAACTATATATTTACATTCAACATTACTAAATATAATCTAAATTCCTGAAAAAATATTTTATAATTTTTTTTTTTTATATTGACGATTGAATTTTGATCCGACTTCTTTCTTTTATGTAAATTAACATGTACCAAAAGACTAAAGAACTATATAATCTCCAGGGCAACAAACCATTTGGGTATTTTTAAAAACAAAATGAAAAGTATAAAATCTGCAATGAATATATTAAAGAAAGCTAGGCATAGGAAAAAATCATTAAGTTACATCAAACCAAGACTAAACAAAAACAGAATTATTACATTTATAAAAACCAATATGATTATCATTGTTCTTGATAAAAATAAAGGATATTTGACCCATCATAATGCAGAAAGTTAAATTTTAAAAAAGCTGATTAATATTTTCAAACTTAAATGGGAAGAATGTGTTTAATAGTATTTACTAAGATAATAAAACCAAATAATTTTAGAGTATGAATTTTTTTTAGCTAATTTAATTATTAACAAATTATCATAAAGTAACTTGCAGATACTCCAACCTGGAGAAAAAGCTGATTTTATTGGATCCTGGATAAAAAATTGTTTGAAACCTTGTAAGAATTCCATTTTTTATGCAATAATTTTTTGAAAATTCTTGGTTAAACATCCAAAAAAAATATCTTGATTTAAGAAGTCTTAGATGGCGAAGCTATATCTTGAATTATTAGCAAATTTAATCTATTTAACAGTTTTTTTTATATATTTTGTGTATAACAGTAAGTATATGATTAAGACATACTTAGTCTATATACATGTCGATAATTAACTATTACGGTAATAAATTTTGGTATAAAACAATATTTATTACTTTGTTAAGCCAGGCTTTTGATACAAAGTATCTTTGTCAAAGCGTGACTAAAGTGAATCATTTTAGTCTTGCTTTTACAGAGATATACTATATCAAAAACCCAGCTTAGCAAAGTAATAAATATTATTTTATACCAAAATTTATTACTGTAATATCTACATACTCTTGTAGAATTTATTTTATTACATATTATCTATGATATATATATATACATATATTATAATTTATTCTTATATATAAAATATTGCCATTATTTTATTTTAAAAAAACAATGATTAAGTTTTTTAAACTATGTATGCTAAGTGGTCAAGACAGAACACTGGTTGATTCCACTTTTTGATTATGAGAAATACGATCAAAGAAAACCAAAATATATAAGATTCCAATTGGACTACAAGTTCTGCTTCTGAATTGATTCCTGGTTAGAAATCAATATAGAAATCATTACCTCTTAGCCTCCTCCCCTTCCAATTATGCATAATCAATCAGTAATCAAACAACAAAGCATCAAAATGTCTTTTGTCTATGAGGCAGCCAACAAACAATAATTGAAACCCAAAGAGATGTTTGATTACGATGAGCACTGTAATTGATACACATCATAAACAATTCTAATAAGCCTTTTGATGATGAAGGACTAAATTATATATATCTATAAAGAATCTTTTGGCTGAGTGATCAAACAAATAAATTATGTAGAGCTCCAATGAAACATTTAACTATAAGCACTGCAATCAAACATATAAAGAACTCTGTTAAGTCTTCTCATTATAAAGCAGTGTGATGATCAGAGACACTGTATAGAATTAAAAAATAATAATTTGTTTTTAAACACTGCAATTAAACAAACAAATTGTATAAAAATCCAATAAGTTTTGTATGAGTAAAAATAAATTATAATTAAATCCCAATGAGGTATTTGATTATGAATACTATGATAAGAAAAAAAAATAGATACAACTCCAAAGAATTTCAATATATGAGCACTGTTATAAAATAATAATAAATTGCATTAGATACTAAAGAATCTCTAAGTATGAACATTCTGATCAGAGAAATAAAGTATACAGATTCATAAGTTTTTTGTTTGTGAAGATTGTGTTGTTTATATATGATTATGACAGATACAAACTCATAATGCACATTTACAACATATACAACAGTTATACCTTCATCTAATACTTTTGAATTGGTATAGCATTTAGTTGCCATGCAACTATTAATGTAAGTTTACCTACCACTTCCAGCTGCATCTTGGCAATTTGTCTCATCATGAGTAGGTATGGTAATACTTTTGGCTGTTCTATAACAGCTTAACTCATGTCTGATTCAGGTTCTAGAATCTTCCAATTCTAACTTGAAGTTGTCTTACTGCTTTAATCATATTGCAAACACTATGCATATTTCCATTCAAATCTGACAGTAAATTGTTGTCGTCTCCTTTTACCTCCAATTGGACTGAGTATTTATAACCAGATCCCTTTCCATAATGAAAACATTCATTGAGCATCATCACCAACTGACCTGTTTCTACTATTGAATATACGCTATCAATTCATATATCTTTTGGTCCATGGCAATGAATGGTCAATCCGATCAAGATAAGATGGAATCTGGATGAATCTATTAGTTAATGTTAAGTTGAGATATAATACATTGCAATCAAATAAACTATATAAAATTTCCAAGAAATTATTTAAATGTGACAACAGTGATCAAATAACAACAAGAAATTGCAAAGAACTTTAAAAATATTTTGATTATAAGCAAACAAATTACATAGAAACTTCAAGGAGATGTTTGATTATGAACACTGGTTATCCATAAAATTAAAATAGCTTTGAATATATGCCTAATTTATTTTTAAAAAAATTACTTTCACAATACAAAATCTTTAAAGGGGCTCACATTAAAGTAATGTGATGGAAAGGAACTAACTGTACCCCCAAAAAAGATTGAAATATACTACCATAGAACATTACAGAATCTTTTGACATAATCAGAGAAACTACTGGCATCAAACAACAATTACAAATTATATACGATTCTAAAGAGCATTTGGCTATGAATCCTGCAATCAGAAAAATTAATTATAACAAAATAGACTTCATAAAGATCTTAAATGTAATCAAATGTCATCGACAATAACTGTTACAAAAAACTAAAACAATATATTAAAAAAAAGGAAAAAATTATGAATACTCAAAAAATAAAAAATATTAATTTATTTATTCTTATTAATCTGTCGCATTTTAATATATTGACGAATAATTAATTCCAATCTAAACATTTTCCACAATCTATTATATAAATAATCTAGACTGGACGAACTTCATCATTTAATAATTTATAATTACTATAATTAACGTTTTAGTCTTTAGCTTTTTAAAAATTGTTTGTGGTAATTGATAATAATCGTTGCAGGTCAAGAATAATACTCATAAAGGGGATGCGAAATGTTTATTGATACTACTATTAAATGATCTAAAAATAATTTTTTTAAAAAAAGATATATTAATCAAAATAAAAAATTTTACATTTTTAAGACGCCAGACAAAGGTAACCTGGTGATTAAAATGGCAATATTTATTTAATTAAGATTTTTAAAAAAAAAAACACCTTTTTAAAAAAATTTATAAATAATTTTAAAAAATCCTACACACGCACACCCAAAAACCCTCTTATGGAAGACATTATTTGTAATCAAATAATTTCTTAACATTTTTCATCCCACTATAAATAATTTTTTAAAAATTGGAAAAAAAAACCTTGAATTGTCAAAAAAATTATAAGTTGAATAATTCAGCAATATAGGTTTAAATATTTACATAAATTCTCTTAAAAAATAACAATAAATGATTTATTGCTGAAGTTCATACTCCAACTTTATCTTTTTTTTTTTCTCGTGTGTCATAGCATCAGCCGGGAAGCGAACCCGGGACAACTGCTTGTAAAGCGGCTGTCCTTGACCTCTCGAGCACCAATGCTTGACAACTTTGTCATTTTTAGTGCTTAAGAACTAAAAATGACAAAGCTGGGGTTGTGAATTTTGGCCTCGAAAATCTGCTATCTCTACCAATGCACTTTACTACCAACAGTAGAATCTTTTTTTTCTTATGCATACAGATATCTGAGCAAAACATAAACATTCTTATTAAGTAACAAATGAAACCAAAATTATATTATATTAGTTTGAAATGAGATAAAGATAGTAAGCTAGTAAGTTGTATATGCTTTTCTACTTTAAAAAACAAATGATATATAATAATCTCAAGGATTGCATTCAGAACTATGCAAATAAGGAAAAACTCGCCCACATATAGAGCATGATAATAACATATATGTGCAAACAATTAATAAGGATATATAAGTATTATAGCCAGAAGATTATGAGGTTGCCGTAATATTCAACATGTAGCAAAAATGATGAAGATCATTAATAGTATCATCAATATTTACATGGTCTTATAATTCTTGTAGAGATTATTGGATACCTCAAAAATATTTGATGAATAAAAAATTACAGATATTAAAGTGAAAACAAAAATCGGGTACTTAATAACAAAGATGAAAATCTTAATAAATAATGATTACAGTTTTCTCACTCAGAAAACAGAACAAAAAAGAGTTATTTCAATAATAATATTATCATGCTGATAATATATGTAAAGAATTACTGTTACATAAATGAGATATCTGTTAGATCATTATACCACACACAAATAAAAGCTCTAATTTCTCTTGATAGCAAGATGCAGATACTATGATCATCAGTTTCCTACATAAAATCACAATTTGTGCTGAACACTAAAAAAAGTATTTCTATAACCATACTGCTCTATTAGCTTCCAAATTTAATGATAAAAGCAGTTATATGATATCTAAATACTTAGGGCTGATTTTTCCTATCTATGAATCAATGTCTGATTCACAAACAGTTTGAATGATTATCAGGCTTCCTGCAATCAATGTTGTCTAATATATCCAATTGTTTTCACATTCTGTGATGCATGGATCAACTGAAAGAAGTTAAAGTCCAATGCAGTATACAATGCATTCAATTGTCAACGGAGATAGCCTGGGTAATTTAATTTGGGAGAATAACGTAACTGATCTTTTTAAAGCAAATTCCATTCAAAATGAAGGAACATAATATTATTATATAATATTCCTCAAATTCTGTATTTAAATTTAAGAAGTAGTTAAGCAAATACCTACAAATCTTGAAAAATTGTATATCTTACACATTGGTTGATCCTAACTTATTAATAGGACATTATATCACTTTCTTCTAAATAAGATCATTCCTGAATCAATCAGTTTTATATCATGACATGCAAAATGTATAAATTATAAGTAAGACAAATTGAAACAGCAAAATAATTAAAAGGTTTCTTTGTTAGGAGCTTATAACAAGGCGAGCAATAGGCTAGACTGCGAACTCTCAACCTTAAACCCCAGTCTGTCACTATACCAAAATAAGCAAATAATAATACAATAATGTACACTAAGTAATCAACTTAATAATATATTTTTTTTAATAAGTAGAAATATTTCAACTGTTTTCATTGATGTTTCTTTTCTTTTTTTTTTTTAACTAAAAAAAAAAAAGATCTTTATTAGGTAAAAATTTTATACAAATTTGAAAAAATGCTTTACAATTCAACTAGATATTATAAAGTATATCATAAAAGAACAAACAAATAAAATGGTGTGTAAATTTCAAAAGGTACATTTTATAGACCCATAGCAAAAGCATATGAAAGTAAAAAAAAAACAAACAAAGAACAGAGGGATTAAACTACCTACCGATAATGGGGTCGGAAGAAAATCCAGGATTCCATTTAGCATCAACAATGTCTGAAGGAGCAGACATACTTCTATTTTTAATTTTTGAAATATTATAGCACAGTAATTGCAATTTCCTAGATATATAGTTGATGCAAAAATGGCATCTTATGAGTCAAAGGATAAACATAAGTAAAGCAACCCTAATTGAAGGGGAAAGACTCAGTTTCATAATATCAATGAGAATGGGCAATAGAAGAAGTGCATGATTTATTAATTGAGTCAGTGATAGTTCTATTGATAAAAAGAACAAGATATTGGTACCAAAAATGATGAATTGTTCCTTCAGACTTATGACAAAGGAAGAAAAGGGGTCAAGGTTAGCATGTACCAGTCTCTGTAATAAAAAAAAATCTAGTGGGTAGGGCTTCTAAATTGATATTGATAAGGAAATCAATGTCTATTTTAGTTTCAAACACCAAAATTTGAAATTTTTGATTATCTGTTAATTCGTGATAGTAAGAAAAAATGAGGACAGTTGAGGTTAACTAGCATTAAAACCAATATAAGCAGCAATGAATTTGATAAAGAACTGAAAACAACTGACATTACAGAGTGTAGACATATTAGTAGACATGACTAGAACAAATTTCATAGCATCAGGGTAAACAGAGACTAATTTAAAAACAGTATTAAATGATCTCTGAAAATAAAAGATAGGGGTTGAGTAGAGGAAAAAGCCATTGTCTTTGACATGATTCTATACCATTCCAATACTAATTACATCTCTTTTATGTTGAAATATATTAAAATATCGTTTATATTACACTTTATAATATTTCAAAATCAAATATATATATATTACTTTAATTTCTTACACCTGCTGTCTTCTCAACCCCCCACCCCTTCCTCGCACACACGCATATACTAAAAAAAATCTAAAGTTTTCATTTAAATTTGAAATGTCTTAAATACCTATGGTTTATCTTATATCTTGTTATACAAGCGTTTTTTCTTTCTTTCAATTTGTGTAGCATTTAGTTTACAAAAACAAATTTTCTTATTAATACAATTTGTTTCTTTTTTAAAACATGAAGTAAGTTATAATCCCCTTGCCGCCATTGAAAGACAGGAAAAAAGTAAGATAATAATAACAATTCCACCCACATATACATAAACCATTTGAGAATCATTCCAGATTGATATGAAACAGCTTTAATCCATATCAAAACTGCTGACAGCTTCTTAGTAGATAGATATTGAAATGATGTGTCCCATTTATATATTATAAGCACGTATTTATTTTTATTACGGTAAAATGTATAAAGTAAACCAAGTTTTTATATACATAAAATTATTTATACAGAGGCTAAACTCTCCATACGGTAGCGCCACTCAATGTAAACCAGAGTAATCAATAGATGCAAGAAGGTTTGTGCATAAAATCTCTGTCCAGTGCCTATCCCTACTCATCCCACAGCCCCAGACTAATTTCTAGCTTGGGGCTTTCATCAGTGGGGGGCCTTGAATCTGAGAGCACTGCACCTAGATTTTAGTATCTAATGCAACCTCCAGCAGCCACATTTTATCTTATTCACTAATTATAAAACTGAGTCCAAAATGAAAACACAATAATGTTTTCAATTCAAACTCATTAATTTGTATAGTTGTATAGATCTGAACTCAGTTCAGCATCCATACATTTTGGTGTCTATGGTTCTTTAAAAACCACAGTCACCATACTCCTATTGGGCAGGATTGGTATTAAACTACTAAACATCACATGATTACCATTCTTTATGCTTTCACAAGCTGTTTACACAGAAGCTAAACTCTCCATACAGTAGCGCTACTCAGTGCAAGCCAGAGTAATCAATCGATGAAAGAAGAAACTAGTCTGGGAATATCAGATGAGTAGGCATTAGGTAGAGATTTTATGCACAAACCTTCTTGCATTCATTGTTTACTTTGGTTTGCACTTAATGGTGCTACTGTTTGGAGAGCTTAGCTTCTGTGTAAACAGCTTGTGTAAAAAAAGAATGGCGATTATGTAATGTTTAGTTGTTTAAAATTATTTATAATTTCCATGAATTTTATTACAATTTAATTATTCTTAACTAAGAAGATATTTTTCTATATTACAGCAATTTTCTCTCCCATTTTCTATTGAAAATAATTCACATAATTTTAACATATTTTATTAGTGTAGAAAATCAACTCTAGAGGGCAAAATTTCATTTTTAAAGCTTTTCACTATATAGTGTTTATAATCCCAAGCATCATATAAATTTTATATATAATGCTACAATGAGCATGATAAATATTAAAACTCATTTATTACCTCATCCATTTCTTTTAGTGGACATTATAATGTATGTTTGTCTATTTGAGAGTAATTCATTCAGTACCCACAGTGTAGAGCATTTTCCATCAACACAACTTCTTAAAATAATGAGAATATAAAATAAAATCAATTACAAAATTAAAGCATAAACTATCTTGTATAAATGAAAACTATAACCAAACTTTCCATATTAAAAATCTTATGTATGTGAAAAGTATGAACAATATTTGTTCATGTGGAGCATACATGGCAAAATAGTTTTTTTTTTTATTTAAAAAAAAATATTTTCAGTGCTAGAAGTGTAAATGAACAGAAAAGTAAACTGAATTAGTAATTAAACCTTGTAAAATGTTTCAAAGATGTCAAAATGAGAACATTCTAAAATATTTTGCACACACAAATACTATATCTGCTAATTGATTTCTTTATAACATATTCATATTTTATGTAATAATCTTAAATCAGTGAAAGGTGTGTTATATCATTTCTTTATAGTAGTCATAATAACACATCCCATTGTTGATAAAAACTTTTGTTTATAGAACATATATTGGCCATTATTCTCAATACATGAATTTAGATGCTTTATCCATGAAAAGTAATGGCATTTACGTGCCAATAATTTGTAATAATATTCAACACATAAAATTTTTATTGTAAAGATATGGGAATTCACACAATTCCATCCATAATCTGGATCAGTTCTGCTTAATCTCTGTAGAAACTAGTTTAAATGAATGCAGTTTCTTACTTCTAAAATATGAATAATGTTATTTTTTGTTAGATTTTAAGTAAAAAGACTATTCAGGATTTTTGCAATATTAAGAAAAGATTATGAATTTATAAACTTTAAAGGTCTTTCATATATTTTATTATATGTCAACATGACCATCAAATCCTCTCCTAAAAATAAGTAAAGTAA
The DNA here is from genome assembly GCA_028023455.1 of Epiperipatus broadwayi. Classification (NCBI taxonomy): domain Eukaryota; kingdom Metazoa; phylum Onychophora; class Udeonychophora; order Euonychophora; family Peripatidae; genus Epiperipatus; species Epiperipatus broadwayi. Next base: position 8,498,517 of record JAQFVV010006223.1, on the reverse strand, counting down.
GTAGGCAACCTTGTCACAATTTAGGAATTATATTATATAAACTATTTTAATTTGTTATTGTTTGGTTACCTTTACCACAATTTATCTAGCATTTCCTTCTTTTTTAAAGAAATGTTTTACATTTTAATGAACTCAGATGTTAATATAATAAAATCCATTGTATTACTAAGATGCAAAAAAGAAATCTACATAAAAAAAATATTATTTAAGAAAAACAAATATCTACAAAAGCACAGAATATTTGTCTTACTTAGAATCAAATTAATATATAACAAATTCAAAAATTATTTTATGTAAGTTACATTAATTAAACTAAAAAAATAAGTTATTCTGGGTAAATGTTAATTTTCAATATTTAATTTTATTATAGGTAATTAACTTCAGACACAAATGATAAAACTGAGAGGAAAAAATATATTTCTTTGAAAACTTTAGTTTTATATATTATAACGGTTAGGGAAAATAAGTCTTACCATATCTGCCATACAGGGCACCACCAGGCTATTGGAACCTGGAAAATTTAAATAGTAGGCAGATATGTACTGTTAAGATCCAATTTTATCTTATTATACGACCGTCACTAGCTCGAGGAGCAGCAGAGATAATTTTTAATATAAAAAATAAAGAAGCCACTGCCAGTAATAACACACACAAACATTTATTAAAAATATATAAAATTTAGAATTATTTATTTTAGTGTAACTTTACTTTAGATTTTAATTTACAATTTAACTTTTTATTTTAGAAGTTTGCACAGATGAATTTAATATTTTATTAGTGTCGAGTATAGATAGACTACATAGATTGCATTTGAAAAGAAAGTATTCTATCCCTTATTTAACCTTAGGCCAAAAGTTCGCAGTCAAACCAACGCCAATCTATCTGATATATCAATATATTCAATACAGCATGATTACGACAGCACAATACCATACTGTCAGGAATGCACCTCTGAACAGTATGGTTATAAAGAAATTGTCTCTCATCCAGTACAGGAATGTTACATCTGTCTGGCGAGAAGAACAAAAAAAAAACTCCATAGGAAGGGATTGCGGACCTTTTTGCCAACTTAAATCCCATTCCATAGGTTAAAAGGGTGATCCAAGGAGCAGGGAATACCGTCTGTCTCCGATGGTCCATAAGAAATAGGCTTATTTTGCCCAAAGGTGGCGTATAATGTGATTCTGCACATAGCGGATCTTCATACTACATTTACTAATTACACCAATATATCCAATTGATTAGCTCAATTTAACTATGAAACAAATAACCTAAGATTTACCCTGCCTTAAACAAACATAACTTTACGAATCTATGCAGCCATTCACGCCCGACTTAAATTTAACACAATTTAATTAAAAGTTTAGCTTAACAGAAAAAAAATCATAATAAACAAATAAATTAATGGAAATAATTTTTTTAAAAAAATACATGCAATAAAAATAATTATTAATAAATTGATTTAGTTTGGTCAGATAGGAATTTCTATTGCTATAATTTAAATACTGTGAAAGTTTTATACTTAATGTTCATGAATTATCTAAAGTTCTTACGGTTTTAAAATACTGGAAAAATTTTTTTTTTTTAGAATTAATGTTCATTAGTTACAGAGTTCTTACTGTTTTAAAAAGTCTGTATTTTCTACTTGCTTGTAATTTGGAAGGTGTTAATTCCCATGACATCTTGAGGAGATCAGTATGCAGTTAGCCATTGGTCCTTTATTGTAGCTGGTATTTTATTTCTGGGCCCTGATGTCCTATGGTCCGCAATATAAAAAACGATATTTCATTTTTTTAAAAAAACAACTGAAGGGATTGAAAAGTGCATATTTTCAATCTCCTTTCCTTCAAGTCTCCCTGCACTAACACATATAACACATTCTCCTTTCATATCTCTTTCTTCAATTTATTTCCAAACTTTTCCTTTTATATTAACTTTTGGATCAAGTGGACATTAGGTCATGATGATGATGATCCTTTCATTGAGGTCTGTTTCCTGAGGGATTTCTTTTATTGGCTATTCTGTTCCTATTGTTTTTTCTCTCCTATCTAACCTTTAATTATACTTTTGAGATGCCCAAGGGCTAGTTTACTTTAACTAATTGAAAATAATCACTTCCATTTTACACAATCACATTAATTAAATTATTGTACATTCTTTTTATTTTTAAATCTTTTAAGTTTTTTTTTTTTTTAATTTAGTTTTAAAATACATTTTCTTTTTTAATAGTTTTCTTTTAATAATTTTTTTTTTTTTCATCTGTGCGATTTTATATATATATGAGTTTAGATGATTTTTAATTTTCAATTTTTAATTCTTAAAAATTTTTTTATCTGCAAACTTTTATTTTTAATTTTATTTATTAGAATGTAACAGCATGTGTGCTCATTACAATATATACATATCCTAAAATTATAATCAACATTACTCTTAAATTTTAAACATATATTTTCCTCCAATGATTGCAACCAAATGTTTGAAAAATGTCAGGAAAATTGAATTTGATTTCTAGAAAATATATGAATTTGACTGGTGGACAGAAAGAGATGAATGATAAAAAATAGAGATTATAAGTATCTATATACAGAGTATTACAAATATATTTGAATTCCAATAAAATCCACATTTAAAGTTAAATGAATTATAATATTTTCAGCATGAATTTATGTAAGATACATTAAATAACATTAGGCATAGTTATTCATTTATTAAGTGTTTGTATCTCTTTATAATTTTTTCAAGATTGCAAATAACAGAATTTCTGTTTGTCTGAAAATTTGGGAAGGCATTTTATTTTAATTATATATTAGACTATTTACATGGCCATTGCTAGGGTTGTAGCTACCTGCATGCTGATATAAAATATACTACCACAAATTAATATCATTTTTACACAATTATTATAATAACAAAATTTTAATAAATAAAACAAAATTTACACATAACTATTTAGTTATGTATTAGTTGACAATTTCTCATAAATTATTAGTTATATTTCTATAAGTTAATTTCTATAAGTTAACTTATTTTAAAAATAATTTATTTTAAATTCAAATCTTAAAAGTATTACAAGAAACAAATCATCCAATGTCACTGTGTTGTTTATCAATGGTAATAAGAAATGTATGTTTATAATGTTTATATTAGAGTAAAAAGTACAATAAACATCTTTATATTTAGGGGTTAGTCTAAACAATGATACAAATATAGATAGAGTTCCAGTTGCCAGCAAATATCGATGTAATAAAAAATGACATCCTTGTATTGCTATGATAATATCCTATAAAATTAATAAACATTTATAATGTGGATTAGACAATTTTAAATAGTTTTAAATGAGGAATAAAATGATAATTAATATATTTTGACAGTCCCCTTAATTCAGCTGCCCACATGCCTTGCACACATTGCACAACAAAGTGCAGCACCCCTCACTATTTCCAATATATAATATTAATTGTTAAACGATTTTTAAAAAAATACAAGCTTTATTTAAACATTTTCATATACATTCAAGTATTAGTAATAATAGACAAGTTAGTATATAAGAACATTTTAAATAATATTATCCCTCTCTCTTCTTCAGGTGTTGTTATCTAACCAGGATATTATCAGCATGGAAATAAACTCATGAATATTTTATTTAAATTAGAGCATCATTTTAAATTCAATTATCACAAATCTAACATTCTTCGTCAGGGCAGCAATATCTGAAAAAGAACTATTTGAAATGTTGTGTTATGTATTAAACAGTGCATTATTAAAAACACTTGAATGTATTTGAAAAAGTTGAAGATATTTAAAAATTACATTGAATGATGGAAACAATCCAAAATTTATTTGCAATTGGAATTTATTATTAGTTAATCAACTTTATTCAAAAATATTTAATAAGTAAGACCTGTTGACATATATAACAGTATCCAAAATAATTAGTTTGAATAGTATAATAATCTATTATACTATGAAATAATCAACGAATTTACAATATCATCTACACAGTTTTTTTTTTCAAAAATAGTTCATAACTTTCAATATATTGTAACAGTAGACTTTCAAAATAAACTTATAATTAATAATATCGCATCCATTTATCTATGCATATAAATTATATAATGTTTATTTATTAAACTTGTTGAAAATCTTTACTTTTAAAAATCCCTGTGAATTTTTAAATTACAGACATGAAGCATATATAAATATTGCTTCAATATAGTTTCACAATTCATCATTAACATTTTAAAAAGAATGTTCATTGACAAAGATTTTTTTCCAACCAACTAAATTGATTTTCCTTTACACTATCCAATTAAAAAAGCTGCTGCTACTACTACTACTACCATTGCCACCATCACCACCCCCACCACTACTACTACCACCACCACTTCTGCCACTACTGCTGCTACTACTACTACCACTACCACCACCACCACTACTACTACCCCCACCACCACTACCACTACTACTACCACCACCACCACCTCTACCACTACTACCACCACCACCACTACTACTACTACTACCACCACCACTACTACTACTACCACCACCACTACCACTACTACTACTACCACCACCACTACTACTACTACTACCACTACCACTACTACTACTACTACCACCACTACCACCACCACCACCATCATCATCATCATTATTATTATTATTATTTACTACTATTTCCATATTTGCAAAGTTCAAATAAAAAATTTAAGGATGTTTTTCATTTGTAAGGTTATACTTTAAACAAATCAAGTCCAATTTATTAAATTTTAATACAGAATAAATGTTTAATACTAAAGTTAAATGACTATTTGCAAAAATTACCAGGGAAAACAACAGAAATGTTTTACCAGTTGAAAAATTAAAACAAATAAATATTTTCTGTATATCTACAAACATATTTGTGATCGAAATTGATTTTTTTAATTAATTAAAAGATAAGCCAAATAAAAGGAGAGGAAAACTGAATAATTAAATAGTTATGAATGGTTCTATGCAGTACATTGATGATAGCAAATAAAATATAAAAAAAGTTCATTTTGTTTAATATTTTAATTATGTACAATCAATTTGATATTTATAATACTAAAAAAAATATTGTAAATATTACTGAATGATTTTAATAAAATTAGTTCCATATACAATTTTATACATTCTGTACAGAAGTATAAACAGTTGACGTCATAAATAATCAATCAAAATAAAATTGAAATAAACAACTATTAATAATTATGTTATAATATTTATCGAACTGGCTTTCATCTCCATTGAGACCTTCTCAAGATATACCATATATTATAGACAAATTATATTGGATATTTGACCATTATAGTAACAATGTCATTACATATATATATTGTGATATACACATGTTGCCATCTACAGTTTCCTTATAGTATATAAATAACTAAATAAAGAAAACAATTAAAGGTCATCTATTTAATAAAAAAAAATTATTGGTTTTGAATGAATCTGGAATAAATGAATCATTTATTTATTAAATTTTAAAATGAAATATTTTTGTTTAAATTATTGCTGAATGATAACAATGCCTTATTACAATTAAAACAGTGAACCACATGATCACAACTCAATGTTTAAAAAAAGGAAAAGACTATTTTGTGTTGCCATAGCTACAAAAACAATTTCAGCAAGAAGACACATACTTTCTTTTGCTCAAAAATTTATTTTACCTTACTTTTATAAATATATTCAGGACATATACTAAAGAGATATGCACTGTGGGTAAGACAACTTAGAGAGAGAGGGCATGAACTCTCTTTTTATTTGGTATCTTTATGATTAAAATGAAATGGATATCACAAACACTATGCTGACTACCAAAGGTCTAAGATAATTAAATTCATTTTGGATTGTAATATCAATAGAAATAATAATTAGATATCATCTAATGATTCAAATTGTCTGTGGATCCCTATGTTTGTAATTTTGCTAGCAAAAAAAGATACCAAAGGAAATATCATTGAATAATGGAATATCAGTTGAAGTAATATACATACAATCTGTGGTAATAGATGCTAATAAAAATGTACTTTTAAATTAATACTATCAAATAAATTTCATTTAAAAAAACATAATAAAAATTTTAATGGTAAACATTTATTAAGTTTTTTTAAAATAATTTCCATTAGTATAATTTACTTGGCATTGGTTATCATTTAAAAGATATGAGAAATATGAAAAAAGTAACAATATTAAAACTTTTATTACTTTGTTTAAAAAATTTATCTTTTTACCCTTCTATGATTGCATGCTTTATAATTTAAATATATATCATGCCTATTAATTGTAATTTTAAAATGAGGGGAGGTAAATTATAAAAATATGATAAAATATTAGATTGCAATTGGGGTCAGATTGACCTTAGCTCAACATGGGTGTGACAATAATCTCGGCCTCAGGGTGGCCTTTGAGTGTTCCATCATCAGATTTTCAATTGGATGGACAGTTGAAGAGTTGCAGTGTGAAGTGGATTGAAGCCTGTCCATTAAAGTAGGAGGATTTGCTATCTTAATATATATCTGAGCACTTGTAGCATATATGTGTAGAGATGGTAATCTGGACCAACTGATGATTGCTGGTTTAGCATGAAATACGTATATTGGTGATTATTTATCTTTTCAACATATGTGTGTTCAAGTGTATCAGTGTTATGAGATAGTGTGGAGAGTGGTGGGTCGTGAAAGTCTGTGCTCATACCCTGTCTATTATAATGAGTTAGTGTTCATTTCAATAAATTTATATTACTATTAACCTAAATCCTTTGATTTGCCTATTGCATCAACCATTATAAAATTGCTTTATTATATAATATATTTTACAATTAAGATAATTCATCATACATTCCATTCATACTATACTGTACCGAGACAAAGTCAGTACATGTATATACCCACACACACAAGCAGTGTAAATACTCTATATTTTATTTACTTTCAATTTATGATAAAAATAAATGTAGTTTTCTTTCAATGCTTTATAAAATACACTATAAAATAAAATGTTAATATTTCTGATTAAATAATTTAAGGCTTTCATACAATCTATTATAATAATATTCTCTAAAAAAATAAAATATAAAGCATCACTAATATGCCATTTTAAATCTCAATAAATGATTTCTACTTGTATATGCCGCGGGGGTAATTAAAGAGGGGTTTATTTTAAATTATAACTATAGCGAAAGTTAAAAGCTTATAGAGGTGATTTTGAGATTAAATGCTCGACTTTTAAACTAATGTAAGTTAAATTGTTATCTTAAAACACGCACGCATGTATGTATAAAAGGTGAATAAGTATGAATTTTTTCTAACTGAGATTGCAATGTGAGATTGCCTAAACCTAAGATTGCCTCAAGCATATGGATTGAATGAACATTACGTAGGACACGGACCCCAACGACAACTCAGAGAATATTGAACTCTGGGTGGAGATTGGATCCTCAGATAATAACCAACCCATATAAATATGAGTCTTAGTCTTTGTCTTTACAACACACTCGGTTACAGTCTTTTACATTCTTTGTTTTGTTTTGCTTATGCTTATAGTTTTTTTGTTAAATTCCTCCGGAAGCTACAACTAGAACTTTCTTTTTTTGCTATCCGGTTTATCCAATATGACCACTGTGAAATTAACCTTTAGAGCGTCGATCGTCATGATGGGCTAAGAAACCCCTCAGTGATTGATCGACGCTCCGCCGCCAGAACATCTCCACAGCTATGAATGATCAACAACAGTGCCGTCCAAACATCGTACTCCAATCAGTCCAAGGACGTCGTTCCGTTTAACATACAAGAATCGTCCAAACATACTACGCTGAACTTATATAAAATGAATAACCATTTATTATGGAAACAGTATCCAACAGGTTCGAACCCTCCCCAAATTAGAAGCAGCAGAAGACTACGCAAAATCCTAGGTAAACACTTTATTTCTTTTATGCTCACATTCATTCTTTACGTAGACTTTAAAAGGCAATCTCATAAGTAATTAAATTCGACTTTCGTAAATCAAAATATAAAATGATCCGTAATCCCTCATATTTGAATCTTAATATTTTAATTTCAACTTTCGTAAATAAAAAAATATCAGATGCTATATAGTTCCTCTTATTTAAATCTTAGGACTTTTCCTGTTATGAACTTTGATCATAATTATTATTTTCTTTCGCAAATAAATTATAACACACACCTAATTTCAAATGTAAAAGAAGGAAATATATTATATCATCCATGTTTATTATGCATAATATGTTCTTTTCTGTGCGAGTGCGAGAATGCGTGTATGTGCGTGCAAATAAAGCAATCAATTAATGTTTCATTTTTTTATATTCAATAAATTCTTTTTTTATTTAAACAAGTCGAGCATTCCTCAAATCATTCTCTATAATTAAAATATGTTTTTTTAAGTATTATAATCAGCATTTATTCATGCGATTAATTATTTTACTTTTAAATTTGTCTTTCTTATTTTTTTGTTTTGTTTATTTCTTTAAGTTTCATCGTGCCGTAAGTCACGATGTTTATTTACTATGTAGTTAAGATAGGTTTAAGAGTTGGGAGGGCCTATTATTAATAAGTATAAGTAAATGTCAATAAAGCTAGTATGAATAATTCTATTGGACTGTATGATAACGGGGGGATGATATCATAAGCTTCTAATTTTTTATATAAGGATGCATAAGTCAAACATTCGTATTAGTCGCCGAATAACCAATGACCCGGTCCAATATTTGGACCGATCTGTAAATCAACCAAGCTTCTTCTCCATTGGTTATTATTGTGTCTTTTGCCAGAATGATATTCTTGAAACAATTTCATCGCGACCCTGAGTGACCCTTATTGGTCCATGCTGGGAGTTTGAGCTTATGGGCGGGGATTAGACTTCGAAATCGTTTTGATATGACGTAAGGTGATGCGAGAAATTAAATTGTAAATTAAATCATCGTATCTGGCGCCCCCTTGTGTTGATAATGAACAACTATCGATATAGGAAAATAAATAAAGCTTTACGCTATATCATGTTTGTTTCGGAGCTCTCAATCCCTATATGAACGGTTGAATAAGGCGAACGGTCACAATACTTTATGATCAAGTGAGTCATCATTTACGGAATTATATCTTCTTTGCCAAGTAAAATATTCATTCTCTGAACCATTGTTTGCCTTACAAAATTCATGAGACTTTTGTAAATATAAAATGTAAACTGTCATAAAACCAATTGTGAAATCATATTTATTTGTCTATTTATAATTATGTATTTAGTTGCCTAAGTATGTTTATGTAATATATTTCAAGAGTGCCCAAATATTTAATGCATAAGTGAAGAAAATCACTTGGTTCACAGAGATTTTATTTATATGTGGTTGCTCAAGTCTATGAGGCTCTTACAGTTTAGCTATCCCCGCGTATTTATATTATTTTCTATTACATTCATGATTATTCCAATAAGCAAACCTTTCAGTTAACAGCACTTATTTTAGTTCTATATTTTGGCAGTCTTTCTTAGTTTTCCTTTACATTTGCCTTATCCAATAAGAAAATATTGTTATTCATGAGACAATGTTGCCTTCTTAGTCTTGTTCTCATATAGTTTAGAATATTTTATGTATGTACAAATTAATGATTGTTTTAGATATCATCCTTAATAAGGACTATAAATAAATAATCATAATTTTGGGTTTTTATATATTATTTACATATATCTATTCAGAAAATAAAAAATTTTTACAAGAAAATTAATACAATAGTATTTAATATATGTTTTCTGTACTTTTCTTTACAAATTCAAAATTCATGAAAAAATTTATAAACTTATAAAAAAAATAAATTAAATAAAATGTATTCATAAACAATCTTATAATCCAAATATTTAAAAAAACAATTTAAAATAAAGTTGTGATGGACATTAAAAAAATTTTAAATGTTACCAACATCAGTGCTTCCCTCACTATATATATATATAAGTCATGTGACATCTGACTTTTTATTATTACAATTATTATTTTGCTGTTGGGGCTTTGGCTAAATTAAATGGCTAAGCCTACTAATATATGGAGTATCTGAATTAAGTTCAGGCCCATATGATTTTTTCAATTGGAGAGCTGACTTTAAAGACATGTAGATGTCTAAAAGTTTCAGATCTTCTTCTTGACAATTAACTTTTAGATAAGTGCTTAGCTTGAGTTGGTTTTTTGAATCTAATATCCCAACTCCTCGCTGAAAAGACCCATAGGTCGAAACTGGTCTGGGGATGGGGACAATCCAAGATAAAAATGATTTGAATGCCTTCTCTTGTAGTAGCATTTATCATAAAATAAAAAAAAGCTTGTTTAGAGCTCATTAGCATGCTCTTAATTTTTTACGTATATATATATATATATAAACTTTAGAAGTAAAAATAAAAATTTACCTGGTAATATTTTTAAATGTTCTATATTTTTATTGTATCTATTGGCAAAAGAGACAAATCGAAGATTGTACCCTACTCTACTGAATGACAGAATATAAAAATAAACTGTTACTAAGGGAAGTGAATAAATGAATCCAGATTGTACTATTACTTTGTACAAGAAAATGATTTTAAATACATATTTCTAAATGCTGTGCTTCAAAGAATTCTACTCACATTACCTATAAATGCAACAGCAACCTAAAACAGAATTTCTAAACTGAAATTTTTAAATAAATTATTTATCAACAATAATGACCAAGATAGTCAAGCGTTGTTAGCTGAGAGGTCATCGCAGCCACCTTTGCAAGCAAGTAGACGGTTGTGGTTTCGCCTCCCGCCTGATGCTATGACACATGAAAACAATAATGACCAAGATCAATTCAATGGTCTAGCAATAATTTCTATAAATAAATAAAAAAAAGACTTCATTTAAAATAATAAATTACAAAAACATTAACAAGCTACTTACTATAATTAAAACCTGATAAATGATTTGATATTAGGATTTTTTTTAACCTTGTTTTTTCACCACATTTTAATTTATTTTGTTTCATTTTTCTGCATTTTTTTTTTTACATTTTACAATATTTTCCTTTTGTGGAAATTTTTTTTTTAAATAAATATATTACTTTTTATTTAATTCATATTTTATTCTATTATATCCATTGCTTTGGTCAGAAAATCATTTTAAATAAGTCAAATAGAAGATTGAAATAATAACCTCACTGCAGGGCAAAAATCTCTCCAAAGACATTCATAGAAAACAACGAAAAAGAAAGGAAAATTCAACATTTGTCAAGCGTTGTTAGCCGAGAGGTCAGCGCAGCTGCCTTCCAAGCAAGTAGTTGGTTGCAGACTGTTGTTGGTGGTTCATCTCCCGGCCGATGCTATGACATATGGAAAAAAAAGCAAAATTCACCAGACAATCAGTTGCTAAATGATGACAACTTGAGCAAGTTTTTCTTTCTTGTTTTAACCAATAGCTATGATGATAATTAAATACTAATTCAATGACAATGTAGAAAGTTAGATAGACCAGCTATTAGCTACTGAGGAAAATGTCTAAATCCTTTGAAAGAAATTTCATTTGATTGAAGCAAGCAGGATAAGATATGCTATCTCTAAACTAAGAGGCCATTCTAAATAATTTTTAAAAGCTCAATTTTTAAGCCTGCGTCTCAGATGCCAAAACTGATCAGCCAGTCCTGATTACAATACATAGAACTAGGCAAATTATAAATAGAAAGTATTTATTTCTAATTCACACTGTTTGATTTTTCTTCTTAAGAAATAATTTGATTCAGCAAATACAGATTGTTTTAATAGGAATAACAAAAAAAAAAAAAAATTTACTAAGCAACAAATTTAATATCTTGTACTAATGTGTCTATAAATGGCGGTATTAAAACTTGTTTTGCACTGTGCTATCTTCGCTCATTTTACTAGTGCATATGCTCTTAATGGTAGATTCAAAATCTAAAAAAACAAAGTTTTTACTTTTAGTTGAATAGAGAAAGAATACCGATGATGAAATTTAAAAATCAAATTTTTTAAAATTTGATAAAAATGATGCTATTTGGGTTCAAGATACTGTAAAAAAGACATGTACTTCAGCTATCAATATTGAAATTGTATCTAAAGTTATAAGTGTTCTAAAACATGAAAATGAATTGTGTGTAAAAAGACACATTAATCATTTACACGAAAGAGTTAGTGATACACGAATTGTAGCCATTAACAATCCTATTATAGCCAATCCTAAATTAGAAAATTTAAGTAAGGATTTAAATTATACAGCTCTTCCAATCCAAGATGGACTACTGCCTATTGAACCAGGTGGGGGAGGCCAAGGGACTATCAAAGAGTATCCAGATAATCAGTTATTATTATCGGAAATGGCAGATCGAAATAAAGGTCAAAGTAAGTCTACTTCAAGAAGTCGGAGAATTAGATGACTTCCAAACAGATTCAGAGATTATTTTCTGAAGTGACAGGAGGTGCACTGACTAGCACTGGTATATTGTAAATATTGTAAAGTACTATTTGGCAGTTTATAATTCACTCCAGAAAACATGTAATTAAAAGTGTGAATAATGAATATGCAAATGAATTATATAAAAAAGAATTCTCTTTCCAAAAAGTTGTACGAGAGTTGATGCAGCAGTAGTCGTGAGGCTTTTCTCAACAAAGGGAAGAAAAGCATATACAGAAATATAGCCTATAAAGGATAAATCAAGTTTAGTAGGTACTAGTGCTAATACTAACTAAGTGCTTATTGTTATAAACTAAATAAATAGCAAGTGAAGACAAGTAGACTCATTCTGCTGGTTGTTATCCCCAAATTGTTACAGGAAGGAATACTTATTTTGTTATTATTATTATTTCTATATATATTATTATCAGCAATTCAACTTAATAATGAAATTGCTGAAATATAACTGTTTATTATTTTATTAACATAATGCTATCATAGCTGGATAGAGACTCCCTGTGATAACTCCATCATTACAATGCAATAAATTAATCACAATCCCAATACTATATTTAAAAAAAAAAAAAAATTGAAAATATTAAATGCAACCTTATATGAAATGAATAGGAGTTGACTAAGTTTCTCTAGTGAGAAACCACATATTTCAAAAGCACAAAGAATAGATGGGTCTGTTCTATTTTTTAGTTTACTGATGTAAAGCTAGAAGGAGCTTACTCAACTATTATTTATTTCATAGTGTGAATTTAATATAAATACCACATATTGCATTTTTAGTTCTAAGTATCATTGTCAAACCTACTCAGCACTGAAAATGCATTAAGGTTGTATTAAATATTTTCAAAAAGATTTATTTCTGAATAGAAAGTATTAGTATTGCCTTTAATTTATTACAATAAATGTGTTAAAAATGAGATTCTGTCTCCAGCCTTGTGTAATTAATTATATTCCATCTTAGTGATAAATTAATTTCACTGTGAATTACCAACAATGTTGACAAAGATATGCTTATAAATATCAGAGCTACCAAGAATAACTGGATTCATTCTATTCTTGATTCCTTTGTTCAACATTTAGAGTGCTTTTAAGACAGAGCCGGAGTGTGTGATTTACTCCCTTTGTATAACATATGTACGTTTAACAAGATAATTCTTAAGAGCATTACAGATTATTCTGAAAAGTTTTTAAAAACAAAAACACATTAAATGTATTATTTTATAAAATGGTGCTGGGTCAGTCTAATCCATGTAATTTAATAAATTTCATTCCCACTAAATTTTTTCCTTAGAATTTAATAATGACAATTGGAAAATTAAAAAATATATATATTGATTTTTTTTCTTAAATGTTTATATTAATAATAAAATGATCAAATGATTTATTATTAAGCAATTCATAATGATTTGAGCACTAGAAGTGATAAAGCTAGAGCTGCAAATCATGGAATTTCAGCTCCATGATCTTTCATTCTTTCACTGGACTGAATTATACAAGGCAAAAAAGAAATATATATTTTAATTAAAACAAATTTACATAATTTTAAAAATCTTTTCAAAAAAAAAGAAAAGAAAAAATAATTCAACATCATATGGCATGACGAATATAAACAATATAATGAAATATCTTTCCTATGAATATTTAAACTTATATGTGGTACAACTTAAAAATTTCAACTGTAATTTACATACACACACCATCATATCCTAATTATTATTAAACTGAGGTTCTTCGGCAACCAATAATTCTTCCACTATTACTCAATCGTTACACTATTGTAGAGTATTTAAAGTCTTAATACACACATACATATTTTTAATTAAATACTAAAATGTTTGAGGAAAACAAAAATTGGTAGACTTTTTGTCTTAATAGTGGAATATATCAAATTCTTTGGGTTTTGGTATACAAAACTGTAACATATTTATCATTTGTTTAATTACTTGTATAAATTGTAAATATTTATTGTGTTAATAAAGGTTTTTTATTTAAAAAAATAAATAAATTGGTAGATTAATATCAGTATATCTAAATTTTTACATTTCTAAACAATTTCTGAAAATTTTCTTTCATGAAACACACTAAAGAGTAATATGTAAGTTATTTCTTAATCATAGATTACAACACCATGCTAAATTTCTATTATAATTGCATAACATATTCATTCTGAAGTTTCATAATAATACATTCTAAAATGTGTGGAGAGTTTTTCTGTTTAAAAAACAAAATCATATTTTTATTTATATTGCTTAAATTCGTAGCAGAAAAAAAAAGTTTTAAAAAAAATTTGACAGAATTTAAATAAAAAAATAAATGAATAAATAAAAGGTTGAAATATTCAAAAACAAAAAATTTCGTTAACTTTTACAACTTAAAGATAGAATCAAACTTACTGGTTTAATGTCATTTTGTAAAGCATTCATAAAATCTCCTCGTGTTACTTTAACCTTCTCTATAGCATCAGGATCAACTTCAACTTTTGTAGATGCCTATAAAATGTAATAAAACATTATAAAATATTTTCTAAGAAGCATTGTTTACGTAATAAATTTTACAGAAATAATATTATAATAGTATTTTTATAATGGACCATGAATGTATTTGGAATATTTAAATAAAGTTAAATTTTTCTAAAGACATTTAATACTCATATTAGATGACGGAAATAGTCCAATAAAAAAATAATAAAACACTATCGTCACAAACCTTCAGGAAAACAATAATATTATTATTCTAGCAGGTGTGCGTGTGTAGCGCAACTGTTCCCAAAAGTTATAAAGTTGCGCCACACACGCACACGTGCTAGAATATATATATTTCCTAAAAGTAAAAAATTATACGACTTAATAATATTATGATGTTTCAAATATTCATCAAATATTAGGACGATTTTTCATTTATATTAGACAATTTAACACATGAAGTAGTCATATTTAAATAGACTATTAATGGTTTATTATATAAAGCGAAATTGATAGATAAAGTGGCAATTTAATAAATAAAAATAATCTGTCTGTGTATATAAACTATTGAATCATTTTATAGAATAACATAATAAAGAATATTTTTTTCTGATTTCAATTAAAGGCAGTGAGATTACAAGTAACTAATTCAATTACAGATATTATGTATATATATAATATTTAAATGCATGTATATTGTTAATAGTAAACTTATTGTAATTGGGACTTGAACTCAGACTTTCAAGCTCCCTACAGCTATCCAATCCATCATATACAACTGATGCACATAACCACATTCATGTGAAAAAGACAAATGATCTCCAATATATGTATTTCATTCTGAACAAGCACTCATCACTTGATCCAAATCACCATCTCTCACACATATATACAACCAGAACTCAGCTTAAATTAAGATAGTATATCTTCAAACATTAATAACCAAGCTTCACCATCCTCCAGTGGCCATTTTTATCAATGAAAATCTGAGGATGCGATACTCAAAGCTCTTGTTAATGCCAATGTTATTGTCATACCCTAGTTATCCTTAAGTCAATCTGATCCCTCACACATAGGACCTTAATATGTCCATTTAATTATAAAGAAAAAAGATGGGCTGTATACAGATATAATATATAGTATTTAAATACTGTTTATACTAAAGTTAATGAAATTATAAGGGATTTGAACTCACATTCAAGCTCCGTACAGCTATCCAATCCATCTTATACAAATAGTATACATGTATTCAGGACCTTTCAGAAAAAATGTGAGGCCCTGAGAAACTAATCTTTTAGAGGTCCTTCAAAATTTAAAATAAGAACGTAGGGACAGAGAGAGAGAAGAAATGAGTTTTTATTTAAAAGAACAGAAAACAGGACTCTGGGAGCAGTTAGTTACGAGTCACAGAAATGAGCAAACAGATCAGATCCAGATAGCACTTGGAGAGGATAGATTCACTCTAGCACTGTTTGTATCGTAAAACACTGTTAGCACTAGAACTGACCGACAGGTGGCTGAGACTATTAGTTCTGCCAGTTGCTGAGCACAGCAGTCATTTTCATCACAGAGTTGTTAAATTGGCACCTCATACCTAAATGGGCTTATGTTTTTGACTCATGGTATGCCTGCTTGGAAAACATTTTCTTGAATATTTTTGGGGGAATTTAACTGTAAAATTAAGGCCGTTCTATGAGTTGTGACATTGCCTTGCCTTCTCTTATATGTTTGTTTAATATATTGAGTTGCCAAGTTGAGGTCCCTAATATTGTGAGGCCGGGCAGCTGCCCCCCTGACTCCCTCCCTGATTGGCCTTGCATGTATTTAAATATTACATATTGTGCCTGCATTCTGCCCATCCTTCTTCGGTATAATTAAATGGACATATTAAGATCTAAGTGTGAGGAGTCAGACTGACTTAAGGTCAACATGGGTATGAAAATAATATTGGCATCAACACAGGCTTTGGGCATTCCATCCTCAGATTTTCATTGATATGAATGGCTGAAGAGTTGGAAAGTGGAGAAGATTGAAGCCTGTCCATTAAAGTTTGAAGATTTGCTATCTTAATATAAACTGAGCACTGATTGTATATATGTGTGAGAGATGGTGATTTGGACCAACTGATGTGTTGGTGCCACATAAAATACATATATTGGAGATCATTTATCTTATCACATGTATGTGGCCAAGTATATCAGTTGTATAAAATGGATTAGATAGCTGTAGGAAGCTTGAAAGTCTGAGTTCAAATCCCTTATATATATCATCATCATCATCATTATCAACCATTATCAATCCACTGCAGGATGAAAGTCTCTCCAAGTTTAATCCATCTTCTCTGATCTTTAGCTTCTTTTCTCCACATCACCTCTGCACACTTTCTTATTTCATCCATCCATCTCACATGTGGTCTCTTTCTGGGTCTTTTACAATTACTTGGAATCCAGTTTAAAATTTCAATTGTCCATCTATTATCATCTCTTCTAGCAATATGTCCAGCCCAACTCCACTTCAATCTTTTAATTTTTTCAATGAGGTCAGTAACACCTGTTTGTTCTATATCAATCACATCCTTTGCTAAAATGTGAGCTACCTAAAGTAAAGAGAGAGAGTAGCTAAAAAGAGTTAGTTTAGAATGATATTTTTTTTAAGAAAGAGAAAAAAGATATAGATATTTTTTAAAGTCAGATAAATTTATTAAGCATGAAAAAAAGTTGACTTTTATTTTTTCAAGTTTTAAATAAAATAACAATTAAGATCTACTTTTGTTTTTAATTTCTTTAATAAAAAAGTTTTAACTGTAAGAAAAAAATACATAAAAGCAAGAGAAAGTAACTTTTTAAAATAATAGAAGGAGGGTGTTTATACATGCATCAACTTAGTAATGAAAGCTTGCGAACAGTCTGAAACTTATTGTGTAAAATATGTATTAAAACTACAGATAAATTAACTTTCGGTATTATTCAAATAAAAGCAAAGAAAGTCTATTCGACAGATAAATTTTCTATATTATCAGTGATATTTTTTTAAGAGATCTTAAAATTTATATCAATTTGTTGCATAAATCACAGATAGGTAATATGGCTGCCTCCATTAAGATAGCACATTGAAAGACAACCATAACCCAGTGGTTATCAAACATATTCCATGGAACACTGGTGTTCCATGAATCCACTTTATGCATTCTGCGAAAAATTTTTTTAGAAATAATAAGTTAACTCTGTGCTACTGATTGTAGCCATGCATTTTTTTGTGTGTATCTACATGGTGTGGCAGCCTGTGTACAGCATAGTCAGTTTCTGTGTAACCTGGCATGACACACATATAGTTGTTCGAATAACCTGAATTTATACTGTCTGTTTGTTATTTTCAAATGGTCAAGATATAATAATATCTATATAACCTTGAATTTTTGTATGTTAGTAATCCACATGAAAATATTAAATGAAATGTGTTCTGCAATTCTATAAAGATTGAGTACCACTGTCATAATATATGCTACAGTTTCTAAATTGTCAAAAAAAAAGTGAATGATTCACGTACAGATGCCAACAATTTGCTTAATAGAAAACAAAATATTGTACCCAGATTCTATAAGACTACATTGAATGACATTGTGAATCTTGACCTTGGTTTGGATGATATATCAGAAACTAATATAAACCTAGTGTACAAAGGATCAACAAAATGCTAGAAAGTATTGCAGAGAAATTTAATTCGATAATCCCTCATGATTTGTTTAACTCTTTTAAACATTTTTTCATTGATTAATCAATCTTTTTAGCTATCACAGATATTTCATGGTCACTATATAATTTTCCAAGGAAACCATTATATAAATCATTTAGCTTAAACAATTTGTGGGATACTGTCTTGTAAATAGAAGACCACCCAAATCATCATTACATTGTCTCAGAATTTTTTTGATATCGAACAAAGAAATCAATTTAAAAGACAAATAACAACATTGGATAAGTACACATTAGTCATACTAAATGAGCATAGACAAAGCATTGTTGTTAGTGGAATGCTCAAAAACAGTTAGAAATTACACTATAGGTGATTTTAAAAAGCTTATGAAGCCATTTGGTAACATCCAATATACCGCAAAGATACCCCAATACCAATATTTGGAAACACTTAAGAATTTAGAATACAATTACACAACAGTATGCAATCATACCCATGGATGGTACAGATCAAGAGGCTATGCTGCTAATATTCATTTGAGGAATTAAATTGCAGTGTCTTCAATGGTATCTCCATGATCACTTGGTAATCAATTGGGGTAATGTGTGGTGCAAACAATGTGTAAAAAGTTCAAGAGAATAATACTAGCATGGAAAGTAAAAATAACACTACATGATTCAGAAAATATTTTATATATTGAAAAAAAAACCATAACATTCATCCAGCAAATAATTTAATATCACATATAATGAACAAAACATCATCATAAGTAATGGACACATTAACCCCATGTATGCCGCAAGTGCTCCATAACACAAGTTAATGCTCCAAGCAACAAAAAAACCTGACTCACTACAAAAAAAAATGTGCAAGGAAAAAACTAAGAATATCATAAGACAGCGGTGAAGATGAAGAGACATCATTGTTAGTAGAACAATTGAAAATAAAAAGAAAACATATAATTCCAACGAAGCAAAGTTTGCAGATATCTCAAAAGATGATAATGCACATATGAAAAACATAAGTACATCACATTTTATTAATCAAAATGATACAGACACTAATGTTCTCCCTACATACCAAGTCTATCTCAAAGATTGAATAAAATCTGCTCTAATACTTATAATATTAGCTTCTGAACTCCTCCATCATTAAATAAACTAATAAACAATACAAAAGATAAGTGCCCTCAGATCTCTCCTCACAAATCATGAGCACAAACATTGCAACTAGGTTAGCACAGCACAATTAAAGTTAATTTGAAATAAAAGTCAGTCTTTTTGGAATACGAGATGGAATAGTCACATCTTTGACCAAGTAAAGGTTAATATAGCAAGTTCGGAGTGAGGTAACAGAAAGTGCAAAATTAAGGAGGCATGATTTATCACCCATAACGATCATGTGATCAATAAAAAAAAATCTTTCGGAGTGAGGTAACAGAAAGTGCAAAATTAAGGAGGCATGATTTATCACCCATAACGATCATGTGATCAATAAAAAAAAAACCATGAATACCATTATCAAAGAAATAAAATAAGTAAATTAAATATTTACATAATCATTAGCTGATTTCTAACCATTAATATAAACAATATTCTGTTGTCATTATTAGAACTATGAATCTGACGTAAACATTAAAAGACGCTCAGCAAGTTAAACGCTTTATAAATTTATAATTTTTTCTGGTTAAACAGGTAAAACATGGTTTAAATATAGAATTATATGTCAAGCATTGGTGGTCAAGAGGTCAGTGACAGCTGCTTTACAAGCAGTTGTCCCGGGTTAGCGGATTCACTTCCCGGCTGAAGCTATGACACATGAGAAAAAAAAATATATAGAATTATATGTAAATAAGAAAAGAAATAAAAAATCATTGAATCAAAATATTTTGGTGAATAATAATTTTTTTTTAAAAACCCCCCCCCCATAAATATGCTTTTTTTAATATAATTATTTAAAACATTAAAAAAGATAAATATATATTGTAGCAGAGCATAGCCAGCTGCAAATGTCAAATTTAAGAATTAAAAAACAGAGAATAACAGCATTTTCATTTATTCTAAACACTCAGTAGATAAAAGACTAAGTTTGCCTGTGATTGTCATCGGTTTTTTTTAAACAAACATTTATGTGTATAATAAAAGCAAAAAAAAAAATCTTTATTTACTAATAACAATTAATAGTTGGAAAAAAAAGGAAGTAAAACAGATCCAAAACAAATCAAAGTTATTAAAAACTATGCATAAAATTCAAAAGTTATGGTTCCAATCTAATTAAAGAAGAATTTCTACCCATCTTTTTTAGAAGAATGATATTACATATGAAAACATGATAAAACTATACCTTTTTAAACATTAAATGCAAGAAAGATTTATTAATAGTTTACCAAATATAAGTAAAATATAACTCGGATTACCAAAAAAGATAATATTTTTCTTTTCTTTTCTCTGTTTCCTTTCTTATTTCTAAATATGAATCATCATCATCTGTTTTTCTTTCCTGTGTTTTTAAAAAACATACCATTGATAAGTTTGTATGGAGATGACTAAGCTGTTTTAAAAAACATGATATTGGATAAAACTGAGATAAAGTTTGGATGGAGGCAGCTAATTTATTTTTCAAAACAAACACTCAATAACCTATAAAAAGAGCTATAATAGTAATTGTAGAATCGGAATGCATTTTTCTGGCAAAGACAATGGACTAGAAAATTTTACTGTGAAAGCCATTGTGGGACAGCTTATCTCTTGAATTAATGCCCAAAATTAGAAGTATATTGTGAAGATTACTGTCACTATTTAAATCCATGAGAACCTCATACATATGTAATATAACTCTCTCCAGAATGGCATGCTAAAAGCTTCAGTGGTCCATTTTTTGGCTGACATAACTGTTCCATAATGCCCTAGCATAAAAAAAGTATGATCACTCCATCCAAGATCTATTTATATGTTTTATCTATTTTATATCATAAATTATTCACCCAAACAAGAAGAGAAGAAAATCTACTTTGTTTGCCAACTACACAACCAAAATTATAACATCCAGTTTAGTCATTTGACTAACCAGTGGAAAATATCACAAACTATTTTAGGTATGGATTAAATTGTTCAATTTCAATTAAGTCAATAAGAGTCTAGAAGTAATCAGTGGGCTAAACTCATATGGCTTCATTGACAAAACAGGAAATAAAAGATTCTCAAGGATTGTTATCGTCAGAATGTTTAAAGTGTTATTTTATATTTGATGTAACTACTTTAGGCCAGCAAAAAACGAACAGACTAAAGTAAGATTTATTATTAACATTATTCTATTTTTTTAGTTTGGTTAACCATTGATATTTATCAACAATTTAAACTAATCTCCCTACTTAAAAATATTATCTACGTTTACCCAGAATAAGGTGTATATTTGTATTTTTTTTCTTACAGTCTATTTCTTAACTGGGAAATTTGATACATATACTTATAATTAGTAGTATATATTAATGTTCTATTATATAATTCAAATCTTGATCAGGCATCTGGAGTAATAAAATAATTTTTTGTGTTTTATGTAAATTAATAATAAAAAGTAATATAATTTATCATTACCTAATAAAAAAATGTCAATATCTTATCAGCAGTTAAGGAAATATGGAGGCTTATTACATGTGACCATTATGTGAAATAAAACTTTTTTTTTTTGTCTTTATTCACTTTTCATTAAACATTTCATCAAGGTAGTTCAGTAGTGCAATATCATGAATGAGTTTTACAAACCCCCAAGCTATAGTTCAGTGCTAACAGGATGTTCACTAATAGATATAAATTCAAACCTGGTATACTAGAGGTGCCATTATGGATATTTAATAGTATAATCAACCCAAACTAACAAATATTCTATTCATCTCAGGCATAATAAGCTATATCCATATGATGAGCAGGAAATATTACAGTTGGGAGTCAATAGTATCAGCAATAGGCTTTAAACAGATAATTCCCTTCAGTATGTTCATCATAAATTATGACTGGATCTATATGGTGTGTCGAGTGATCATCTTATATATTTGGTATCCTGTAAAATCCAGTTTCATTTGGCCCAAAGTAGTCCAATGAACTTTCTTCATTGGAGCATCTAGTTACAATAGAAAAGAGAATTAATTTTTAACATGGCTAATTTCTAAACAGCTGAGATTTATCATAACTATAAGTGCATGAGTCTAAGTAAAAAGAAGAAAATAATTATTAATAAGTCCACCAAAAACATGTAAAGGAGCATGAGACTACAAGATAAACAAAACTGAAGGTACATTATAAGTACAGAGAGGTAAGTAATTAAACAGAGAAAAAATGCCTGAGTACCATGTTTTAGTGATGATGTCTCTAAGAAGGTATTTAAGAGCATTTAATTTTATAGTGAGAAAAATAATTATTCCATCAATATAGATAAAGTATTAATAGATTTAAAAAAAGATTAAGGAAATATTAATTAAAACGTTTGTGTTGTGTAACTATGTAGCAAAAGTTTTTGAAAAGATTTCATTATTCTCTTTAAAATGTGCTTATTTACCTTCTATTTATACCTAGACAGTTATCATGTCAAGCACCCATTAAAGTCAATTAGTATTTTTATTAGTCATTTGTTAGACTAAAGATTATCTGATAATGAATAATATTCCTGTGATGTAATTTTCATTATCCCACTCTCGCGCAAATCCATTATCAACACTTTATGGGAGGATGTAATAATGAATATATGATCAAAGACATGTAAAAAAGATCTATGATCCCCAAGATATTATAATTTCATTAAGTGATTTGTGTCAAAGTTATGCCGGCAGCACATTTGACACCCACCCACCTATCCATCCATTCATCTCTCTCTCTCTCTCCCTACCTCCCTCCGTCCGCCCATCCACCCACCCACCCACCCACCCACCCATCTATCTATCTATCTATCTATCTATCTATCTATCTATCTATCTATCTATCTATCTATCTATCTATCTATCTATCTATCTATCTATCTATCTATCTATCTATCTATCTATCTATCTATCTATCTATCTATCTATCTATCTATCTATCTATCTATCTATCTATCTATCTATCTATCTATCTATCTATCTATCTATCTATCTATCTATCTATCTATCTATCTATCTATCTATCTATCTATCTATCTATCTATCTATCTATCTATCTATCTATCTATCTATCTATCTATCTATCTATCTATCTATCTATCTATCTATCTATCTATCTATCTATCTATCTATCTATCTATCTATCTATCTATCTATCTATCTATCTATCTTCCTGTCTTATCTATCTATCTATCTATCTATCTATCTATCTATCTATCTATCTATCTATCTATCTATCTATCTATCTATCTATCTATCTATCTATCTATCTATCTATCTATCTATCTATCTATCTATCTATCTATCTATCTATCTATCTATCTATCTATCTATCTATCTATCTATCTATCTATCTATCTATCTATCTATCTATCTATCTATCTATCTATCTATCTATCTATCTATCTATCTATCTATCTATCTATCTATCTATCTATCTATCTATCTATCTATCTATCTATCTATCTATCTATCTATCTATCTATCTATCTATCTATCTATCTATCTATCTATCTATCTATCTATCTATCTATCTATCTATCTATCTATCTATCTATCTATCTATCTATCTATCTATCTATCTATCTATCTATCTATCTATCTATCTATCTATCTATCTATCTATCTATCTATCTATCTATCTACTGAACATAATCGTGGTCTGGGCCAACTGGTGAGTACTGGTTTAGCACAAAAAGTGCACTTTGGGAATCATAGATCTTTTTCATGTGTCTTTGGTAATATGTTTATAATTACATCCCCCCACAAGTTGTTAAAAGTGAATAGAAACCAACCCTATCTGTGTGAGTGATGTAGTGAAAATTACACTACAGAAATATCATTCGTTATTGGATAATCTCTAGTCTGACGAATGACAAATAAAATTACTAATATACTTTCATTAAGTGATTTGTG
Organism: Epiperipatus broadwayi; assembly: GCA_028023455.1. Lineage (NCBI taxonomy): Eukaryota > Metazoa > Onychophora > Udeonychophora > Euonychophora > Peripatidae > Epiperipatus > Epiperipatus broadwayi. Next base: position 8,473,856 of record JAQFVV010006223.1, on the reverse strand, counting down.
TCAAAGTTGTGAGAAGAATACATTTGACACTTATCCAATGATAAAGATATTTAAGAGATTGTGGTATGGGCCAACTGATGAGTGCTAATTCCACACAAAATGTGCATATGTTTGTAATTACATCCCCCCATAAGGTGTTAGAAGTGGATAGAAACCAATCGCTATCTTGTGTGAGAGTGATGTGAAAATTACACTATAGAGATATTATTCATTATTGGATAATCTCTAGTCTGATGAATGATTCATAAAAATTACTAATATACTTGCATTAAGTGATTTATATCAAAGCTGTGAGGGGAATACACTTGACACTTATCCAATGATAAAGATATGGGTAAGACATTGTGGTCTAAGTCAGATGAGTGCTGATTCACCATGAAATGTGCATCTTGGGAATCATAATCTTTTTTCACATATCTTTGGTTATATGATTTTGATTACATCTCTCCACAAGGTGTTAAAAGTAGATAGAAACCAGTCCCCTATTTAGTATGAGAGTGGTGTTATGAAAATTACACTTCAGAAATATTACCAATTAAATAAGGCAATTTTAATTTGTGGACTTAAATATAAAGCAATGTAATTTAAATGTATAGTTTTAAAAACCATTTTTTCAAAGGCACATTAAAGAGAAAATAAGTAAGTAAATAATCAAATGGATTACTGTTTGGGAGTTCATAAGAAGATAAGAACACTGAAAGTATCTGAATTGGAATCCAATCCACATATCCTGATAAATAGCAAATATTTATTATTGCATTTTTTGCAGCAGGACTTACTGACCATGCTTGTATACATATGCTGTACTTCCATCATTGCAGAAGAGACACAACAACCTGGTATATCGATAACAGGATTGGATGATACTCTGTAATCAACAACCTAACACAGTTTATAACAACATTTCAACCTTGTAACTAATTGGTGCTGTCAAAGAGATTCTGATAATAGCTACAAAAAAATTTCATTTAGCAAAATAAAAGTAGCAATATTTAATTTAAAATGTCACGAGCGATTGCTAGCAAATTTGATATTAAAGAACCAGCTAGCTAGCCTCGCTTCATGCAAAATGTAAAAAGATACTGTCTTAAAGAAAGTAAAATTAAAGTAGCAACATTATTCTATTTGAGAAGCCAAAGGGTAATTGAAATTTATGTGGAGTGATTAAGCCAGAAAAATTTTCTTATAAAGAATAATATCTAAGTTGGATGCGTATTTCTATTCTTTATCCTAAAGACATATAGTTTGACATTATTTTAGGCATAGAAGTCAAGCTCAAGGAGAAAAATTGTATGAGAACAATGTAGTGTAGAGAGACCTAGTCAGAAACTGTATATAGTGGCTTTATAGATGAGGCACTTTTTCAATAGTTCGTATGGGGGGGGGGTGTCAAATGAATAAGTGGGACAGCAATTGTTATCAGAGAAAGACCTGAATATAAAGATGTAATTAAAAAATGAATAGTTATAAAATAATGTTAGAGCAATCTAAACAATTTCAAAAATAAATTTAAATGACAAAAATAAAACTGCTTTTCAAAAAACCAAGGAATGGTATATGAATAATTTAAGTAAAACAAAGCCACCTAAATATATATGTTTCTGCTGTGGAAAAAATGGCCATTTAGCATGTAATTTTAAATAAAAAAGTAAAGAATGAACAAACTGCAGCTTGAAAGGTTATATAGCAAATACTTGTCAAAAATTTCTGAGGTCAAAAAAAAAAGTATGCAGCAAATAACATGTCTGAAAACTAAAGTTAAATCTCAAATTTAAAAAAATTAAAATAAATATTGCGAGCAAATAATGCTTCCTGTCCAAATTTATGGAAAAAGAATTTCTATGGAGATTGACAGTGGCTTGGGTGTATCATTAATGTTTAGCAAAGATTGAAGTAATTTAAAAGGAAACATTAAAACAATTTTATGAATCCAAAAATATTTTTACAGGCACAAAATGTAAATAGAAATGAAGTAAAACTCCTCAGCAAAGTATCAATAAATGTAAAAACTGACACAAAATCTAAAGTCCCTACTATTATATATAGTTTGAGATAAAATCAATTCTATTATAAGTCAACAATAATTTGCAGAACTAGGTATTAAAGATAGAGTAATTAAAAAAATTAATATTGAACACGAGATTAAATGCAGACTCCCAGATTTATTTCAAGTAATACATGGAATGATAAAAACTAAACCTATTAAAATTTATCTTATTGAGAAGACAAAGTTGTCATTTGTAAATCTGGAAAAGCATTATTTGCCCAGAAAGAGAAAATTAAAGAAGTTCAAAACGAACCGATTCAGAAGGAAGTACTAACACATGTGGAGAAGTCTGAATGAAGGCTCTATAATTGAAATTTTGAAGCTAGATGGCAAATTAAGAATTTGTGGTGACTATTGATTCACTATAAATAAAAACCTAAACAAAAGTGCATATCTAGTACCAAACACTATAAAATACTTTCGTTGTTCAGATATCATCCCATTTTGCAAACCTGGATATTAAGCTGCTTTTCATCCGATTCCAATACATGAAAGGTCATCAAAATTATTAACTATAACAATATGTCATATTTTTCAAAACATAGATACTCCACAGATTTTATGGCATCCCATATTTTAATAATATACTTATCTGTAAATTGGGAGATATCACTTAATAAATGTGTAAAAAGTCTGTCAGAGACCAGATTTTTGTAATAGATGAATGAAAATAAATACATTTAAGAACAGCCAAAAACTAACTTTCCTTGGACATGTAATCAGTAAATGGGGTAAATTACTTGATCCAGAAAATGTACGAGCTTAAAAAAATAAAAGAGCTACAACCTTCTTTGGATTTAATAAACTTTTTCAAACCTTTATTAAAAAATAAGGCTAAAATAGATTTAATTAAAAAAAAATCAAAGTTGGACATAGATCAAAAGCCATGAAAAAACATTTAATCAAACTAAAGCACTGTTAGCATCGAGACTATTATTCATCCATTTAAATAGTGATCTTGATATCATACATACAATGGATACTTGTAAATATGGTGTAGAGCTGTATGAACCCACCAATCATATAGTGGAGAAAAGCCCATAGCATATTCATTCCGATTATTATCTAGTGCCAAAAGGAATTATAAACAATTAGATAAACAATCATTGGCTACAATAATTGGAATTGAAAATTTTCATCAATATTTATAAGGTCAAAATTTTACTATAGTAATGGACTCTAAACCACTATTAGACATATTTTGTAATTCAAGACACTCAATCCCTAATATCTAAACCTGCACATGTTAAACTGGCTAAATCTTTTATTGGCATATAACTATAAGTTGAAGTATATGGACAAAAAGCTAATTCAACATGCAGGTGCATTCTAACAAACTAAAGTCTAAAAGACCAGAAAATAAAATAAACTATAGAGATACTTTTCATTCAAATATGCTAAATAATATGACAGTAATGAACTGGATTTCAAATGATGACAGATTTAAGAGATGGATAAACAAGGGTTGATCTGCAAAATGCCAAAACATCTAAAATTATCTTTTTAAAATGTGAGAATAATCTTAGAATATACAAGAATTTCACATTAAATGGTGAGTGAGTTGTAATACCAATCGCTGGGAAAGAGAAGATTTTAAATGTACTTCATGTCAACCATAACAGGACTTGTTAGAGCTAAAACACTAATGAGAAATTATATCTGGTGGCTGAATATTAATAATGGAAATTGAGAACTTCACTAAAAAATTTAAACTATGCCGATTTACAGCTAAACTACCAGAGAAAAATGTTATAAAACGGTCTTTGAGCAACTCAACTGGCAGTGAATTCACACTGATAATACTGAACTAATAAATGGTCATATTTTTCTAGTTGTCATAGGTACATATCCTCAATGAATAAAATATAGAATTGTAAAAGAGTACAAGCACAGAAGAAACAATAAAGATATTACGAAAATTTTTATCACATCTAGGTATATCAGATGCCATTGTATATGATAATGGCTTTGGTTTTGGCTAGTATTGTAGTATTATATGAATCTATTTGTTAATGGATGAAATCATGGTTGTGTAAGAATTTTAGTAAAATTTTATTGTTTTGGGTAGAATTGTAGTATTATATGAATTTCTATTTTATCCATATTTCTTCTATGTTATCAATATGCAATTGTTTACCAATCATCAATTTATTATATTTATTTTCTTCAACAATTATAAGCATTTATTTTTATATAGCGCATGTTTACAATTGTATTACATTCAAATATCAGCCTTTCAAGCTAATTGTGCATGCACTTTTGCGAGTGTTAATAATAATAAATGAATACTTTTCTCTCCAATACAAGATATAGTATTTAAGCAGGAATAAAATGAATCCACTTATTCCTACAACACAAATGCTTATAGATGAGCAAATCTGAAATACTGGCAAGGAAAGCGTGAGGATAGACCACTCACTTTAAATTACTATTTACGATGTCTGAATGAATGACGTCGGTGAAGTTGTCTAGAATTTACTAAACGTCACTCTAACTGAAACTTAATCATATGTAAATAAGCATTTTTTTTTTATATAGCGCATGTTTACAATTGTATTACATTCAAATATCAGCCTTTCAAGCTAATTGTGCATGTGCTTTTGTGAGTGTTTAATAATAATAAATGAATACTTTTCTCTCCAATACAAGATATAGTATTTAAGCAGGAATAAAATGAATCCACTTATTCCTACAACACAAATGCTTATAGATGAGCAAATCTGAAATACTGGCAAGGCACTATATAAAAATAAATGCTTATTTACATATGATTAAGTTTCAGTTAGAGTGACATTTAGTAAATTCTAGACAATTTCACCGACGTCATTCTTTCAGACATCATAAATAGTAATTTAAAGTGAGTGGTCTATCCTCACGCTTTCCTTGCCAGTACTTCAGATTTGCTCATATATAAGCATTTGAGTTGTAGGAATAAGTGGATTCATTTTATTCCTGCATAAATACTATATCTTGTATTGGAGAGGAAAGTATTCATTTATTACTATTGAAACGGAAACATTCCAATCTCTTTCCGTTTCACCATCAACCTAATGACCTACTCGTCTGAACTAGTTTCGAACCTATCTTAAATGTAAAAATGTTATATATGTCGAGCGGGAAAACTTTGCTATCATGGCCGCTTGAATGGCATCATCCATTTACATACGAAAATACGCTATAATTAGACAGGTTTGATAAAATTATAGCGTAGAAATCCTCATAATTATTCATAAAATGTTTTATTAATTTTCAGTCAATTCTTAGTTATATTCGCTATTATATTCATATGTGGATGGATAATTTAAACCTTGGAATAACAGCATAATGATTCGTATATATATTTAAGTTTAAATAAAAATAATGTAAAATGTTTTCTTTAAGATATATTCACGGTTTTCTGATTTAATGTTTTACATATATAATTGAAACTAAAGTATTTTCTTTAAATTTTCTTTTTTTTAAAAATAAACAATATGAAGAAAATATGTTAAAAGTTATTTATTTAAAGGTAAAATAAAAATCATCCATTTATAATTAAAAATGAGATTTTTGTGTAAACAAGAAATCAATTAGTGACCGCACCCGGGGTAAAAGTAAAATCTAGTTTACTGATTGATTTTGTTTCAACAAAAGACTTTATCATTAAATCAGAGTACTGTTACTTCTGCTAAGCTTTAACATTCTATACCGCCTAAAAGGGAATTTAATTAGTGAAATCTGAATTGAATTATATGATTTATATATTTTAATAATTTTAAGTAAATTAAAAATAACACCTCGGAGACTTTATCAGTAGTAAAAATTAGATTATATTATTTTGTTTAATTAAAAGTCAATTGGTCCTGAGGCAAACGAAATTCCAAAAAGGTGTTAAGGCTTGGTGAAAAATATATAAATAGGCCTTATTTTAAGTGGGAAGGGAGACTCCATCTTGCTTTTGAAGAGCTATTACTACCCAAGCTGAAAATTGTTTAATTTTACCATGTCTTGCTAGTCAGGCAAAAACTTTGCTGCTGTTTCCCGTGATGGAATGTCGGAAGTCGATCCACCCAAAGTCTGAAGCAACAACCAACGTTGCCCTAACAGCTTATAATAAGTAGAAGATGTCATAAGCCGCTAAAAAGAACTTGCCTTCGTTCCAATTTCAGTCCAGCTACAGAAACACCATTTTAAATCATCTCGCAACTAAATAGAAGATGCCATAATCAACCAAAGAACTCACCTTCATTCCAGCTCGAGTATCTCCAGTCCAGCTATAGAACTGTTTTAATACTATTTAAAATCGCAGAGCTCTGTGTGAAATCCAACATAATCATTATTTCTTCAAAATACAGGTTAGCTAACCATATAACCATATTATTGTAACTTCTTTCTAAATTGTTTTCTAAATAATATCTAAATTCTATAAAATGAAATACTTTTGCTAATTTCTTTATTAATTCAATATTGTAAACTCTTTCTAAATTGTTTTCTAAATAATATTTGAAGTATATAAAATGTAATAATTTTGCTAATTTCTTTTTATTATTTCAATATTTTTGCTATATAATTTAATCACTGCAGTATATTTACTTTTCTTTAGATTATTTTAAATAATTATTAATTATGCCTGTTTCGAAACGGAATGCATTTAATTACAAAATATGTTTCTTTTTAAGACAATTTAAAATCTTCGAAATATTAGTTATTATAATGTCATTTTGCACGCTGTCTCGAACCCTATTTCTAAATAATAGCGACCCTTTGTGCTCGTTATTATTTTGTCATTTAGTAAATTAATTAATATAAATATAAAATGTGGCTTATAAATCCAAATTTTCAACCTTTAATTATTGTTACTAAAGATTAAACTAGCCTGGAGGGTAATCATAAGTATATTTTTCTTATTAAAGTATTCGTAAGTCCCTTAAATATACTTTCCCCCTTTAAAAGTTTATTAGTTATAGATAACTAAAGAGATTGAACTGGTAAAGTAAAGTTTGTCTATATATATTCCCGTCAGTAGCATATCATCTTTCCCGATCAGTAGCAGTTGGCTCTTTTGATCAAGCTGATGATCTAGTGTTCATTTGATGTATAGTATTAATTTATAATATACTTCGGCTTGGCGGATGTGGAATTTATTAATATTTTCTCGTTGTGCTGTTTTTTTATATATATATAAGATGGAGCCACGGTAAGTCCAGCCCATCTTCCTCTTTTATGGGTTGTGCTGTAGCTAAGACTGAGCTAAGGGCCAGATTAGCACGTAAGTCCCCCGCTTCTTATTAACCAAATAAAGGTTCCTTTTTTAGCAGCATGACCAGTTATTGGATAAACCGGTGTTGGTCACAAAAACCCTAAAACTATTTTTCCATCCGCAGAGCAACTTTATTATTATATTTTACTTGTGCCTAGCATATTACTAAAATCGTTATAGCCAACTCTTCCTCCCTAATATGCAATCTTCAGCATTGAACCGATGCATTCTTGAAAACCTGTTCGATCTAAAGTTATCTGGGATGCTTTATAAGCCCATATTTTATATATAAATTTATTATAATCAGATGTATTATTAAGCTTCACTCCAGACTTGGTTTGATTTCATGTATAATAGCCACTCAAACTGATTATAAAAGGGCATAACTAATAAGTGAATGTAATGATTAATTGTATAGCATGATATTTGGCTCCATTAAATAAGAGCAACAAACCTATTTGCCAACTTATCAATTATTGTTCAAATGGCCTAGTGAAATGTTACTTTATAAATAAAATGCCTGCATGCATTTGCCAACAATAATGTTATATCAAAATATATATGAAATTGTCAATAAACATATTTTTAATTCATCATATATCAGTTTCTGTCTCATTATTAAATCAATCCAATTCACTAATTGACCATAACTATTCATTAGTAAAGCCCCTATTAATTAAATATATTAGATTTGATCTTTGGAATGTCTCTAGTATTTAAGTTGTTTATATATATATGTTTAAGTCCATGAGTCTTATTGTTTTCTCCGATTTTCTAGCGGGCCAGATTAAGAATTAATTTTCGTGTGCCATCACTATTATGTTATCCATTAGGTGTTTGATCTGGGGGCTTAGAGAGTGGGTTCGAATTCAGCCTAGTCCCTGACCTAAGTCTCGGGCCTGACTGGGTTTGAAGTACATTTTGTGAGTTCCAGCTCGTGTTAGATGGATAAACATATTTTGACCGGCACATTATTAACACTCGCAAAAGCGCATGCCCAATTAGCTTGAAAGGCTGATATTTGAATGTAATTCAACAATTATAATAAAATATTAACTTCTACCTTATTTTTAATGATGAAATAAAATAAAATGAAACAATCACTACCCTTGTTTAACCACCTCAACTGTTAAATAATCAAATTATGAGACACAAATATAATAAATTAATAATGGCGAAGAAAAGTTTCATATTTATAATATTTAAAATGGGAATGTTATGTGACAGTGTTTGTAGGAATAATGATGAAAATTAAAATTTAATATTCTCATCTTATTTTATTTTTCTAATTTATAGGCTGTGTACAATTCCAATATGCATACATATATAAACTTACGATCATTTTAAAAAAGGAAGAAGTATTTTGGAAAGAGAGAAGACTGATTGGAATATGTATACAGGACAAGGGATACGAATTAGATTGGACAATAATGAGACTAATGAAGTGAATATAGAAAGAGGAATTAGGCAAGAATGCAGTATGTCACTTGTTTTTTTTAATATTTATTTAGAAGATATGCTAAATAATTATTTAGGCTGTGGATGCGCAAATGTTGGAGGGAGAATAATAAAATGTATAAGATTTGCAGATAATATGGCTCTTATAGCTGATGATGAAAAGTGTCTTCAGTAAATGTTGAATAAATTGGAGGAAGGATGTATGAAAAGAAGAATAATGTTGAGAAGACTAAGTGTTTATGGATCGAGAGAAATGCAGTGAGACTGCAAATTGAAATCCATGACAACATAGTCCGACAGGTAAAAAGATTTTAATATTTGCATAGTTGATTGAGTGAGGATGGAAGAAGGAGGCATTTATTAAGAGAAAATAAATATTTGGTGGACCTTTGAAGAGAGAATTAAGAAAAATATTAATTAAATGCTAAGTGTGGAGTGTGTACTATTGTATGGTTATGAAATATGGACAATGAGTAATAAAATTAGGAACAGATTGGAAACCTTTGACATGTGGAAATGGAGACAAATAGAAAAAATCAGTTGAATGAATAAAATAACAAATGAACAAGTTTTGAAAAGAGTAAATGAAAAAAGAAGATTGACCAAGGAAATCAAAAAGAGAAAAAGAAACTGGATCGGGCTTATATTAAGAAAAAAATTATAGTTTAATGAAAGATGTCTTGGAGGGAGTGGTGAGTGAAAGTAAGAAGAAAGGCTGGAAAAGATTGATATGATGTAAGAGATGGAAAGAGTTACATGGAATTGAAGAATTGGCAATGATGAGAATGAAATGGAAAAAATGAATGAATTGATGATATGACTACTCGCAGGATCTGTCCAAGACACAGAATACTACTGATGATACCCTTAAGATAACCTATATATATATAAAGGGATTGAAATATTGAGAAATTAATTAAAAATAAACTATTAAAAAAAAAATCAGTGTTTTTGATAACAAAAACAGAGACTAATAAAAACAGAAAAGTGTTCATTTAAAAATAAAAATGCATTAGAAGAAACCCAAAAGATTAGAGCAAATGTGTAAAAAGTGGAAGTTTATTTAACAAGCTACTGCTAAAAATAATATTAATATTATAACGTCATAAAATGACAAAAATATAAAATTGCTTACAAACATATACACATAAACAATCAACAAATTCCAGCATAGTCAAGCATTGTTAGCCGAGAGGTCATCGCAGCCGCCTTGCAAGCAAGAAGTTGGTTGCAGACGGTTGTGGGTTCGCGTCCCGGCTGATGCTATGACATATGAAAAAAAAAACCAACAACAAATTCCAGCATAATTAATTGTATGGTAAATTATTGCATCAATGTATTCAAAACAAAAGTCTTTAAAATTACCTTAATAAGACGATTGAGAGCAGTTGACTGTGCTGCACGAACCAAACCTTCTATTTCTGCACCACTGAAATTTTTTGTCTGACTTGCTAATTCAGGAATATTTACATCATCAGATAGTTTATTATTCTCTTTCATTTTAGCAACATGTATATTCAAAATCTGTACTCTTCCATGCTCATCTGGAAGTCCTAAAAAATTAAAATGCAATTAAAATTTGAAATAAATTTCTTAAATTCTTACGTAAATTCATTTTATTGCAATGAAAATATGCACACAATATGCTATATTTTGTAGAAAATATATTAGGCTTTAACAACTCAAGAGCTCTAAGTTATAAAGCTAAGTTTTTACTTCAGAGAAAAAATAATAATAAAATGTAAATACATATCTAGTTTAAAAAGCAATAAAAAGATCGCTAATAATTAATTGCAACGTAAATAGATATGTTAAGTATGTAAAAAAGTAATGTAAAATAAATTTTGTAAAATATAGAAAACATTATTTTGATAATTTGAGTTTAAGTCTAATTCAACGAAGAAAGATTGGTTTGCAAATAAATTAGATTTAAACAAATATAGCATATGTGTGTGGAGATGGTAATCTGGTCCAACTGATGATTGCTGGTTTAGCATGAAATACGAATATTGGTGATTATTTATCGTTTCAACATATATTTGTTCAAGTGTATCAGTCTTATGAGATAGTGTGGAGAGTGAAGGGTTGTGTGAAAGTCTGTGCTCATATATCCTATACATTACATATATAGACACAGGTATATAATAAGCCTTTGTGTTTCAGTTATTACAAATAAAGATTGTAAGTTGAAAGCATTCTATAAAAAATTGCCCAAAAGATAATACAAATGATTATTTTCAAGGCCGGATATAATTCATGGACTTTAAATGCCAAAAATACGGTGTTGTTAAAATTGAAGCATTAAACTATTTTAGTAGAAAACAAATGGAATAAATATTTGAAGCTAATTAGTGAGGAATGCGAACAGATGTAATTAGAAGCCGTATTCTTATCATCATTGTAAAAATGCAATAGTCAAATGGATTTGCTTTTACATTGGAATGATAGGAATTTGTCAATGAATTCAAGCAAGAAGAAATCAGTATAAATAGTGTGCACTAGTCGGCTTTCCTCCACTCATTGTGTGCTGTTGTTTGTTACTGTCAAAAGGACTTTTCAGAAAAGATGAGGGAAAAGTGCCCCTAGATTTCTCTGCAATGATAGAGGTGTCACAGATCCCTTGCCTCTGAAGATGAAAGAAAGCTGGTTAGGAAAAATGTTTACAGATCTTACCGGTCTTTTTATGATTTATGTATACCTGAGATGGCCCAATTAAGATTGGGTTTTAAGTACTATAAGCATAAACTTTTAATATTCACTTAGGTCCACCACTATTGTAGTTTTGATGGCAATTATAGCATTGAAGATTTAGAACTTTAAATCAAGGACTAATTGTTAATGTGCATATAAAGTAAGTATGGATCATTATTTACTAAAATCTTAATTGATATGTATATATATAATATGTAAATAAATATATTTATTCTTATTTAATAACGTTTTGGGTAATTAATAATTTTGTGATAATTATTAGTAGTCAGCTTCATAGCTAAATACACAACACAATTATATACAAATATATTCAAACATAATTATAAAATTTACTGGTAATTTTTAACAACCTATTTTTAAATAAATGTTTGTTTTATAAATATATAATCAGTTAGTATTTCTAAAATTTTTGGTAATATTTTTCACCAATCAATAATAATTATAAATAAACCACATAAATTTGAAACAATTTATTTAATCACAAACATATATTAATTAAATAAAAAGATAATAAATATTATTACATGTTATGCTCACAAAAAACAACAACATTTTTTTATATACTTACAACTCATACATGATATTCATAATTTCCTTGACATTCCACTACAAGTTTAAAAGTATTGGTCATATGTTTAGTCAATGTATTATAAAATATACAATAAAAAAAACAACAATTAGCTATACTCAGACTGAACTCCTATGGTATTATTATCAGTTCACAATTTGCTGTCCAATTGTGCTTCTTGCAGAACTCTTTTTCTCATGGGTCATAGCATCAGCCTGGAAGTGAACCCGCTAACCTGGGACAACTGCTTGTAAAGCAGCTGTCGCTGACCACTTGACCACCAATGCTTGACAAACTCTTTTTATTTAGAAAATGCAAGTGTATAGTAAAAAATCAGATCACAAGATAACAAGTTAAACTACTTTTGCCAAGAAATTATCACCAATACACCATGAAATAAAATTCTGCCACCATCTTTAAACTAATCTTTGGTTTTTAAAATTATGTAATTATAATTTCAGGCTAAATATAAAATTATTGTAGTTGGATGAATTTATTTATCTCATACAGTTCATAATTAAATGAACTTTAGAGTAAAACTAACTCACAAAAGAGAATGGCTAAATAATAACAGTAAATTTCATTAAACGTATTATTTCATGATTTTAATTCTTCCATCTCACTTCCATCATTATGTCAAGAATTCCTATTATTATTTTTTATTTTCTTTTAATCCTCATTCTTCAGCTGTAGATAAAAATAAATTAATAATAAGTAAACAAAATATACAGGTATTGCCTTAACTCTTCTGCACACATATTGCAAGGTTCCACACTTCCAAAACTAGAGCTGAAATATTTAATTATCCTAAAAATCAATTATTAAATAAAAACAGTAAATATCACAGATCTGAATAATGTGAATACTGATTCAGTCACAAACTACGTTACATTTCTTAGAGTAAACTAAATAATCGTGATACACACTAATGTTAAAAATCAATGTAACTTCAAATTATATTTAATTTACAAAAGCCAAATGTGTCACTCAAAATAAGATTAAGATTGATAGATGTTTGCAACAAAAAAAAAAAGAGTGAAATCAGACAAATGTACTTTGGATCCTTGTTTATCTAACTCCTCAATAATTTGCTTTTATAACTTCTCAATAACTTTATTAGTTTGTTACAATAATATTAATAAAAACGTTTTTTTTTTTTTTGCCATATTGGTTTATAACAAAAAAAAAAAAAAATCAACATTAAAATAGCTATAAAAACAATCAAAACTTAATAAAGAGTTAAAAGCATTTATTAGTTTATACAGTTATTAAAAATACATAAGCTCTAATTAAATAGAAACTGTAATATAAAGTATTAAAATTTTCCTTAAGAACATGCTATGATCAGAGGATGGATCTAAAAAAAATGATGCTTTTCAATACTTAAATTGAAAGTTGCAGCATCCCTTCCCTCAAATAACTTTGCTGCATAATAGCTGTTATATGTTATTAATCAATATAGAGAATATATTAATTACAAAAAGAGTAATCTAATCAGAACTGCAGCGGCAGTTGGTAATATTGTAATGTGAAGAATAAAAGTCAAGAGTGAAGTCTTTGAATCCTAATTACACAATCCTAATGCAGATCAAGAAATTGAACACTGTTTCAATAAAGCAGTGCACACTGTTGAAAATATAGTTAAATACACATAAATTTGTCAAGTTTAAGAAAGGTTTAATTTTAGTATATAATAACACATTATTCAATAGAAATGATTGACACCTCTGATGACTCCAGATGTCTGCTTCTGAGAATACGTTAAGCAATAATTATCCACTTGCGTTCATCATTTTCTGTTCAATTTTAGTGGGATTGGAACTTCGTAATATATCTATAAATAGTCAAGATAAGAGTCATAGATCACACGACCCTATTCTCTTAAGCTTGTAAGTTATAAACAATGAGGATTGCTAATTCCTCAACAAGCTTTGTGATAAATGCTTAGCCAGAGCCAGCATTTAAAATATCTCTGTCAGGAACCCCCTAAACCCCTGACCATGATTTCATGCTTTGGCACTCCTCAGAAAGGTGCCAGTGTAGATTCAGACACTAGATCTAAAAACACCAACCCAAAGCCAAGCACTTATCTAAAAGTTATCTATTGAATGGAAAATCTGAAATTTTCAGACACCTACATGTCTTCAAACCCAGCTATCCAACTCAAATAGCAATATGGGGCTGATAAATCTTCAGCCATACCATATATTAGTAGTCTTAGCAATATAATATGGCATAAGACTTAAGGCAGAGACTATAAATAGTCAAAATAAGAGTCATAGATCACATGACCCTATTCTCTTAAGCTTGTAAGTTATAAACAATGAGGATTGCCAATTCCTCAACAAGCTGTATGAGAAATGCTAAGCCAGAGCCAGCATTTCTATTGAAAAACCTAGATTGAGTAAATGTAATTAGTTTTAAAACTTTCATTGCTGCTAACAATGGCTCTGAAACAATTTTAGATTTAAAGAACTTCTTTATTGATGGATAGATTACATATGACCTGCTTTTCAAGATGGTTTCTACATCCTTTCCTTTTTAAATTACCAAATAAAAGTTATTTGCTTTACGGTTAACTTACTGCCATGAAAAACTCAAAGTGGATAATATTTAGAGTAGAAAAAAATAAACTGTGAACCGTCTCAGTGTAAATATGTAAAGATTTCTGGCTAAAAACAGAAAGAGTAATATGGCAAAACTACCATTATAAAATGATTATTGATGATTGTTAATTATCATAATATCTTAATATTTACAGCTGTTTCATGAACTTAGTCCTTTAAGAGTGAATAGAACTTCTCGGAAATAATACGAGAATGTAATAGTATTAAAGAAGATGTAATACATCAAAACCCACTTTCTCTGATCACAAATCAAACTAAAACTATACAATTAGCAAACGGACAGCAAATTTCATGAACTTTCAAGTTGCTATGTAGTATAACAATTTTAATAATTCTCTTAAAGGCATATTACTTCTGTTAGAATATGAAGGGAAAATGTTGACTTTTAAAATATAAAAAGATTTTTCATAAAAGAGAAATTAATCTAGGTGCAATATGACAAAATTTCCTATCAAGCAATTGTGAAACAATCTGCATTAAAACAAATAGATTTCAGATTTTCCAAAGAATTCTCTTATCAACATATTAATATTCCAAGTCAAATATAATTTCCCCAGCCTGTTTCTCCAATTATCGATATATTCTGATCTTCATGGATTGCCCCAATCATTTTCCTGAAGGTTTGTGATGATTGTATTTTAGTTGTATTTACATATTGGACTACTTCCATCATAGAATATCTTTAGAAAAATTTAACTTTATATAAAAATTCCAAATACATTCAACTGTTAACAATCGCACACAGATTAGTATACACATGTTTTGAGAGGTATTATTCTC
Source organism: Epiperipatus broadwayi (assembly GCA_028023455.1). Classification (NCBI taxonomy): domain Eukaryota; kingdom Metazoa; phylum Onychophora; class Udeonychophora; order Euonychophora; family Peripatidae; genus Epiperipatus; species Epiperipatus broadwayi. Next base: position 8,458,425 of record JAQFVV010006223.1, on the reverse strand, counting down.
CCATCTTCTTTAGGTTTTGATGAACTGACAACTGAGAGTATTAGTATAGGAATCAAACCTGGCTGCTTAGATTCTTGAATATTGAATTTTAAGGTAACATTCTGCCAAAGGCAACACTCAGTAGAAATTTCATATACTTATCTATGAGTTCCTCATGATTTCTCCACTTTTTCCTAAAAGCAAAATTGATTAGTGGTTTCTATTCATTGTTTAGTCTCAGTAGGTTGACTTATGGGATTATTTGCCATTATCATGTGAACAGCTTCTTTAAGTTTTCTTCTTTGTAACTTTTCTATCCAATATTTTTGTATTTTCCCAATTAAACATATGTTCATTGGTACACACATGGTCTACTGTCTGAGATACATCCGTTTTCTCTCTTCAACTCGTCAGTTTGTTTTCTTGGAAGTGTATTTCAATGGGATGACAGGTCTCACCAATATCTGTTCTTCCACATTCACATATTTCATAGATGCAGTTTTTTCTTTTCAGCATTTCAAGATTAGGCTCTGTAGATGTTAGAATTCCTCATAGTGTGATATGGTTATGGAAAGCTGTTCTGAAGTTAAACTGGGTGTAGATTTTTCTTAATTTGTCTGCAATTTTTGGCATGTATGGATACACTGCAGTACCAATAAAAATATTTCAAGAATGCTTCTTGTTAATTCCCTGAGGCAATGTCCAAAAGACTTTCTTAACCTCATTGTTTTTAACAATGATATAGATTTATCTTGCATTTTGAGAATATGCAAATATCGATAAAGCCTGGCAATCTATTTCTAGAATTTTCTCTTAAATTCTTTGATGCTTAAACAATGTAAAATTTCCATTAGTGCTTATTAATGGACATTTGAAGCAATTTTAATTACAGTAAAATCTTTATGATTACAATGGGTGGCTTCCGCATTTTTGTACAATTCTATAATGAACGATTTCCAGAACCTTCTCGACAATTGCATTTTCCTTTCTGCCATTTTATACATTTTTATATAAAAAACATATATAAATAAATCTAAATAAATAATATATACAAGCTTATGATATTTATCTCATATAATAAAAACACCTTCCCCTTTTCATGTATACATATATCACCCATACATATAATTAATTTTCAAATACATTGGCATTAAATTTATTACACTCTTGCATGTGTACATACTACTGATATATTAACTTATATACATTACTTAACTATGTGGGTGGATTTGAACCCTGTTGGTTGGTTGATTGGATAGACTATGAAGCTTAATTAGCATCACAGATTGACTGCTTCAACAGTAATACACTAATTTAATATTTTCCAATATTTTTTCCATATATAAAAAACATCATTAAGTATTGTTTTTAATTTAGCAAAATTCCTATAACTTAAAAATTGATATGTCAGCTATTTAAAAAAGAAATGGTATAATAATAATATAATATTTACAGATGAAACAAAAAAAAATCAAAAGCAAAAAAATTAATCAAATTTTATTTTAACTAAATAATTTATCATTTCAATATGTATCTCTAAAATATTTCAAAAAGACTATCAAGACATCTTACTTTATTAATTTTTAAATTTTATTCTAAACATGGTATTATAATTTATTGATAGTCGTGGAGGGATCGTAATGCCGCAGACAGATGGCGTTGTGACACAATCAACAACTGGCCCGAAGAGATAAATTTATATACAAAAGTGGCTGAAAATTGACAAATAAAAATGCCTGAGGCAATATATATATATACAAGAAATACATTGAAAGTACAAATTATAAAAAAAAACACACCAAGAAAATGCTAGAAAATTAAAGTTAAAAAAAAAAAATTGATGAAAATACGAGAAAAACCTACTCCCCCTAAAATCAAAATTTCTTCCAGAATAAACTGTAAACAGAGCTGTTGTTATTTTTGTAAAATTTAAAGATAGACAAAAAATTATGAAATTAAGGAATCAATAATATAAAAGGAGAAATGGTTTTTAATTAGTATTTTATTTTCATATTGTAAGAGAAATAAAAGTAAAATAAAACAAGTTCAATTCTCTATTCTAATGCTATCTATTTATTATCAGATGGTAGTGCATTTAAATTCCCACCACCAAATTGTTTTTTGTCTTTTACCTTTATCAATAAGATTTGGGATTTAAAACCGAAAATAATGCAATTATGCAACCTAACTACTATTTACAGCATTGATAAACACAAAAGACAGAAACGGATCTAGGAATGGGGTTTATATGCACTACCATCTGGTAATCATTGATTATTCAAGCTTACTATAGATGGCATTACAGTTGATTTGATTTTATCATATATTATGTAAGCTAAGTTTAAGGAATTAATTTTATTAATAATAAAGTAATGGTAAAAGCATAAGAGATTCTTGAGGATGGTTTAAAGCAAAAAAAAAAATTTTTTTTAAGTCATCAATAAATATAAATATACTCATATATATTTAGTATCTACAATGGTGAATATCAATCTTTTAATCATTTTACTAGGTCTTAAAAATCTTATATATTTTGATTATAAAATTCTCATAAAAATTTAAGGAAAATTCTACATGCAAACCTGTCAATCATAAAAATCAAAAGGATGAAGTACTTATATTTGACTGCATTAAATCGATGTGAATTATATTTACTATACTGGGAAAAAAATGTAATCATGATTCAAAATTAGCATAAATAATTAATTGAATGATTTATAGCCTGGGAATTTATAAAAAGCTTGAAAATAGACTTTGAGCTCTAGAGTCCATTAAATAAAGCAGAAGAGTAATAATTGTGCTAATAAAATCAAAATTATATATATATAACCATATGAAAAAGGAGGTGAACAACCTTAAGAATGCAACAATATATGAGAAAATAGGCAACTGAGATTTCTTTTTACTTCAAAGAATGATTATAATTTTTATAGTGCAATTCATCTGTATTAATTTTATGTAAACATATCAATAGTTAAGTGGAATTGTAATTTTACATAAAACGAAAAATTTTATATAACATTGAATTATGTAAATTGGGTGTCTATTTTGTTTTATATTCATGCATCCTAACCCATTAATATAATGTTAATCAATGAAAAACAATTCCAAAAATTATTAAATCATTATTATACATTATGATACTCCCTCAACTTATTTTTAAAAAAATCTAAATAATTTCTTCTATATCAGGGGTGGTCAAACTTTAAGATGTTGGGAGCAACTTTTTTGGTGAAAGTGTATCTGAGGAGACTACATTTATTTCAGGACTTTGAACCAGAAACCAGAAAAATTTTGCACTATCTATCAGCAATTTTTGGTCACATTTTTGCTGTTTTAAACTTATTTTATCATAAATTCATAGCTTTATCTGTATTTAAATTTTCATACCAAAAACATCCACTATTTAGTAAAATTTTTCACAAAAAATCGATTTCTGATTGCAGTCTATTGTATATAATCCCGCCTCTTTTCCCTTATAAAGTGCTGCAAAGCACTGACTATCAACTGTGGCTATTGTTCTCCAGGCATTCTGACTGTCAAAGTCAAAAATCAAACAAAAATGTATTATGCTTTCATAATAGATTTTGAACGTAAATAAATATATTTCTCGTAAATTTTACATTCATAATTAAGTTTTTATATTAATTTATCTAAATATAAAGTTTGATTCGAAAATTTTTAAATTTTACAAGAAAAATAATCAAGGGAAAGTGAATAGCGCTTGGCCGCTATTCAAGACAAGTGAATAACGTTGACCGCTATTTGCACACCAATGACATTCAGTGATAGTTAGCAAAATGCAACTATTTTCCATAAATATTTATGGATTTTATGATCAATTTTTACACTATATTGACTAATCTTGTGGCTAAATTTAGATTTTTATTCAAAATATTTAATTTTAGATAAAGAAAAGACAACAGAAGTGAATAATCAGCTATAATAATTTCTAAGACACAAGAAATCATTGGCATTTTCATGTATAGATTGATTGAAATATAATTCCTTTGTTTTAATGCAGGCTATTTTTCATATGTTTTTCTTCAGTTAATAACATTATTTTAAAATTTTCATTACATTTAATCAATTTGAATGTAAAATAATTCAATTTTTAGAAGCTAAATTAAAACAATCCTCATTATGGTACATTAATATATTTCAGAAAGGAAACTGTCTAGATCCATATTTAACAAATCAAATCACTCAAATTTTTACTCAATCTGGCCATTAACAAAATTCATCAGATAAAATGTTAAATTATCTCAGCTCCCTCCAGTATTATAATTTGTCCATGTAGCTTTATAAAATATTTATTACACTACATTTTTAAATTATCTATAAATAATTATTTTCTAAAGCTAAAGTCCTGAATTTTAAAAAAACTTCAAGAAAAAAAAGAAGAAACTTATTGTTTTAACATTAAAATAAATTAGATACAAATTTTACAAAAAAGAAATTACACAGTCAACTTCCAGAAACCTTGCGTCGACATCTTGGACATCCCTGTTCTATAAAGAGCTTAGTTTCCTAATTATGCTCTGAAATATATATATATTAAAAAAACTTACCAATTTCCATTTGGACTTCCAATCTTCCAGGCCTCATCAAAGCTTCATCAATCATATCTTTGCGATTTGTCATTCCTAAAACATAATAGTTGCATAAATATTTTCAATAATAAGTTTTATTAATTAAATATAAAAACAATGCTTTTATCTGAGCATATTAAAAAAAATATTATAGTAAATATTTAAAATAATCAAATAGATCAGTGCTCAAGAGTTTACAAAAAGTTTGATTGCTGGAAGTAACAGATCTGGGTTATAATAAAATTAGATAATAAAAATTAAGAACAATTGAATGGTTTATTGCTTGAGGGACAATTTATAAGAAGTTTGACCAATAGAAGTGACAGAGTTGGATGGTCATCTATGGACTCAGAGCTTGACCAGAGTTCACCATTCTATCAGTGTATTAAACCATGGAAGGTTATAAGTATATTATATGTACTGTCATCATTTTCTAAAATATGATTACAAATGATTACTCAAATTTCAACAAATTCAGCTCTACAAAAAGCTTTTCATTAAAGCATTTAGTAACTAGTTTCTGGTATTTGTTCACTCTTATGTACATAATTAATAGATTAGTTAATATGTGACATATTCAAGTGGAAGATTGAATTCATTACTTCAATTCAAATGCCCAAAAAAGATTTTTTATTTTATTTTCTTCATGGGAATTAACGGAGAAACAATTGATAGATAGTTTCTTGTATTGGTGCACTTCTCTCAAACTATTAGAAAAGAAGATAAAGGCTCATTTTTCAAGTTATAAATCTTCAAAGAGCATGAGCGGTTTTTTGTTGTTGTTGTTTGCTTGGGGTTAGAAAACAACAGACAAACACTTAATGATAACATTTCTACTGACAGTTGCCTTTGATAAAATAGTCTAATTGATTAAAGCTTTTTCTTAAATTTGTGTATTAACTGTTACTTGTCAGACCAAAAACATTAGAAGCCAGTGTGTTCCATACTGGCCTATATGTTATTACGGACAATTTGATACTTTATAAAGGTGTAAATAGCGTCCAAATTTTTCTAACGGTATTTAATAATTCAATAAAAGTCCAACATATAACTATAAATTATGTTGTTTCATTATCTTCACTCAATATAAGATGGCAGATATATATCAACATGTTATTTTTTTTTTCTCATGCATCATAGCATTTGCCGGGAAGCGAACCCGCTAACCCGGGACAACTGCTTGTAAAGCAGCGGACACTGACCTCTCGACCACCAACGCATGACTATTAACATGTTATTGAGAGTAAGATTTTCATGAATCACAAACTCTGTAATATTCCTAACAATAAAATATTTTCAATTTGTAAAATAGTTATGTTTAAATTCTATATTCTTTTTTTTTTTCATATGTCATAGCATCGGCCGGGACGCGAACCCATAACCGTCTGCAACCAACTACTTGCTTGCATGGCGGCTGCGATACCTCTCGGCTAACAACGCAAGACAAAATTCTATATTCTTATTTAAAAAATTCCCTTATTCGAACAAGAGTTGGGGTTTTTAAAAAAATATTCATATTTCTATTGGAAAACTCATTCTCTCAATACATTCATTTCAAGCATAACTATTTGATAATTAATCTTTTCCAATTTTAAACTGCAATAAGAAAACTTAAATAAAGCTCGACATTCATTGGACTATTCTTTACTATAATAAAAATTTCTATTCCAAATTACTTATTAAATAATTTTCACTATTTAGTGAGACAAAAAATCTGCATACATTTAGATATTATTTTATCCAAATTTCTAAATGATTTCTGCAGAATGGAAAGCATGCCATTTTTCTTAGAGAGTACAATTAAGAAAAGTATGAGTTTGAGTAAATCAAAGACTTACAGCTTATAAATAATATTTTTCATCTATTGACTCTAAACCTCATTCCAGAATTATATTACATCTTTCCTTCCCCAACAAGTGGGCAAAAGGTGGAATTATAACTTTTTATTTCTAAAATTTAACTTCCTTTCTTTTAAGCAAGGCAAAACTCTCCATACAGTAGTGCCACGTGTGCCAACAAGAGTAATCAATGGATGCCAGAAGGCTCATGCATAAAATCCCTATCTAAAGCCTTCTGGCATCCATTGATTACTCTGTTTGGCACAGGGTGGCACTATTGTATGGAGAGTTTTGCCTTGTTTATAAACAATTATGTGCTAGTATAAGAGATGGTGATCATGTGATGCTTAATGGTTTTCCTTTCTTTTACTTATTTCTAATGTTTTCTATTTTGTCTTTGTTCTATTTTTTTTTAGATTTTACTATTACCTGTTGTTGGTGAGATATGAAAGGAGGAGGAAGAAAGATAATCAATAGCTCTGAAAATCAAAAATGATTTACAATCCTAATGGGACAAAAAAGGCACAAAAAACATTTCCAACAAGTATAATTACTTGCAGAAAAAGGCAATAACTCCCTCTGCCATGTAACTTCTCCAGAGAAAAGGTTGCAAAAAAGTGTTGGTTCACCACATCACAAGCAGTCTGTTTTATATATTTCCAGAACAAATTGATCAGGTGGATGAATATTAATATATTGATCAGAAAAACTAAACAATGAATAAAATATAATAAACTTTTCCACAGAATCTCATATCAGTTTGGATGGAACATGAAAAAAAAATCTTTTAAAATTTAACTGAGAAATCATGATTGGTTTGACAAGTAAGATACTGAAAAAAAAAAAAAAAACATTATTTTCAAATTTTGATTTTTATTATAACCTGCCTCATCTCAACTCCATCATATTACAACTATCTACCAGTTCAAAAACCCAGACCAGTCTCTCTCATTATGCATGTATTTCATGAACAAATTTCATTCTGCAGGTGAGCTAAAGGTATTAACCATTTCCTCCAATGCCCATGTTGTCAGCTCAATATATTTCATCACATGTCTTACACAAAAAAGGGACTGATTTTTTCCCACATTTTAATATCATGTGGAAGGTTAAACAATCAACTTCAAATATTTTAGTTTTTATCAAATACAATATTTAAAAAATTTGAAAAAAAAACACATTAATTTCAGTTATTAAATTACATACTGTCTTTGGGGATTTAAAATGATCAGAATTTTATAAGTATCAGGGAAAACAGATTTACTGGAGAGAGAAATTTGAAATATGTATAAAAATAATATTCTTGGATTAGAGAAAAAGCACTGTACTTAATGATTGTAGGAGTATGTGTTCTGAAAATAATTCAAAGTACAAAACTATTAAAACATTTCTATTTATATTAGGGGTCAACAAACTATGGATCATAAACCAAATATGGTTAATCTTGTAGCTCTTTTTACCATGATAAATAAACACATTTTTTATTTTCTCTTGTAATTTATGAATAAATATTTTGATGATTCTAGGAGAAAAAATGTGCATTACAATGTTGTTTCTTGAATTCAGCCTTATTGTAAAGCAGTAATCATTATATATGATAAATCTTTAAATATTAGAAAATTGTAACTAAATCAAATTGTCAAAGTGATTTTTTGTTTTTATTTACTTATTTTAAGACAATTTTTATTTTTCTTAGGATATATAAGATTCTATTATGTTCCATCAGAAATTTGTATTTTTAGGAACATCATTTTACCTCTTTCTTTGCAGCTCATTAATGAAGAAAGGGAGGAATTTTTAAACAAATAGGCTCTACATGTTAAAAAGTTTGCTGACCCCTAAACTAGATTTAAAAAAAACAATAGTTTCATTAACAGGACATGAGCACATGTGTAAAACTGATGGCATATATAGATGTAAAAGAAATCATTTAATATCTAAGTTTGTAGTACAGATGGGGAAAAAATGAGAATCTGAAATTAATTTTAAATAAAATATGCTAAGACTCAAAATGATAATAAAGAACAGTAATAATTTGTGGGCAAATATGTCTTTGAATAAAGAAAATTATCATAGTAAAAGACTCAGAATTTGTCTTAGAATATATATATGGTGGCATTCATATTTCTGTGGAAAAACAGTAGGAAAAAAAACATAAAAATTGAATAAGGCATATTTCCTTTTAGTATCAAGTTATTTGTAACAAAAGCACTCCAACCAAATTTAATTCTATGATTAATTTCATCCATTATGTTTCCATCTGCAGTAATAATCTGATCAAGGTATTTGTAGTTGTTAACTTCTTCTAACTCATCACAATCAATCTAGTATAAAGTCAGTGTAACAAAATCATTAAGTAATCTAAACTGTAATTCATATATTAAAAATGAATAAGACATTTTTTTTAATTTATAGGAAAGCAGATTCATCTTACCAATGACAAGAATATTATTAAGCTGTTCCACTCCATCAATTTTAGCCAAAAGTTGATTAACCACTGTATCATGAACTCCAGTATTGCCAGCCTAAAGAAATATATACCGATATATATACACACATAATAATTAGATATTATGCCAGAGATATATGTAATCAATTAAATTTATGAATATATAGTGCATTTCTCATTACATCTAAACTTGTAAGATTATAAATTTTTATTTTATATAAAAATTTAACCATCTCCACCATCCATCCCTCTTTCTCATTAAACATATGCTTTAAATACAACCTTCAAGACGAGATTAATGCCACATTAACAGTGCACTTATCATTTTATCCATACTTTGATATCAAACAAATCACATGTATGATATATAAAGATTGGAATAATGTGAAAGCCAAATATTCAAACCTCAAGTTTAATGATGAAATTTTGGTTGTATCTGAAGTATATGAAAATATGTAAAAGAGACATGGTCTGAACTTTTGTATTAGATGATTTATGATCTTATAAGTTTAAATTTCTTGGAAATTGCACTATAAATTTGATCCATTTTATACATATTTATGATGTTGAAGAATTTTAGGTGTGAATGCTTATAATAATTTGGTTGTCATTGCTAGCAATAAGTGTTGTGAAAGTATTTTAATCAACAAAGATGTTCTATAATCATATAGGATTTATCAATCCAATAATAATTACAATATATCTAACAATTATTATGCTGCAATATCCAATTTTCAAGATTTTGCATAAACTCTGCTGAATATATTGAATTGCACCATTGAATAATTGAATTTCATAATTAAAGAATGCAAAATGATTGAGCATTTAACATAAAGATTCCTAAAATTTCATCAATACACAAGGTTGGAAACTAATAGTACTTTAAAAATAAAAAAAACAGAATAATTAATCACTGACATTTTTTCATCAAATTATATGTATAGTAAGAACATATTTAATCTATCTGCATTTAACTAATTAACTATAGGATTAATTGCTAATTTTAAAAAAAAAATCATATGTATAAATTGAAAGGCAAAAATACAAATTTCTTTTGCTATAAATTATAAATTAATAAAAACCAACACTTTTGTTGTTATTTAGCAAAGATAATTTTATTAATGTATACCATTAAAATAATTAATTGCCAAGTGCTTTCAACACTAATGTGCCCTTACCAAGCAAACTCTATAAAACGTGGACTCCTTACAAACTTAAAACTCACTTTAACAACCAGACATCACTAATCGGAAAACTAGTTTGTTTAGCATTATGACAAGAAATGAAAGATTAAGGAATCATATTTAATTAAGAAGTCTCAAGATGCAATTAATGCTAAACAAATTAGTTTTCTGATTAGTGACATCTGGTAGTTAAACTGAGTTTGAGTTTGCAAGAAGTCTATGCTTTACAGAGTTTGCCTTGATAAGGACACTTTAATGTTGAAAGCACTTGGCAATTATTTTAATGGATATTATTATCTCTGTAAATAATAACAGAAGTATTGGTTTTTATTAATTTGAAGAAAATAATATGTAAAAAAAACTTTTTTTTAAATAAATCTTTTATGTAAATAGCTAACTAAAAAGTACACAATAACAAAGTAATCCACTTCTTGGTAAATTCACCATTCTTGGAAAATATGACAGATCTTAAGAATCTAGACATGTTTGCTATAAATAAAACTATTGGAAATTGCAGGAATATTGTCATTTCATAAAAGCATTTGTAGCTCAAATAAATCATAAAAATCATAAGGCCTCACATGTTTTTATGAAATGACAATATTCCTGCAATTTCCAATTGTCTGTTAATGCTACCTTTTATAAAAGAAAAAAAATAATAATAATGCTAATCACTGGAAAGGGAAGTCCATACAAAGTAACCCTCCCTACGTTTGGTCAGCAAAAAGGAACAGGACAAATATTCGCAAAACAGGAATAAGCCCTCCCTGTTCTCCCAAGAAGTCTCCAAAACATGGGTGGATTAATTAAACACCAAAGATTCAACACAAACTAATCTAGAAGGGTAATTGAGGTTATGTTCCTCACCTTGAGAAACCAAAAATACCCTGAGGAACATGAAACAAACCTCTGATCGAGAGATCACTAATATGATGTGTTCATGGGAAGACAAAGTACCTGACTATGCTTTGCATAGCTGCCCAATGATAGAGGTTTTGTTTGAGGGTTTACAAGTTAAGGCACTGTTAGATTCTGGTAGCCAGATCTCCGTTATCTCAGATAAATTTTATCCAATAAATTTTGATTAAAAATCCCCAAAATTAAAACCTTGTCACTAAAATCCATTCAGACTTGTACACAAGCAAATATGGGTTAAAATGAAAGTTGGCCAAACAATCCTCTATAATATGATACTTATATTGAATGGTTTGATCCATGATGTCATTCTTGGGGCAGATTTTGTACACTTGAACACTTATATCATTGATTTCTCTAACAAGGTAGTTAGGATAAGTGATGAAGTCTTGGAGATGACATTACTTCCGAGATACGGTCTCCCTGAAATTGACTGTGTTATATCTAGTAACCTGGAAACACTCATAGATAGCAAACTCACAGAGTTCAGCTTGCTTGGAATTCGGAGACATTGAAATTGAGATCTGTAATACATGAATTTAGCCTGAATTTTTCCGAGATGCCAGGAGTGATAGAGGGATTTCAGCAACAAATAAGATTAGTACATGACCAACCATTTCAATCAAGGTTATATCCTATCCTGTAGCAGTATTGGGAGATCATTTTCAAATGCTCTTCACTATACTGTAATCTAATCGTAACTGTGAAAAAGATGGGTCAATGAGATTTTGTTTAGATGCTAGACAACTAAACAAAATTATTGTCCCTGACAAAAATATTCCACCGTCTATACATGAATTATTTGTGAGATTTGGAAAAGATGTTTTCCACTTTCGATCTAACCTTCAGCTATTGGCAAATTGAACTCCATCTGTATGATCATGAATACACTACCTTCCGATATGAGGGATTTACATACCAATTTAATAAGTTGCCATTTGCATTGATAAATAGTGGTGCTAGTTTGATATGATGTCTAGATCAGACCCAATTTCCTGAGGTAAAACAGATCATTATGATAAATATGGACGATGTGATCATAGCATCTACCACTGTTAAAAAGCACTTTCAACACCTATGTTTTTCCAGGAGTGCTTCTAGAAAGGCATCAAAATAAACTTCAAGAGTACCCTAGTCTCAAACCAGGTAGTCTTCTTAGTCATAATGTAAGTTGTGATAAGACTTCATCCAGATAAGATCAGTGCCATTCAAGACTTTCCTAAACCGACCAATAAAAAACAAATCTGACCATTTTTAGGCCTATGTAATTTTACCATTGTTTCTACCAAAAATTCTCCTACAACATAGAGCCATTATTAAAATTAATCAGGAAAGAGGAGAGGTGGAAATGGGCTGAAGAGCAAGATCGAGCATTTGAGAGTATTAAAACAGGGTTTTTAGAGCAAACTATGTTAGCCTTCCCTGATTTTAATAAACAATTTATTGTCCAGACAGATAGTAGTGGTTTCAGATTGGGAGTGATATTATCCCAAAACCAGGAGGATGGCCAAACTGGGGTACTCTACTTTATCTGCTGACTCCTGAGAGGTCCAGAATGAAATTATACTGTAACAGAAAAGGAAGCACTGGCAATAGTGTGGGTCTTCGAAAAGTTTCAACAGATGATTCTGGTTTGGAGGTGATAGTGACCACAGATCACAAAAGCCTCAAATTCCTGAACCACAGTTATCTGACCAACAGTCGTCTAGTCAGATGGAGTTTGCTATTGCAGGAATTCAATTATACCATGCAGTATTGCAAGGACTCTGAGAATGTTGTGGCCAATGTGCTTAGTCAAAACCCATGTGGATCATAACAGAGCCATTTATCGGTAGAAAATGCCCACATTACAAATGTCAATATGAATACTGGTGGTAGTGTAGAAAACAATTTAAAAAACCTACCCAATTTACAACTTAAAGATCATAATTTAAACTTAATCATGAAAGCTTCAAAAGGAGAGAAAGTTTTAAAGGTGCCAAAAGATCTAGGATTTTTATAAGATAGAAAATAAGATCCTATTATATAAAGTAAACAACGTTATGGATAAGTGGAGGGTAGTAATACCAGAACATTGTGTATCCCACTCATATTATTTACTGTTTATATACACTACAGCACCCATAAAACAGAATACCTTGAGAAAAGACATATTAAGGTCACTGCCTTGGAGCCAAGCCAGTAAACCAAAATTATTATAACACTGCAAAATCAATAATGTCTATAAAGCCAAATGAGATCTTGACGATCGACTATTACGGGTCCTTACCCCCATTTAATAAACATAAATATCTATTGGTCCCCTATGATCTCTTCACTACATATGCCCAAGCTAATACCAGATATACCATCAAGGTATTAGACACCCTCCAATTTGGGAAAATAGGAAAACCCAAAATCCCCATTTTAACAGACTATGGTACCCTTTTCCTATCCAAAAAATAAAAAATATGGGTGGAAAATCACAAATAAAGCATGTGCTCACAGCCATTAGAAATCCACAGATGAACCCTTGCAAACTTATAATGCAGGAGCTCAGTCGTTTGCTCTGGACATACCTAGGAAATGAGCATAAAGAGTGGGTAAGTAGTTAATTATATCAACTGGAGTATGAATGAATTCACTGGATTCACACCCCTTGAGCTACATTTCAATCAATCAATTTCCATGTTGTTCACTAAATATCAACCTATGACTAACCATAAACAAAGTGATATCGAGGAAAATATGCAAAAAGCATACCTTGGTTAATAAGCAAGGCTAATAAGAAAAACATAAATAAGACTGGAACTCCACATACTTTCAAAGTAAGTTTTTATAAAAAAAAACCTCACGCTAGTAAACAAATTGATAATAAATACAGTAAGTTCTACCATCTACATGAAGGACCTTACACTATAGTTAAACAAGTCCTAATGCATTTTGGTTGGATATTGAAGGACAAATTAGGGGCACATATAATGCCCAAATTATGAAACCATATTATGGACAATCTTATTAATTACAGGCTTGTCATACTCAACTGATGTGGAAAAAGGGAGAGATGAATGCTGATAAGTAAAAAAATGTAGATATAATGAAGTTAGGTTAAGAACTATGATGAGAGTATTTCCTAATACATGCTAGAGCAGATATTATGATACTTTAGGGCACTTTCCTTAAAGAGTTAGTAAACACCAAGTGATGGATGCTCCAATCAGTTAGATATCAAATGATATCCAATAGGACTCTAGGAGCAGGATAGGGGCTAACAAGAAAAAATATGTACTATCTGAAACAAAAACACATTTACATTAGTATGCTCAAGACATAACCATCAGTAGTTTAAAAAAGATCTCTGTTTAAACCCCACTTTGAAAAATGTTTCATAAGATTTAGTAGAGAATAAAAAGCAATTTGCATAGCTGGGTTACAAAACAATAGAAGTAGGTTTATATGTATGTAAAAAAACCATCAAACTTCCAATGCAGAACTCGATGAGTGTTAAAATTTTCATTGCAGATTAAAATTTTAACCCTGTAAGGAAGGGGGTTGTAAGGGGTAGATTACAATAGAAATATTCCTAACAAGATTAGCCTACTTACTGAATCCAATCCATATGAAACATGCATTAATAATGGGGAGAGTATTTGTTTATTATTAACACATTTATACATGTACAACATATAAATGTAAATTTATATTCAGTGAATTTGGGAAGTCACAATAAATTATTTTATAACAAATCATTTAGTACTACCAATATTATAGGAAATAATATTGTAGATATATATTCTATTTGATTAATAAACTGCAATTGATTGTTTAAAATCTAAAATTGAATGTAATTTATAGTCAGATGATTTAGAGATAACCTAAAGTCAAGTTAGGTGGCCATAGCTACTGTGAAAATAAAACTATGATTTTACTATTTTATTTATAAATAAGCATTTATTTTTATAGCATCTGCATATAATTGTAATTTACATTCATATCGGCCTTTCAAACCAATTGTGCAAACGCTTTGCGAGTGTTAAATAATAAATGAATGCCTTCTGATCAATACAAGATATAGAATTTATGCAGGAATAAAAAGAATCCTCTTATTCCTACGACTCAAATATTTATATATGAGCAAATCTGAAGTACTTGCACAGAAGGCATGACGATAGAACGGTCACTTTTTAAATTACTATATACAAAAATTTCATCGCGTCATTCATTCAGACATTGTATATAGTAATTTAAAAAGTGACCGTTCTATCGTCACGCCTTCTGTGCAAGTACTTCAGATTTGCTCATATATAAATATTTGAGTCATAGGAATAAGAGGATTCTTTTTATTCCTGCATAAATTCTATATCTTGTATTGATCAGAAGGCATTCATTTATTATTTTATTTATTATAAATGAAGTGTATTTAAACAAAAGGCAATTAAAAATCTAAGCATTTCATGAGACCTATGCACAAACTGCATAAAAACAAACATTTTTAAAATCTGGTCTTTTCTTGTCAACACTACTTAGCTACAATAATAACAGCAATTAAATTAAAATTTTCAAACACCAAAATGGAGTTTTATTTCTTCTTTTACTTGAATTATAGAAGTTTTTAAAATCAACTATTGCACCTTAAATTTTGTCACATTCAGCAGAAAGAAAGTGAAAAATAAGAATAATTTATAGATTTTGGAATAATTATATCATGTTTTGACCATTATTGGAATAATTTTAAAATTTTAAATATTTTCAAAAAGAAAAACAAAAATTAAGTCTGCTAAAAATAGGAAGCAAAAATGAAATAACTCTTTTAATATATATATATGTAAAGTTTTTCTATATTATCTAACATTTTATGATTACAAATAATTATTTAATGGTATTTCAAGATGAAGATGGGCTAAAGCAAACATGCTATTGTGAATCATGTCATTTAACTAACAGATGCATAAAACCTCTATTTTCATTCTTCTTTATTGTACGACACACAAGATGTCTGCAGTCTGAAATAAACAAGCATTGGAATATTTAAAAAGAAATCATCTCAGGATCAAAGTGTTTATCATACATGACAACAGGAGACACCACTTTACCTATCTATCCCTGCCAAGGAAAATGATTTGCTGAGTTAAGCTGCTGTTGAAAAGTAACACACCTAACCATCAACTATTAGAATGATTTTATGAACTTTGTGCCAACTATTATTTTAATCAAGAAATTAATGTTATAAATTTTTGTTTGATTTTTTTATTATCTATGTTGTATTTTCACACTATGAAGCTAGACCCCTCATTTTTCAAAATTAGCAAAGAAAAAATAGGGAGATAATTCACTTAGTTATTTTTTTTCTATTTTATTGTAAATAAAATCTAGGTCAACCCAACTGCTTCATATCAGGTTATCCATGTAAATAGTAAGGTAAGATTCTCTACATTTATTTTTAGATTAAATTGCAACACTTGGTACAGGATTCAAATCGTGTTTTACTTTGTTGATTAACCATTGTTATATAATTTTCAGTGTGATTGATTAATCAACTAATGTTAATGTCTATACCTATCATATACATATTTAAACATAAATTGGGGGACTTACATTTAAAAGATTGCTTTGCGGAAATCAGTAAATATATAATTTAGCTAGCCAGCATCTCAATCATTTTAAATTATTAATGTTTATTTTTTTTGTATATTTCATGGTTTGCAAATAATGAGTATCATAGATGGATTTGTACCATGGGGTAAAAAAGATGGATCTAGAAAATTATTAGCTAACAAAATAGTAGATATTCACATGACACATGTAAATATTATTTTTTATCACTACTATTGTTATTATACTTTATGTTAATATTATTTATCATTGTCAATAAATGTTTAAGAGTTTATATTATTCCGGTCTCTGGTTTATTGAGTTGTCCTGACATTCTACAGTTAACAAACAATTATGCATGCATACACATCTATTTCTTGTCATATAATAGTTTTATAGTAAATCAAATATTATAAATGCTAGTTACAACCTATACAGAGGTGTAGAAGTTGCTTTGTGTATCTGTTCATATCTATTAAGGGAGTCAAAAACAATATTCTCCCTGGATTTGAATATTAGGGCATAAGGGAATCGAAAGGGGTAAAAAGTGGATGAACTAATCTAAATTGCATTTAATATTATTAAATAGGTATAGAGCTAGTCAATTAAAAGTGCATGCAATCATTGGTTAAGCATTTTATCAGGTTTTCACTAGCATCCTATCCAAAGATCCAAAGTATGAGTGTAGTTAGATGCGACTTTTCCCCCTTCCAAGCCTGGTAGAAATCCATGGACTGTGTCATTGGGGACAATATATTATGACACATTGAGTCATAGTCTCCAGATTGTTACCTGTGCATAGTATCACAGTCCACAAGTTATTTTCCCATCCATTACATCTGGTGTATGGGTAGGATCGAATCCAGGCATATTTTACCGTCCATTGCAATAGGAAACTTTACAAGTGCTACATGAAATTTCAGAAATTCCATGTGCTGAGTCTTGGTTATAATGCTACTAATTTTTTGATAAGTGATATTACAATGTCTTGGAATAAATCCAATATTGTCTGTAGTTCATTAAATGAAAGAATAAAACTCTAATAGTTGTTTCTTTTTTTATTGTTTAGGTTTTGGATTAAGGTTTGGTGTATTGTTTTATTGTTATTGCCATTAGCTGATAAGACATTGCTTATATGATTTATTTCATCTTAATGGTTTGATTTATCTGAAAGAAGGTTAATAGCTCTATTGAAAAAGGTTTTTGCAACAGAAAAAATTTGAATTGGGTGATGATGTGATGAAAATTTTAAATATCTGTCCATGGGTGTAGATTTTCTGAAATTTGAAAAAACATAGAACTTTTTCCTCCTCTGGGTAACAAGTACAAAAAGAAAAGAAAGTTTCCCATAAGTGTCTGTTTTCATTGTACATTGTTTATATGTATGCAAAAATTGTGTAAGTTGTCTTTACCATGTTTGCAGATGACAAATGCATCATCTATGTATTTTGAGCCAAAGAAACTTCACTCTAAAGCATGAATTTCTATATATTCCATCAATAAATCAGCTATTACTCCTGAGATTGGTGAGCCCATCAGAGTACCAAAAGTCTGTTTATAATTTTATCCATTATACATAAAATAAGTATTTAAAAGGCAATGTTTAATTAATTTAATAATATGGTCTGGTAAATTGCACCATTAAAAAATGATATTTAAATCTTCATCAATTGGAACGTTTATAAATAAAGAATGACTAGAATATCATTTGTATTAATTTTAATATTTTTTATTTAAAAAAAACAAAATGTATAGAGTTTTTAACATAGGATTTAATAAATGGAATTGTAGGTTTTATTATATCAGATAAATACCTAGGTAAAATATGAGTGGAAGATCCAATTGCGCTCACAACTGGATGTGGGGGGTATCTGTTTTGTGAATTTTTGGAAGTCCATAAAATTTGGACAAGTACATGATTTTCCTTGAGAAATAATTTTTGTTTTCAATTGATGATTTGTTAATAATTACTTTGTCTTTTATTAACAGGTAGTGTGATCTCTTTTTGACTTTTTATAAATGTTATCATTAAATAAAGCTATGATTTTATTATTATAAACATTGTTGTCCATAATAACTGTAGCATTGCCTTTATCTGCTGCAACTATAATCACATACTTTTGTGAAATCAATAACTGAGGTAAAATACAAGGATAGTGATAAGGTAGGACTTGGAAAACATGAACATTTATACACCTTTATACACCTTGGAAAAGGCGGAGGTAGTTTTATGTGAGCATTGGAGCAGTTTATCATGGATCGTTCTCCTCATGTCAGTGGATGACTTAAATATTGGATAACCTAGCAAATTTTTAGATTTTGCTCAGAATGAAGAGGCAATGATGTTACCTGAGGCTAATTTCCAGGCAGCCAACTTGGTCATATTAAATTGCAGGCTGTATTAATCCGAAAATTCTTTGAGTATTAGGAGGAGCTGAGGAATTAGGTTTCTTAAAGGGAGAAACATGGCCAAGAATGTGGTGTGGGATATAGATGTTTTTAATATTGGGATGTAGATGCCAGGAAAAGACTTCTCAATTTGAAGAAGCATGGGATTAAATAGGTAATAAAAAACAGGGTGCTGAGTGGAGAGCCCCGAGAGATGGAGACCATAGTAGTAAATCGAAGGGATAGTTTCTCATTGAGGGAAATGAAGATTTCTCCATTATGGAGGTTTTTGATGATGTTGATGATTCCAAGGGAGATGTCATGCTTGCCAAGTAAGGACATGAAGATGATTAAGCTGGATGAAATCGAAAACTGCAGCTATGTTGAGTTGGATTACCACTGGTCTCAACTGCCTGGCTTTCCTAATATGATCAATGACAATTTTAAAAAAAAAAATATCATCTGCAATGGATTTGCCATTTTTCACAAATTGATATTGGGATATATTGGGCAGAATTTTGGCTTGAATAATCTTTAATGACAGATTTGGGGTCATAGAGAGTGGACCTAAGGTTCTCCAGCAGTGAAGGAATGATGTTGAACTTGAGGAAAAGCATCATTGCTATGGGGTAGAGCCCACCAATGTCTCAGATACTGGAAAAAATATAGTTGATTAGATTATATATGACTGGTATGGAGAAGTTGGATAAATATAATAGAAGGAAAGGGGGAATCACATGCAGACCCAAATGGATTTTATTGGGCATGGAGCTTAATTTTGCAAGAAATATCCCTCTCAGTTATACCATGGTCTGTGGTTGATGAATCAATTGGAGCAAGTTCTCCGAGTTCTGGTGGAAAGCTGGAGAGCTTTATCCCTGAAATATCATATTTGACCCATTATAAATCCCATCCTTTACAATGATGGATGATGAAGTGGCTTGCTTATCTCTATGGCCCAGGGCTCACTTTATGTACCCTCTAGACCAATTATGGGGGTAACTCAAGTAGATCTTAGATTTTTTGGTGGATAGATATTCTGCAAGATTAAGCTGTTTGCTTTTATACAGAGATTTTAGATTTAAGGTGGAATCAATGGGAATAGAGTTTAGAGGTAGATTTTTGAGAATGTTGTATCCCTTAGGATGTTTGAATGTCCTTTGTTACATGAAGTGTAATATGAGATGATTGAAATTAAAATTTGGATGAAAGCGAACAGGGCATCTGTAGATGGTAGAGCAAGAATTTTTATCTTGTGGAGGATGTTGTATCCTTAGGATAGCTGAAGGTCCTTTGTTACATGAAGTGTAATATGAGATGATTGAAATTAAAATTTGGATGATAAGTGAACAAGGCATCTGTAGATGGTAGAGCAAGAATTTTTATCATGTGGAAATAAATATATGCATCAGAGAGGATTGCTTCAGGGGATGAACATTTAAGGATTCTAGTGGTAAAGTTTAGGTTTGGAATAGTGTGAATTGAGATCCAGAGAAATATTAAGAAATAAAGCGAGGTGATCTGAAAAGAGAAATGGATCAATAATGAAATGAAGGTCTGGGATATAATAGAGAAGGTCTATGAAAAAGGTATATCTTCTAGTATAAAAGAAAAAGGAATCTGGTGGGAAGAAGCCTTCAGCACACACTTGGGAGTAAATTCCTGGTAAGGGTTGAAATCTCCCAGGAATATAATCGGGTAGGGGTTCATTAGACAGATTCATAGAATGTGTACCAATCTGATCTGGAGAAAAAAGGCTGCAACAATAAAACAAAAATTAATTGGTCTTTCTCTTCATTCCATAGACACCTTTCAATTCCAATGTACCTACAACACCATCTATAAAATTTTCTTACAATATCCTAATGCCCAACCTTTTACTGAAACTCTCCCTACCAAAAACCCCCTCCCTCAAGCTCCTGATAGTTATCATCTCTCATAACCCATATCAAAAAGTTTACAACCATCCCTAATAAACTCTCCTTATAGTAAATTTTATTTTTGGGAAGCCTACCATATTATAAACCCTGATGCTTCTCCTGACCCCATTAACAACCATATTCTATTAAAAAAAATCAAATGATGGTTCCTCGAACCTGAAGAGTTGAAATCTCCCAGGAATATAATCGGGTCGGGGGTCATTAGACAGATTCATAGAATGTGTACCAATCTGATCTGGGGAGAAAAGGCTGCAACAATAATACCAAATTTAATGGTTTTTCTCTTCATTCCATAGACACCTTTCAATTCTAATGTACCTACAACACCATCTATAGAATTTTCTTACAATATCCTAATGCCCTACCTTTTACTGAAACTCTCTCTACCAAAAAACTCCTCCCTCAAGCTCCTGCTAGTTATCATCTCTCATATCCCATATCAAAAAGTTTACAATCATAACTAATAAACCCTCCTCACAGTAAATTTATTTTTTGGGAAGCCTAACATATTATAAACCCTGTTTTTCCTGACCCCACCCTCCTAAAGATTAACAACCACATTCTATTCAAAAAATTCAAATGATGGTTCCTTAAATCCAAATTCTTTGACTATTTGTTAAAAAATCAATCTTAATACACTACCCACAAATCATTTCCTTGTTCACAGTCAATGTTTCTTGGGCATTGATTCAATTTGCCCTTTGGGTCTCAGAGAGAATGAAACCTCTACCTACTTTCTTTGTGACTGCTTCTCCCTAAAACCATACAGAGGGTTTGCAGCCTCCATTTCATAAAATAAAAATTCAACTCTCATCAATAGCATCCTTCATGGTACCTTCCCTGAAATCTGCTCAACAACCTTCATCCTTTTCTCACTATGGTTCACCTGATGTCAGAACATTTTTAATTCGGATCCAGAGATCTCACTAGACATATTCATTAATAGACTAAAAAAATTCATCAGAGGGATCCATATGGTAAGCAATTCCCATGCCTCCTTAAACTTCCACTACTTTTACACATTGTGGTTTTTCTTACATCCAAAAATAACCTACCTAATTTGGAGATCTCACTAGACATATTCATTAATAGACTGGAAAAATTCATCAAAGGGACCCACAGGGCAAGCAATTCCCATTCCTCCTTAAAGTTCCACTACTTTTACACATTGTGATTTTTCTTTCATCCAAAATTAACCTACCTATAATGGGTTTGCTTCTATTCAGGATTCACAGTGGCTTTCCGTTCATTCTGAAATTACTTCTAAAATTCAACCTATCTCAATGAGGAAAATATCCTGAGAAACTGGTGTTGTCTAAGTAAACTCAGCCTCTCCAGTGACAAGGATTTCTTTGTCTCCTTGTACATCACTGAAGTATAGCCCAAGATTCTATTATCAAAAAACGTTTCTCTTTTCCTTTGTAATAGAACATTCAAACCATGTTTGGTTTTTATCAATTGACAGAGTGTGTAATTCATGTTTTTCATTATAAAGGACTATAATCCAAATTTATTGATCTCACCTTCTGATTGTATCATCCACTGTTCTGTAATAAAATTTTCTATATTTATATAAAAATAAGTAATAATATACTTGTCTTTATCTTAAATTTTAAGGCTTTCTAAAAATTCACAAGTCTCCCCTCCCCCTTCACCCAATAATGTGCACAATGGGATCTCCCTTTTAGCAAGGTATTTATTTGATATAATAAAACCTACAAATCCATTTATTAAATTGTATGTAAAAAAAACTCTATACATTTTATTTCTCTAATAAAAAATATAAAAATGATATTCTAGTCCGCTTTGAAGCTATTTTTTTATTTACAAATGTTCCAGTTGACGAAGATTTAAATATCATTTCTAAACAGTGCAATTTATCAGACCATATTATTAAATTAACTAAGCATTGCCTTTCCAATACTTATTTTATGAATCATTAGTGGATAAACTTTGGTACTCCGATGGGCTCACCAACATCAGGAGTAATAGCTGATTTATTTATCATATGACAATATAGTAAAGACAACTTACATTTTTTTTTTTTCATAAATATAAACAATATACATCCTAGTGTTTTACTGAAAGTTTGTGATGATGATGTTCTAGTTGTATTTTTATATTGGATTATTTCCATCATCTAATATGTGTGTTGAATGTCTTTAAAAAATTTAATTTCATTTAAATATTCCCAATACCTTCAACTGTTAGTAATATCACAGCAAACAAGTTAGTATATGCACTAACTGTTAGTAATATAAACAGGTTAGTATATGCATACTGTTTATATTACTAACAGTTAGTGCATATACTAACTTGTTTGCTGTGATATTACTAACAGTTTATATTACTAACAGTTAGTGCATATACTAACTTGTTTGCTGTGATATTACTAACAGTTTATATTACTAACAGTTAGTGCATATACTAACTTGTTTGCTGTGATATTACTAACAGTTGAAGGTATTGGGAATATTTAAATGAAATTAAATTTTTTAAAGACATTCAACACACATATTAGATGGTTGAAGTAGTCCAATATAAAACTACAAATATACATCCTAATATTAAATTTACAATGGAAGCAGAAACTGGTGGGAAGCTTTCTTTTCTTGATGTATTTGTCACTAATTTTCATCACATCATCCAGTTCAAATCTTTTCTGTTGTGAAAACTCTTTTTACTAAAGTAATTAACGTTCTTTCAGATAAGTCAAATCTCAAAGATGAAATAGATCATATAAGCAATGTTTTATCAACTAATGGCTACAATAATACAACAATATACTGAGCCTTAATTTAAAGTCTAAATAATCAAAATAAAAAACAAAAAGAAGAAACAACTATTAGTTTGTATTCCTTATATTAAAAAAGCTACAGAAAATAATAGATGTATTCAGACATTATAATATAAAGACAATATATACGACTTCTCAAAAAATTAATAGCATTAAAACCAAGCCTAAATACTCAATTTCCACTTGAAGCATATGGAGTTTATAAAACTCCATGCAGCATTTGTAAAGCTTTTTATATAGATATGAGTAATTATCGCATCAATGCTAGAAGAGATGAACATATTAATACAGTTAAAAACACTCATCAGCAGCACTATCTCTCAGTGCTATAGATATAGGTTATAGCATTGATTTTTCTAATATGAAAATATTATCTAGATGTGCCACTCGCCAACAATGTCAGATCAGAGAAGCCATTGAGATCTTTAAAAGGCCAGATTGTATCAAAATTTTACCTTCTATATGAAATTTAAAAAAAAATCTCATTAATCTAGATAATGTATTTTAATTATTCCTATTTTCTAGTAATAGAATGTTCATTATTGTTATATATCAGGGTTTACAGGGCCTCTATAGTCATTTTATATTTGTTACACAATTGATGATCAGTGTGAACTGCTCAAAATGTTGGTTTATATATATATTCAATAAATTATATATGCATATACTCAAACAATATTTCATTTATAACTGTAGCTGTGAAAATCTTCAATCTAATATGATTATATATATATATTGTAATAGTATGAAAAGTAGAGTTGCTTTAACCAAACAAGGAGATGCAGGTAGAGGGGTTTTGAACCTCACCTACTCCTCCAGATTGCCACTAAGCAACATTCGTCAAATCTCACTAGAATTTATTCTTGCTAGTGGTCAGGGAGAGATGAGATCCCAAAGGAAAATTTTAACAAAGAAAAATCAGGTTTAAACTACATAATGAAAACACAGACAATTAATCTATAATTAGATTAGTGAATGACATTTTTATTAATTGAAATAACAATAGAAATAACTGAGACTAAATAATAATAAAAAACTATTGCAAGTTATTTTCTTGCATCTGCAAACATAGATACATTTGTAAGATCCATTTAATGTATTTTAAACAATTGTATTGTAATTACATAACAATACATAATTAGCCAACAACTGGGTGTTTTACTTTAAAGAAGAGGGACAGAAAAACATAACTCTAGGGTGATATTACAAAAAAGGATAATTTATTTAGGCTAGCTAAATAGAAATGAGGCTAATGTTCAAATCTAGCCTGATTTCAATGACAAATAAAAGATAAAACCCCCAGCAGATATTTCTCATTTTTACATGATATTTTAAACATATGAACATCAAGGCTTGAATTTATCATAAAAATAAAACTATCATGGTCCTTGGTGATTCAGTTTGTGGGTTTAGAAAGTGAGTCTCAAGGCACAAAGGCTTCATACAAAGCTAAGTGGGTTTGGATAGCACTCCGGGTCTAAACACATAGTTAGAGGAAAGGAGCTCGTTCGCCTCAGCATGACCCGAGCTCAGGACAGAATATAAATGTTTGTGTACAAAAGAAAAAAACTATTTGACAAATTTAGAGTTCCATTTTTCATTGATGGAAATCCATAAAAGGTGCTAGCATATGAAACAGCGATGACAGGAGTGAAGTAGAAGTGCCAAGATAGCCAAGAATCACCAAGTAGCATAATATAAGAAAATGCAGTCAAACTACCATTAAACTTTAAGAACCTTAAGTAAATGTACATATAACTTCAAAATGTCACGAGACTGAGAAAATATCCGCTTTAAAACGTTTGTTAATTTCCCCCAAATTTGAACTAATATTAAATACAAGAAAGATGGGCCTACTAATTAATAATTAATTACTATTTAGCCAGTTCACCCACAGAATTAATGAAGATTTCCGATTTTACTTTATATATATTGCTCTACTGTATTCTCTCTTACATTTAATAATAAAAAAGACTTTGAACATTTAAGCTATATATGTTCTATGTGAATATATATATTAATAAAACCCAGGTTGATTTAAGGAATGGTAAAATATAAGACGTGATTGGATCTTTGCCTTAAACTATAAATTGTAGATTTAATACGTATAGTTGTATTTATTTTATTTCATGATAAATCAAAAAGACATGCAAATGTCTAAAAAGACAAAAAAATGATTAAGCTTTCTGCTTACCTCTCTAAGCACTAATATATATATATATGGTAGGAGGGAGGTGGACAGGTGGAAAAGAAAAATTTTTTTTATTTCAAGAAACGACTTCAATATAGTGGGTTGATCATAGAATATCTAAATTAAATTTAACTATTTCTCCACCCCAGCCCCTCCCCTTCATAGGTTATAAATATATGCTAAAAAAATACAAGAGAGAATCATTTCGTTTCTCTCTTGATCAAAAAAGAAAACTAAATAAAATATACAATTAAAGTAAGCATAATAGCAATTGATAAAAAAAAATCACATGATAAAATATTAATATATCAGGTTATACAATTTAATGTACATAATAAATAACGAAAAATTATTTTAATAAAATAAAAGTGGAAGTTACCGGTAAGCCTTTTTTTTTTATAGCATAAGTCTTTACTTAGATAGTCCTATGGATATTTCAGTCCACTACACAAGTGATGGCTTATTTTGATTTCGGTCCTTCATTATCCATGACCAGAAGTAAGCATTTGGTCAGGCAAGAATTGTTCTAGCACCACTCTACATTATGAGGTTATACCATTCCAGCTCCAGCAAAAAGAGCAAACTGTCGAGAGAGGGAGGGGGGATCTACTCAGCCATTTCCATTATAGCACCCGAAAATTCTTTAAGTTTTCTTTGAATGTTGGTGGTTCAAAAATCTACAACAGGGAGCTAGTATAATCTTGGTTGCAGAGAGCTCTTTCCAAAAAGTTAACTATATTTCTTCTCCAATAAAAATATCATTGTGGCTGCTTTTTGGTCCAAGCGGTTGAGCTGAGCCAGGTAAAAGAGAGAGAACAATAGACAAATTCTCAACTTGTTGGCCACCTTACATTCCAATGCCATTGTTCTATCTTATTTTTGATTATAGTGTTTTTAATTAATTATTTATTTATCTAATTTACAATCTTTTCCCTAATGACTTCTGTGATTCAGGAATTTCACTTTATCTAAAATATTTTAATTTTATTTCATAAAATTTATGGAATGTTTTAAAGTTTCTACTTAATTTAAATTTAGGCTACATTCACTGTGGTTGGACTCAGGTTCTTTTAATTAAACCACAGTGAATGGTGAAGCAAGCATATATATATATATATTTAATATGTATATATGTGTAGCTTCAATATATTGTACTCTTCCTTGCTATAACTAGATTCATCAAATGGCTAGCACTAGAAACTTTCCAGCTAAACTCTACTTCAAATCACAATTGAATTATCAAAACAAAATTTATTAAAGCAACACTTTAACTAGCTCAGAATGCATTTCTAATATACTACAACTAACAAAATTAATATTTCAATAATTTATTTTATTTAATTAATAAACTAAGAAAGTCAAAATATATAAATACTAAGGTTCATATAGGATTCCCAACTCATTATTTACTATTTAAAAAAATGGGTTGATTAAAAATATTAACAAAAATTATGAAACTTTGTACAAGATATTTGGCAAGGTATACTGTTGGTTTAACATTGAGGATGTATCCCTAAAGATATACTCTCAATGGCATAAGAATATTACCCCTACCTAATTTATAAAAAACTATTTTGTAATTTTCCCATGGCTCACAACACACATAAAATAAATTCTAATTAAATAATTTATAAAATTTATTATGAAACAATAAAGCAATTATTATTCTTTCATAAAAGATAATATTTAAATTTAACTATTCCTATCCATTATCATTTCATCTAACTCTTACAATTATTCAAGATTTCAGGTTGATCTCCTAATAATAATAATAATAAACAAATTAATACAAGCAACTGAAAAGAAAGACCATTTGTGCTTCTTGATTCTAAACTCCGAGGTAAAAAGCAAATAAACTCATCAACTTGGCTAATGCATGTTTGTGAGTAGTCCATACATATTTGTATACTATATGAATAATCACATAATAATAACAGTTGTAATGACAAAAACCTACAGAATGGATATTAGGAAATTACCGTGCTCAGTTCCTTTAAGGCCTCCAAGATGAATCAAAATGTCTCATTTCAGTTAACATCAATTTCCTTTCTGGAGTCTTTTATTAATAATAAACAATGTGAAGTAAAAATAGTTATTTTCATTAAGTAATACAGAAAAGTTTATATGTTAAAAAAAAAATAAAGAAAGACCAATCAACCATAAGCAAGAATTTGGAAGAGAATATTGTTTAGAATTTTAGAAATGTTAGCCTGATTACTTCCGACAGAATGGCTATTATCGCTCCTTAATAATGAATAATTAGAAAAAATTAGCAAACAATTACAAAATAAAGTAATGAATTATTAGTGGTAAATCATAAATAAAGGATGCATAGTTGTTGCAATACATATATTTTTGAAGTTCCTTTTTAGAAAATGCATCAAGCACGAATGTTTGCATGATGCAATATGTTTAGATGACAGAAGATCTTTTTTAACATGTCCACTCTTCATTTACTAGCAGTTCTTTATTTATGTAAAATATAATTTTATTTAACAAAATAATTGAATGATTAGTGGCCCAAAAAATTATATGATCAGAAGAGACAGACCGAGTTTTGAGTCTTTAATTATTGAGTTTTTTATCTCCCACATCACTAAACCATAAGGGCAGATTATTCATTTATCCACATATGAGTGGTAGAGAAAAACGTCTATCAAATGCTACAAAAATAAAACAACTTCTAGCAGTGTGTAAAGTAACTCACATTCACATAAAATTTTTCCAGTACTTTTAAAGACAAGCATAAGAAAAGTATCTTTTCTATCATTTGAATTTTAATCCCAACTGCAATTAAAATAACAAAAAAAATGTAGTGAGAATACAAAGATTAGATACTATGAATTATAATGTAGTTTAATGATGTAAAGCTGATGATGTAAATAATCTTTAACATTTATTTTGAACAATGTCAAAATTAGTACATTCAAATAATATTTGCAGAAGAATTAAAGATGAATTGTCTTACAATTTTTGTAAAATGAATATCATGATTCTTATTAAATTAATTAAATGTGCGTAAAAATGCGAGAGTAGGGACCTCTACAGGTCTTAACCACAAGCTTACGTTTTACATACACTTGTGGTTAAGACCTGTAGAGGTCCCTACTATCGCACTTTTACATGCATATTCTTGAGGTTACAGCTTTAGTAAATATTCCTTACGTAATAATCAATATGCGTTTAAATAAATTTGTAATTAAATTAATTAAACTAAGTTTTTGTCCTTTTTGTCATTTTTATGAGAAAAGAATTGATCCTGGTATTTTAAACTAATAAGATCAGGCACATTTATTAAGAGTAAACATTAATTTGACATATCTCAATGATAAAGTGACAAAAAAAAAGTTTTAATAGTGTGTGAGATAGAACCTATTATTAAAAACCATACATAAAATGCCAAACATTAAAGAAAAAAGAGAAAATCATATATATATAATAATTTTAGGAGGCAATTGTTATTTGAGTTTTTATTAAGACTGCCACGATAACATCTCCGTGAATTTGGTATTTCAATCTCACAATGTCATTGTCCATGCTTGCTATCTTAATAAGAATTCGAGACACAGTCAGAAGTGCTTCCATTTTTATCTGCTAAAGGCAGTTAAATGATGTTATGCCAGAATATGAATGAAATTTAATATAGATGGATTGCTCATCAGCTTTTAAAATTTATTACATATTAAGCACTACCGTATACTTATATCACTTTTATATATATACAGATGTCACATAATAAAAATGTGTGTGTATATATATATATATAGTGTAACGATCGAAAAGGAAGTGAAGATCGAATCTAACCGCAAACTACGATATCTGCTCTACAGGGCGCCATCTAGGCATTTAAACCTAGAAAAATTTATAGAGTAGGCAGATACGCGCTGTTAATATTCCACTTTATTTAAATATTTAGATCGTTAGCCCAAGTCACTAGCTCAGTGGAACAGCAGAGATTATAAAATATAACTTTATATCTCAAATATAAAAAAAATAAAAGCCACTGCCAGAAATTAACACATAAAAATATTTATTTACGCACATATAAAATCATTCTAATTTTGAGGAATAAGTTTAACATTTTAGATGTTTATATTAATCTTTAATTTTACATTTAAATAGATTTCAATAATGAGTTTAATATTTATTTAATGAGTCGAGTATGAATAGACTACATAGATCTGCATTTGAAAAGAAAATATTCTATCCCTTATTTAACCTTAGGCCAAAAAGTTCGCAGTCAAACTGGTGTCAATCCATCTGATACATTTATGTATTCAATGTAGCATAAAAATACGACAACACAAAATACTATACTGTCAGGAATGTACGTCTGAACAGTAAGTAGAGTTAGAGAAGACATTGTCTCTCCACCAACAGGAATGCTGCATCTGTTGGCGAGTAGAACAATAAACATAAAACTCCATAGGAATGGATTGCGGTCCTTTGCCATCTTACAAACCCATCCATAGGCAAACAGAAGGTGTGGCATATGTGTGCAATCCTGCCCATAGCGGATCTCATACTACATCTACTAATTACACAAATATATCCAATCCATTGAGCCAATTCAACTATGAAACAAATAACCTAAGATTACCCTCCCTTAAACTATATATAACTTTACAAATCTATACAGCCATTCACGCCCGACTTAAATTTAACATTTATTATGTTCGCACAGATGAATTTTATAAAATTTGTTTTAAAATGTTGAGTATAGATCGGCTGCACAGATTCCACGATTAAAAACATTCCAAAATAAACATAACCAATCAAAATACAAAGTCATCGCTAATGTCAATTGCATAGGGAATGCACAAAAAAAAACCCAATGGTGTTCATCATAATACACCGCAGTGACATGATGACTTATATATTCCAATCAACTATGAAACAGCAACATAATTAACCGCTAACGAATCTATGCAACGTCTATACCCAACTTTAAATTTCATGCATTTAAATAATTTATACGATAAGTATTAATACAATAAATAATTTACACAATAAGAAAAAAAAATGTAAATGATGTTTATCAACGCAAAACATATAAATTTAAACATTTTCAATTGATTTTAAACTTAAAAGTCAGATATAAGTTCATAAGCTTGAACGAAAGTTCTTAATTATTTTTAAATTTTAGAGTTCATGTCAATAGCTTACAGTAGAAGAAATCACTGCTCTTGATGTAAATTTCCACGGAGTCTTTATTTGAAAACCCGGTCAGATGTTCTGGAGGTAGCATTAGCTGGTTCATTTTGGTATCACAGTCAGTTCATTTTTTAAAATAGAGAGAGAGAGAGTGTGATATGTGCATCCTATCACCGATCCTCAAAAACAAACCGGAAAAACTGACTGGAACTCAATATTTTTCTTTTTATAGTCCTCCTATGGATTCCACGAACAAAAACGTCACTGTTCCATTTTTTCGTTATGGTCCGGGCCTTTATTTGCTGCTTTTATATTGGACAAGCTAATTCTTTATTCCTTATCTAATTTTGATCTGACTTTTTAATTACACAGCTTTTGGATAATTAATAAACAATCATTTCCATCTACAAAAATATTTTATCTTTAAGTCTTGTACTTTTTTTATAAAAAAAGTACGTTCAAATACTTATTTATTTGTTTTTTAAAAAAATATTTTTAAAGTTTTGAATCTGTGCGAATATATACGTTTAACAAACATTTTAATTTTAGCGTTTAGTTTGTTGTTGTTTTTTTAATAGATTTTATTTTTATTTGCGAACTTTAAGATTTTATTTTAAATTAATGTAACGACATATTTATATATCGTTACAATAGAATCACGTAAATGTTTGCAGATATAATATAAAATGTTAATTTTAAAATGCAGTAAACTAAATATTAATCTTGTCACACATATTACAGAATTCTATTACTTTGTTCTCCACAAATTTTTAAAATCATTTATTTTTAAAAATACTGTATATAGTTTTGTGTTTGAATGTAACACAGTCATTACTAAAATAATAAGCACAGCTGACAAAAGTTTACCTGAATCACCTATTATGAATTTTGTATGTTGCAATTTACAATTTAAAAATTGACTTAATATAATAAATAATATATTATTTCACAATGAGCTTCCTACATGGTTCTTTTTTTTCTTTCTGATATGTCAAAGCACCGGCTGGGAGGCGAACTCGCAACAACCGTCTGCAACCAACTACTTGCTTGCAAGGCATCTGCGCCGACCTCTCGATTCTTTAACACATAAGTTGAATGTTTGAATATAGAATTACGTGTATATGAAAATAAAATATAGGTAATTTGAAAAATAATTGAAAACTTTTGCCTATACATATTACAATGGTTAGTTCAAACTAACACTTATAAACCAATAACTGAGTTTCAGTTTCAAAATTATAAATTAAGCATAAATCTTTACTATAATATATAAAAGTTTTTCAACAGTAATTATATGTGTAGGTTGGTGGTTTTTTTTTTTAAAGTCAGCTAATTATCAGCAATATTATAAAGAAATCTGTACAGGTTCCTCCCAGAAAATGGATTCATCAAGGATTTATTAACACCAATTTTATCACTGTATGTGTACATTAGACTAAGCGAAATCATAGTTTGTGTTTCTACATAAATTATAGATTGTTAAATTCCATTTTTAAAACAGCATGCATATATACATATTTTTTTCCGAGATAAATTTTCAAACAAGGTAAAATTTTCAAGAACTATTCCCAACAGAAATTATTATTGAAAAAGCCATAAAGTAATAAAAATGGATTTCATTTTATAATACTAGTGATCTTAATTACTGAAGATTTAAATATTTCTACATACAACAAAAACATACTTTAAAGCTCAAAAATGTTTCAGTTATTAAAAAAAAAATAATTCAAACTTTATATCCATAAATATAACAACAGCCTGTGATAATATCAACTATCTAATTTCAAAATAAAAATATGAACACGACAGTGAAGAATTGTTACAAAAACATGCTATTTCCTAAAATAAAATAAAAAACTACACTATGTGTATATTAACTATGTGTATATTAGAAGTTATCAATAGTATGTATGTGAATCCCATTTAAATTTAACTATAACGTGAGTGAGATCTGTGTGGAGTACTGTTCTTTTGGTGCAAGGATGCAGTGGTGGACTCAAAAAAATCCTTGGATTAAAAAAAAACCAAATGGTTTATTGTCAGAGTTCATATATTAGTTCAAATAATATAAGTGACAGAAGTGGAGCAATGACTGTGGACCTTGAATTCCACAATCCATCACTCTACTACTGCACTAAACCATAAAGAGCATAATAATAATCAGATGGTTTGTTGCTTGGGAGTTCGTAAAATGTTTTGAGCATTAGAAGTGAGAAAACTGAAACCGCAATCCATGAACTTCAACTGCCAAAACTCCACAACTCTAAACTGCATTAAACCATGCTAGGCAGAATAATAATGGAATAAATTATTGCCCATAGGTTCATAAGAAGTTCAAGCAGGCACTGAACAAAGCTGGAATCATGATCCATCCTTGCTAAAATATATATATATAAACAAACTCACTTGAATTTTTTGAAAGAATTATCAATGTTCAACCTTCTATTTTAATGTTCAAATATCATAATCTACAAAACAATCTATTAGCTGATTGTTGTAAATTTGAATCTTGTATTGCAAACGATCTAGTGTTTATGTTTTCATTACATGACATATATATATAGTTTGATTAATAATATGAGATAACATAAACAATTCAAGTGAAAACTTTAGTTTTTACCATTATTTACTATTTAAAAATATTTGGATGAAGACATTTGTAATTCACCTTAATTAATAGTTTGATGCTGGCCCCTATGTATTAAATTCTACAAGCTATTAAATAATTAATATATTTGAAGAGATAAAAAAAAAATATATAATTTACAAATATAATTGCATATCAATTTTGAATTGTTAAATCGTTAAAAATAGTAGTATTTATAAAATTGTGATTGATTTAATTTTAAATTTAGATTACAAATAAGATTTCATTTCTACATATTGATGGAAAATTGTAAGTCAATGGATAGATTAAGATATCTGAAGCTAATGGAAAAGTTTGAAATAGGCATGTCTGTTCAATAAGCAATATGAAAAATCTTTCTTTCGTTTATTCATATCAAGAAATAAAGCTGACAATAAAATACTTCGATGTATATATAAGTTTTAATACTGTTTCGCTGCAAAATGGGAGCCACATAACAATTCGAAATCAATATTAAGTCATGTGCTAACCACATTGGAGATGACTTGTAAACACAATTTGCATTATTAATTATGTTCTTACGTAAGCTTAACACTGGCCAAAATGCTCAATACATTATGCATACAAACAATTATGTAATATGTATATAATATATAGTGAGTATATATGAGTGACACTGTATATAATCATTTCATTTCTAATATTATAAAGTCATGCTCAAAAATTAACTAAAATATTATCGTTGTAATTGTAATTGAATAAAAAAGCGCAAAGAAACTTTTGAAGCTTTTAGCAAAAGAGGGCGCTACTAACCAGGCATAAAAACTATTCTGTATTTAACAGAAAATAACTTTGACATATTAAAAGTGACATTGCTTAGCTAACTTTTTTTTTTTTTTAAATTAAAAAAAAAAAAGAAAAAAAAAATCTTAAGTTTAAAATAATTATTTTAAATTCTTTCAAGAATTTTACTAAAAGGTACAGATAGAAAGAAAACAATGAAATGAATATTTCATTTAGCAATTTCCTACATATTTACAATTATTACTATAAAAAAATAATAATCTCAACTTAAAAATATATAGTTATCAATATGCAAAAATTCTTAGCGCTTTCTCACATTGTATGGGCAAACTTTTTAACATAAAGAGCCATTTTGTTCAATATCTTCCCTCCTCCCAATAAGAGAGCAAAATACGTTCATGAAAATTATGAATGTCTGTAGATATATTTGGACATTTACTTTAATAATAGAATCTATATACAACCTAATGAAAATAAAACTTCTCTTAAAAATAAACAAACAATTACTTTAAAAGTTTGATTTATCCATCATATACAATAAATAACAAGGCTGAATTCAAGAAACAACAATGTAAAGCACATTTTCCCTATCCTAGAGTCATCAAAATATTTATTTACAAATTACAAGATAAAATAAAATGTGTCTATATTCACCATGATAAAAAGAGCCATGACATTCGGGTCAAAGCTACAGTTTGACCCTAGTCTATACTAATAAAAAACTCTCCCAAATGATATACAGATGTATCTTTCTATTTTATTCTTCTAATTATTATTACTTTATTTATTCTACTTTTATACAATTCATCCAACAGATTTGTTTTG
The DNA here is from genome assembly GCA_028023455.1 of Epiperipatus broadwayi. Lineage (NCBI taxonomy): Eukaryota > Metazoa > Onychophora > Udeonychophora > Euonychophora > Peripatidae > Epiperipatus > Epiperipatus broadwayi. The sequence goes on along the minus strand of JAQFVV010006223.1, from coordinate 8,423,211 downwards.
TATTAGGTTATCTATTAATATAATTTAATCTTCACTTAAAACCCACTATGAAAATGTTTATTTTTCTAAAGCATTAAATACTAACTCATTAAACTGTTTGAAGCATTTAGAAAAGAATATTTGAACAATGGTTATTGATAAGGTTTAGTTTTTATTAACTTTTAGAGTTTAATTATTTTTTTAACATATTGTTGATAAAAAATAATAGTAAATTTATAAATTCGCTGCCTAAATGCAGGTTTAGGCAAATAAATATACAGCAAGCAGTTTTGTTAGTACTCTACCAAATTTTATAATTATTCTTACTTTTATTTCTATTTTCCATTTATTTTATTTTTAACTTTTTCCTAGTATGCTTACACATTTCCTTTCATTTCATATCCTTATATATTCCAGAAAAAACAGAAGCAGTAATATAAATATCAACAAAGGCAAATAGACTAACTATCGAAAATACAATAGTATTTCACAATAAAAACTCTGACTTAATAGCTGTTTATTATAATATCTTTAATTTTAAATTTCATGGGTATACATTCCCAGTAATGTCCACTTTAAGACTGAGTTCCAGAATTAGTCTTTTTTTCATTTTTTGGTTAGCAGTGATTTCTGGTAATTTTGTAAAGTTATTATACATTATAACTTAATTAATGTGATGTATAAATATAGATACCTATTTAAATATAAATAATATATCTAAGATATGTTGATCATTTATATCCAGTAATTAACTTCATAGAATTCAGTTCCTGGAATACTATTTATAAGCTATAGCAGGAGTCAGCAATCTAAAGCATGCATGCTTCAAGCATGGCATGCAGAGCAATTATCAAGGGCATTTTGATTGAATTGAAATAATAAAAAAAATCATATTTTAAAAACAGTGCACCATTTGAGCCATCAACTACATTTTGCATTTGTGACTCATGTGTGATTCAGTTTAATTTACTAATTATTTTGTACAACAAACATACATTCAATCTTTACTATTTTCAATAAAAATAAAAACTAAGTGAGATGGAAAAATGTTTTCCCCAGAGAGAATTAACTTTCCCTGGATTTTTTTTTTTTTGACAATCAATTGACCTATTATTTAATACTTTTGTACACAATTGCGTATTTAAAGTAAATTTATATTGAGACAGAATATTATATCAATTAATTCTTTGTAATTATATAAATAATACATTCTAAGTTTTGGAGTGTTTACTTGAAAAAAAAGTTTATAATTAGTGATAGTGAAATTAAACAAATTTCACATAGAGAAAGTTAATTATTTCTAAAGACATTCAATACTCATGTTAGATGATGCAAATTTTCCAATATAAAAATACAACTAGAACACCATCATTACAAAACTTTAGGAAAACACAAAAATCCCAAATGTCCATAGTTTTAAAGAAAGGAAGAATATATAAAAAAAACTTCCAATTTCGAGTTGATTTTTGATGAATGCTAGAAAAATATGTATTTTATTTTGATAGAGTTCATTAATCAGCTTTTTAAATTAAACCATTGAAAGTTAAATGTGATCTGCCTATTTTGAATTACTGTACCTTAACTGGCAATTTTGTAAACAATTCACATTTATTTAAGCATGAATGAGATGAATTTTTTTCATGCTAAAGGAAATTTTAAGCCTGTCTTTTGAATGCAATACAATTTAATTCTTTTCACATATGATCCTATGTATTTTAAAATATTGAATGATCATTTAATATAAGATCTGGTTATAATGAGCTTCAAAAATATATAATTTTAAAACCCATTTTAACTAGAGCAATTTTGATCGTATGTATAATAAGATTGGTAGAATCAAGTCAGCACATCGAATAACATTGCATCATAAGTTTGTCACAACGCCACTAAAAGGTTACAAACCGCTAAGCTATAGTATAAAATATTTATATACATTTTAGAATATTTCTAATTTTAATAAATGATATAATAATCATTTATATACATAGTAATTAGTTTTGTGATGTACAGTCCCTGGCATACTGCTTGTAATTTGTAATATATTAAATATGCATTTTAAAAGGATTTAACTTTTTTTCTCTCTTTTCAATAGAATCTTCCCTTTTTAATTTAAATTTTAAAAGTCATTACATGGATATATATATAGAAAAGAGCTGATGTTAATTTCCATAGTCATCTGATGAGATCTCTGTTTTTGGTTGGAATACTTTTTAGTGATAAAATAGTTGCTGGTTTTCTTTTTACACTGATATGTGCGACAAGCTATATATTCATTTACAAGTTTATGTGTGATTTGATTAAATTCCTTTTTTTACACCTCGACATATATATATTAAATTAAAGTTTAGATTTAAAGAAAAGCTTTAAATACTTTCAATTACATATACTGTGTCTCAATTACAAAATAAAAAATGATAGCATTTACAAGTAGTACATTTCCCATCAATGTTTAGTCATAACAACATCATAGGGCCTTTTTTTATCTTGGATATACACACTTTAATAAATAAATAAATGATTGTTTTAGAAATATATATCCAGAAACTGCTGAAAACTAAAATTGAACAAGGAAAATGATTTTAACTAATGGTTTGATGATATTGTGTAAAAATTAATATTATTAACTGCTCCATGTTATCATTGATTTTTTTGAAATAATAGATAATTATAGAATTAATAATATTATTATAAAATATAAAACAACATATAAAGACTAAGAAATACTCTTTAAAAAATAACAAGAGTCATTTACTGATTTAGTTAATGACAAGAAAATTTTTTATAGAAAAGGTATCATTTTCTAAAGTTATTAAATTAAACTATCTCAATGTTTTAGTAATGCCTTTCTTACTCTTCAGATTTGAAATATGAAATTCTTAAGACAAACATGTAAGAACTTTAGAATCTCTATATAATAGGGTCTTAAGTATTAGAGATATAAAATAATATATATAAATAATTATATAGATGGCAACAGCTTTAAGAATAGACATAATCTCTGTCCTTTCCTCGTCATTCCTTAATAATTGAATGTAGAACATTAAAAAATAAAGGAAAAATACTTTCTTTCCTTGGTACAAAACTAGACTTTTTCCAATTATAAACGTCTTAATAACAAAGCAGCTGCTATTTTTGTATTTATTACCAATTCTATTAATATATATTTAGAATTAAAAAGGATACTTCACTATCAAAATAATTTAAAAACACAAATATACACTTGTTCTGCACACATAACTTATACATTTTAATTATCCTGTATGATTTAATGCAGTGAATTCTGAACATGTTTTGCATGATTTAGTATAGTAAATGAATCAAGTATTCAAGATTATAGGTCTGGCAATTAATTCCATTGCTCAAACCTCATATGAATTTTGAGCAATAAACTGTTGAACTATTACTGCTTAGTCAAGCATTGGTGGCCAAGAGGTCAGCGATAGCTGCTTTACAAGCAGTTGTCCCAGGTTAGCGGGTTCGCTTCCCGGCTGATGCTATGACACATGGGGGGGGGGGAACTATTACTGCTTAATACTTAAAGCAAAGATTTTTATTTAAATAAACTTATTTCTTAAATAAATCTATGAATCCAATCAATTCTGATCACAACTTTTAAGCTCTAACTAACATATATCAGCACTACTTTTAAATTTTATTATTAATCTAGTACCAAAAGTTGTTTTATATTTTTTTTCAAATAATTATTAATTTTTATTCTAACTCTATTTGAAATTACTGAGATATATTATCTAATATTTTCTAGACATAAATGACTGCAGTCATTAGTATCTTAAAAGGAAACTACTTTATTTTTTCAGCCAGTTTTTCATTTATTAAAACAAGTATATTTGATCGTTTTTATTGAGCTGTTATTATTTATTTTTATTCTCAAAGAAAAATAAAATGCCAAGGATTTAAAATAAATATAATTAATTTTATATAAAACTATCTCATAAATTACATTTTCAGTGATTTATAATAAATAGAAAAGACCTATATATATTCTTTAAAAAAATGCTAATACTTAAAAATTAAAATTATTAATTTACCATACATTTTTATAATTTATTTCAACACAACTAATAAATAATAATTTCTCACTTTCTATCAACAGAAAATTAAAACAGTTTTATATTGCCTGAAATTTTATGAAATATGTAGAAATTCATAAAATAAAAGCAGAAAATTTAAAAATCAATTTTAAACATTTATAAGAATATAAATGAAACCAAGTACGGATAGCTTGCAATCTGTATTTTTTAAGAAATGTATGGTTCCTGTTTACTTTTCTCTCTTTTTTATTATTATTATTTTCTTTTATTCAAGTTGCTTAGGTATTAAAGGCTGTCAATTTTAATTTTCATAACAGCTATATATTGTAACAGATGAAAAATAAGCTTTACATTGTACTGTTAAAAATGTAAAATAAGATTGTTTTAATCTGGGTCATAAAGAAAGACAAAGAGGATCAGATATTATCAATTCGTTTTATACACTAACACATCTATAATAAATTTCCAGTAGCATTAGATATGTGTGCATATATGTTTATCAATGGTTAAAGTATTATTTTTACTAATGGATATATCCCCATCAAGAAAATATATTTATGTTGATGTGTCAACTATATTCTGCATAAAGAACTAATCCATAAACCTGCACACACATTAATGTTCATAATACAATTATAGAATGCAATCAGTAAAAACAAACACTCCCTTAGTTTATAAAAACATTAGTCACAGCTTCACCAATCTCATATACAGAAAGAATATTGAATCAAAAATTATGTTGTAAATAAAAATACTTAATCAGTAACAAAGGTAAATAACTTCAATCAAAACATGTTAATCTTATATATATATATATATTTCTTTGAATACAACAATTATATGCTTGAAAGAGTTAATCAAAAAGTATTTCACAGTATATATTGTTTTCCAAAATGCTAGTTCAAATAACAAACTTGTTACTAAAATATTTAAATCAACAAATTAATTTTCATTGCACATCTAAATTAATACTTTAATATATGATTCAAAATATGAAAAAAAAAATACAACATAACTGACCATAAAGAGTTATGAATAAAAAATTATAAAAAGTATAATTTAAAATACATAAATTAATTAAACAACTAAATTTTAAATATAATAAAAATACCCTCCTTTTTATGTTATATCAAGTGAAACACATATATTTTATTATTCAAACATATGGGGGGGGGTGTTTTCTTAAATGGAAATTCTCTAGCCAGTTTATCACTATTTCTTAATAATCCTTTGTTGTTTAAAATGATGCTTTTTTATATTTTAAATAAAGATAGTTTCTTGTAGTCTAGACAGATTTCATTATATATATATTGAAACCGTTATGGGTTTCATGGCATACAACAGCATAGCATGGTAGTGTGTATGCACTTATAAATATAAAGTTGAAAGGAAAAATAGAAATAGACAATTTTTTGTAGAAATTTCTACATCACACTGGAATAACAGCAAAGAATAAATAATTTTGAATTTAAATTTTTTTATTACAAATTAAATATTTTTAAAAAGGTCTAATTACTGTTTTATTAATTCTGATTTTGAAATTAAAACAATCATGTTTTTATGTTACAATAGATATCCTGGTAATTATCAATTCCACTATCTATTTTAGAAATCTTTTTTTAGGATAAAGCTTGTATAGCATTCCACTAAGTGGTTTTTCAAAGGAAAAACATTTAACTAATGTATTTTTTGTTCCCACACCCTGGTTGTAAAAGAGTTGAAAAAAGATTAAAGGGTAGTTAATTAAATGGTTCAGGATAGTTCTTAAGAGTTCCAAGAGTTGGACAGATTAAGACAGAAGCTACTATGAAAATATAACTGAAGGCAATGAGGGCAGTCCTGCAGTTGCTCCATAGTTCAATACAGCGGAGTTTGAATTCACATGGAAGAGAATGGTCAACTTCCAGTGTTTCTTAACCCTAATGTGGACAAAATGCATTACTTGCCTGAAGTCTATCCAATCCCAGACTAAATGATGCAATTGAATGTCAGCAGTTGGCAGAATTATACCTTTCCCGGTGATGACTATAGCCAGTGTTATGTAAAAGGTGCCAGTTTACCCATGAGAATCCATCAGCTTGTTGAAGAATTAGTTTATACAGATGCTGATTAATCAATATGCAGAGAAGCACAAATAAACATATATATATGAAGAATAGCTGATGAATACAGTGATACATATACTGAAAATATTTTAAAAAATTTCTTAGGGAAAATGACAATTAATATCTAGAATTTAAAAGTAAAACAAGTAAATATTTTTTGCTTGAATTAAAAATCTAAAAGTAAAGAAGTGATTCATCTCCAAACTTATTTCTAGATTGGAAAACAAAAAAAACTTGCTGGAGTATTTTTTTTTTAAAGATGTTTATAATTAATCAAAAGTAACCTGTCAAAGATGTAATTTTTTTTTTTTAGAAAAGAGAAGAAAAAAGACAAACTTTTACTATTGAAATAATGAATGGACTTCATGGAATTAATAATGAAAAGTATAATGGTTTAAATAATTTTATTATTTTAACAAATTAAAATATATAATATAAAGTTCATTGTGCACATAATTTCCATGTTTATATATATGTTAAATTAGTCATTAATTACATATTATAAAAAATTAATAGGTTTATAAATTCAAATATGTTAATAAATTAAGATAACACATGTCTGTGCATTGATATATAGATGTTTTATGTAAACCCATTATGAGCTATTTGTAATCATTTTTTTATTTTATGACAGTTCAAACATGTTAATAAATAGTATGCACATCTGTGTGCTGATATCAATGTATGTGAAGTAGTCACACATATGTTAAAATTAATCTTTTTATATGACAATTCAAATGTTCATTTTATATTATACTGCATGTCTGTATGTTGATAGTTTTATGTAGTTATTAGAAAATATATGTAAATCACCACATATTAATCAAAATCAGGTTTAATTTATATGTGCATAGCCATATTCTGCAGACCTAAGTTTCAGTTTTTTTGTTATTAATAAATTAATCTTATTATTAAAATTATTCCATTGAACTTAATCCTGGTTTTTAGAATATTATATGTTGCATCATCTCTTGCTCACAATAAGTTATACAGCTTGTGGTCTCTGAGCTAGATTGAAGCATAATGGTGTTATATAAAAGAGGATTATATTAGTTTATGGGTATACAATTGATGATGATGATGCTGGATTGAAGCAATGGGAATATCCTTTAAAGTAAATGCACATTTTATAGTTTAGTATTCATTTGGAAATTAAGTTTATAGTTGGCCAGTAGATTAATGGTACTAAGTGGCCAGAGCAATGATGATGATCATATTTTAATAACCCAGAATTAGTTTGATATATATTCTGATGGATTAGCACTTAAGTTTATGCATCCAGATTAATGTTTAAATAATCTGCCCCAAGCTGGTAAGGGTTAAATAGTTAGCTTGGTATATAGTAGACCCAATTCAAACCCAGTCATCAGATTGACTGGCAATTTATTTTATTATTAATCATTCATGATGATGAATGAGTATTTTGGGTAATGCTGCCTATACTTAATAGCTGTGCTGATCTCTAAGTGATCTCTCATGGAGTGATCTCATGTTCATTCCTTTATCATCTTATGGAGTGATCTCATGTTCATTCCTTTAAATTTTAAATTTTGATTACTTGGAGTTGGTGAGCATGAATGAGTGCCATCATCCCAGGTGGATGCATCCCCTATATTTTCTGTATCATAATATATGTAGTCTGTGTTTGTGAGAGAAAAAGAGAGTTCATACAATTGTATTAGGCAATATAAAAATTATAAATTCATTTAGTTTAAAGTTATAGTTGAAATTTTCAATTATAATCTTCAATAGGCTTTTCATTTAGTTATTAATTATGATAAGATAAATTATCCATAAAGCTTGAATTTCTGCCTCCCATGAGATTTATTAGATGATCTTCTTTCTCATTTATTATGAATAGTTAAAAGATAATGCAATCAAGATTCTTTAACAAATTGACACCACAGTTACTGCATGAAACAGCAATTGTCACGTTCTGCAGTTTTGCTGCCATGAACTGTGGCCTTCTTTAATACATACTTTGAATAAATCATATAGCATAAATTAAAATATATTTATATAATAATACATAAAAGCTCTTTTCATCAAATATCAATTTTTGCCCTTTTCAATGTGATGGAATTATGACAGCAATAATTGTATATATATAATAACAATAATAATATATAAAAATTCTTTTCAGCAAATATTGATTTTAGCCCTTTTCAATGTGTTGAAATTGTAAAATAGTTACAATATATCAAAAAGTGCAAAAATCAATATTTGACAAAGAGCTTTTATGTATAGTAGTAGTAGTAGTATGTTATGATGAAATGCTGCCTAACACTATAGTAGTAATTATAAATAAAATATAAATTTGTATATCATTGCAATACTAGGCAAAAAATAATTTTATTAAAATTCTTCCACAACTATAGTTTCATCTATTAATAACTAGATTTTTCAAATGAAATTCAACTAAAGATAAAACAAATTTTGTTTGTATATAATTGTTGTATGTTTAGTTGAATTTCATTTGAAAATGTCTATTTATTAATAGATAAAACAACAGCTGTGGAAGAATTTTAGTAAAATTTTGTTTTCTGATTAATATTGCAATGTTATATGAATTTCTATTTTATTATTATATATATACATAATTAGTGCTGTTATATAACGATATTTTATTTTATCCCATGATTTATTTAATATATGAAAAAGCAGCATAATGGATTAAACTCCCATTCTTGATAATCCTTTAAATAGTAATTGATTAAGAATTGATAGAAACTCAATGAAATTTTCAAGCTTGTATGAACTCACAGCCTACAATGGAAAGCTACTTTTAACAACAAATAAACAAAATAATTGATTTATTGACAAAACAACAAATCAACATCTTTTTTCTTTAATTTACTCAGATCTGGGAAACAAAATTCATTAACTTAATATTAACAAAAGAAATAAAAGTATCTTCTTATTTTTCATCTTTTACTTCCTTTGCATTTCTTCATATATTCATATATATTGCCTACAATAACTCCCCTCATATACACTTTAATGAAAATTTTTTTGTAATAATTCCTTTATTTTCCTGACAGTTTCGACTGTCCTGCAGTCTTCATCAGAGATACAATATTGAAGGATATAAACATATAACCATTACTTCATATATATATATACATACATATGTATATCGAAAATATATACATACATATCCTCAAAAACTTACATATATTTATACACATATACATACACATATATAATCCATATATATGCATCCACACACACATATATAACCTATACATAAATATATATATACGAAAAACATATCAAATACACAATTTATATATTTTTTTTAAAAAATCTATTTTATTTTTAAAAATTTTTTTTTGGTTGTTTTCTATTCTATTGTGTTACCATTTGATGGCATTGATAGGGCGAGGCCTGTGATTCTATATAAATATCAGCTTTAGTTATGTAATAGGAAATTATAGTAACTAATAGTAAATAATATTACTATTTAAACAAAATTTCAAAATTCACATTAAATTTTAAAATGATACCTGAATAATTTACATTTTTGTTTGACAGTAATTAATCATCAAATGGGTTGTTTTTGTTTGCGTGTATCTATAAAGATTTATGGCATTTTTTAAATAGAAAATAATACACAATTATACATTTTTTAATTTACAGAAAATTTTTTAATTCACACTAAATTTTAAAATGATACCAGACTAATTTGCTTTTTTTTTTTGACAGTAATTAATAATCAGACACTGGGTTGTTTTTCTTTGTGTGTATATATAAAAAGTAACTTGTCACGGACAAATTCTCGCGAAAATGTTACTTTTTGCATGATCATCAAAATACTGCTGTGCCGCACCCTTAAAAGCAATTTGTGAGGGTTACACACTCATAATGGAACCATCACAACATTGTTAATAAAGTTACAATGTAACAGTAGGTTAGAGCACTTGAAAAAAAATACCTTTGTAATAAAATTTTAAATAATTACGACAGGTTAAAATCCACACTCTCACATGAAAGTATAGAGAAAATAGACATTCTAGCTTATGAGAAAGTTAATAACATAACCAACTAGGGCAACCAATAAAGGCATTTGTCTGTGCTTTTAGCATAGAAAAAAGTCAGAACGGCTAGCCAGCAGGGACTCTTTCTGTGTTTTATCATAGAAAGAAGCCTCTTAAGTTGGCTGAGGCCACCACCTGACCCACTGTAAGGACTCTTTCTGTGTTTTATCGTAGAAAAAAGCCTCTTAGGTTGGGTGAGACCACTGAAATGGTATATTTCTAGGAATTGACCTAGAAATAGCTCCATCATATGGCTGACACGATAGAATAGAAAACCTTTTTTAAAAAAAACTATCCTTTATTACTTCTTCATCAATTTAACTTTATTTTCTACTTTACATCCTTCATCTTTTCTTTCTATCTATCATTTTACATTATTATCCAATATATTTTATTATCTTTTATTTTTTATTTTAATACATATAAATTTAACTTTTGCCATTTTATTATTTCTAATCTTATTCTTTATTAATTTTTTTTTATTTTTAATAATTTTGCTATTCATTTAAACTTACGGATCTTAATTTCCTCTACCTTTTAAAATAACTGATTTTTAAAAAAATTCTTATCTTTTTTTTATATATACTCCCTTAATTCAACTCCCTCTATTATCAATTTCCTTAACTTTTAATTCTATATGAAAATTTAATCTTACAAATCTTTATATATAAAACATATTTACAATTTTTCACCTATATCAACATATTAAACCTTTTATATACTTATTTTATTTTTACTAATAATAATCCTATAAACAAATATCATTTTAAACTTATATTTTTTATTCAAACCTCTATCCATATGCCTATAAATTCCCTTTACATATATATACACCCTAATCTTTTATTACTAATAATACTTTTATAAAAATAATGTTTTACACCCCCCTCTCTATTCAAATTTAGTTTTATCTTCTTAATTAATATTGCTTCTTTTATTTTTCTACCTCTTCTTTCATTAGTATATCCAATCATAGTATAAATTTGGTTTTAGTTTCTTAACTAATATTGCTTCTTTTATTTTCCTATCCCTTCTTTCATTAGCATATCCAATCATCTTTATACTATGATTGGATATACTAATAAAAGAAGGAATAAAAAAATAAAAGCAATATTAATTAAGAAGATAAAACCAAATTTGAATAGAGATTGGGGAAAACATTATTTTTATAGGAGTATTATTAGTAATAAAAGATTAAGTATATGTTGTGCCCATTTCAATTTAACCAGTGGCTAAATTTGTAGTCTTGTGCATGAAAGGAAATATGAAACAAAAATCATCATCACATTTTTATATAGGAAAGGAGGCTGTAGGGCACCCAATATTAAACCCTACAGGATCAAGTCCCAAAAGCCTAAGACAGAGAGTGGGAAAAACAGTTATGTTCTTTATTCGTTTGTGTGTTAACAAAACTCAAAAATAGTACACCTTTTAATTATTCAATAGTTCTTTTTAAAAATAAGATTATAACACATATAGGCAGTTGTCTGTGGACAAACTATTTAGTTTGTCATTTTCATATTTCAAATATTAACTTTCTTCAAAATTAATCTACACTTGCTAGATTCTGCTAGTTTTTTCTCTATTTCTATTTTGTTTTCCATGGTTAGAATTTGGGTTTAAAAGTTTTAAGGATTTAATTTTAAATATTAAAAGTATAGTTTCTAAGAAGCATTCACATTATTTTAGTAGGCCAGTTTTTATAAATGATTTGAATGACAGAGTGTGTGTGGTTATATTGCATAAATAAATCTACAGTTAGTTATACATACTGGAAAAAAACAGACAATTCTGTTAAATTATTATTTTTTACTCAAAGGTTTTTTTGCTGTAAAGACTTCTTGTTTATATCTGTATTTCTTAAAACTCAAAAGGTGAGAAGTCCAGCTGAAAATCTTCACATCAGAGAGAACAAAGAGAAGAAATGAAATTTTATAGTGCGAAATTTGTCATTAGGGTGAGAAAAAAACCATTAAGATAATATTCCTTCAAAACAGAATAATTTGTCCAGAAATTATGTTATTGTGAATTTATTATTTTTTTTACCAGCAGTTAAAAAAAACATGATCAGTCTAATTAGATGAGTTGATTAAAAATAAAAATATAAAAGGGCCTGGAATGTCAATTGGATTAGTTTTTAAATATTGAAACTGGGGAAAAGACAAGCTTTAAATTCTGCAAGATATCCATTTGAAATTATTTTTTTATATAATTTTTTTTAAAGATTTATATAATATAGCTAAATGGCAGATTAAAATCTATATATATTTCATCTGGCTATCCAAGCAGCCATCAGCCAACACATCATATAAAAAAATTGTCTGAATTAAAAGTATTCTACAGCTTATGATTGATTGGGAGAAATAAGATTGAAGTGGTTGACTGCTCATCCATGTTTTAAATAGAACAAAACATTCACCTGCATTGGAAAGCTGAATGAAAATAAATAATCTACTGATCAGTATTAAACCATGCTAGTTCAGTTATCCCAGTGACCGAGTTTAAACCCCAACAAAATTATAAATATGAGAACAACAGATATCCTCCATCTATTAGAACTATGCTGAACAGGAAAAGAAGAAACAGTTCAGTGCCAAATGGTTCCTACTGAGAAAATAACTTCATTATCATCACCATAAAAGAATTACAAACCTCAAGTCAAGCAAAGAAAGACTGTTCCAGTGAACCACAAAAATTGGTCATATACCCATGGTACAGATTGGTATGTGTTTGCTGCAAAAATGTAGACATTTAACAAGCTGAGTTTGAACTCTTGGAAGCCTCAACAAAATAAAAGGGATTGGTAATATGAATTTTCATTATATATTTTTCTTTTTATGATATTCGGGATTATTAGTAAAATTTTTAGCAATAAAGTTTTGTCTTTTCTTATGTCTGAACTTTAAGAACCAAAATCGAGTTAAACCAAGAATTTCTTCAGTAATAATAGCTATAAGCTTGATTAATGATTTTATGTATGCTAAAATTATTATACCCGCTTATTGATGAATTTTGTTTTCTAAAGGGTATTATTGTATATTAATCTAAATTTATGATATGTTGTTAATATGTAAAAGAAATTTTTTTTTGTATTATTTGTTGTTGTTTTTTAAATAATATTTTATTCCTAATGGGGGTCAATACACACATACACGGTAATATAATACTCGCCACATGTATATACTTGCATATGAATGTGATAATAATAGACATATAGCATTAACGATATTACATGTTTTGTTTTTGAGTTAATGAGTAGCAATCTCAATAGCTTAGAAAGGGGGAATAAGCAATTCAAAACTTGTTTCTGGAAATCTTTTTCTTTTCGATTTAACTAACACTTTTTCTAATTAATCATTCTATTTTATATGTTAAGTTTAGATGTATAAAGAGCTAAAAATATGTGTGCACAAAGAGTGTTTATTGTTTTTATATGAAATATTTTTCTTGTGGATAGAAAATTTTAGCAATTTGTTATCCAAATTGATATACATTATACTATGATAAACGTTGGATGTTGTCATTAATGGGAAAGGGGGAAGAATTTAATATTAATCTTATGATTTCAATATAATAACTTACAATTATTAGTCATATAAATTTTCATTTATATCTTTAGATTGTGTGTATATGTTAGTAACGCAGTAATAAATGTTAATTTCTTTTATTAAATGAGGCGTATATTTTCATTAAGAGTATTCTTTATTAGTTGTGATCATTCATCATCACTGGTGAATATTAACTGTTTAAGTTCTAATTTAGATATACTAAAATTAGCCAAATAGTTATGAATTTCTAAAAACTAAATTTCATGTTAAGCTTAGTTCTAAAGCTGTGGCTGGAAGTACCATCATCGTCATCATCACGTTTCTCAATTAATGAGCTAGATAAATGTTTAAAGGCCATAAATAAATAAGGATTTCATGGTATTTGGTTGTCATTTGTGAGTCATTATAATAACCACCATTCCATCATCTACATCATTCAAGGATGAGTGAATTGCCACCCTAAATTAATAGTGTAATACGAGCTAGTAAAACCTATGAATGTATTAAAATGCATTTATCATATTAAAATCTAGGAGATAATTTCGATCTGACGAATTTTATATACACCACTATAGCTTAAGGATGTTTTGTGTTTACCTTAATGTTAGTGCATATGGTGATATGGGTCTAAAATCAAAAATCCTACCTTTTGTTAAAAATAAGTTACCAAATGGGTTTAAACCCGATACATTTGAAAAAGTTATAAAATATAACTTTGTCTAGGTTCATATAACCTAGTGGTGCCCTGCTAGACCATATTCACTCCGTATTCCCTTATTATTATTCACTTAGATGTTCACTTAAAATAAAACCAAGAGATAAAAGTGGGTAAAATTTACTGTTGGATTTATTGAGGAAGTATTTTCATTGGGTTACCAAGATACTCACCCACTTGATGTTATTTCATATGTTGTAATGACGTAATAGTTTATTTAAGTTACAATGTGTTCCTACTTATTTATTGAGGATCCAATGGCTGCCTAACTAGGAATTGAAATAGGCCAGATGCCAGATAACTGAAATGACTAGTTTTTAATCATTATTATTATGAGATTATTTTGCCATCTTGGAGTTGGTTTATATCTATCTCATCATCATTTTTCTCCCTCAAGACACAGACATTATATATATATATTGTGAGGATATTAAGTGGATATGTTATGTTAGCTACAATGTATTAAAAATCTTAAGTAGAAATTAATTTAAGTTACAATGCCTTTTGATTGATAATAAAAATTTTGGTTACAATGGTGTTTAATTATTTTAGTTACAATGATTTTAAGGACAACTTGTTTAAATATTTTAGTTACAATGGATGTTGAATTAATTATTTTAAGTACAATATATATAGGTGTGTATATACATATGTATAGGGATTGTATAGGCATATGAAGAAGTTTGAATAAAAAATAAAAAAATATATTTAAAATAGTATTAGTTTATAGGATTATTAATAATAAAAATAAAATAAGTATATAAAATGTTTAATACGTAAAAATAAATAATAATTGTATATATATAAAGGTTTGTAAGATTACATTTTCAAATAGAATTAAGAGTTAAAGAAATTGATAATAGAGGGAGTTGAATTAAGGGAGTATATATAAAAAGATACGAAATTTTTAAAAAATCAGTTATTTCAAAAGGTAGAGGAAATTAAAATCAATAAGTTTAAATGAATAGGAAAATTATTAAAGAGAATAAAAATAAAAATTATTAATAAAAAATAAGATTAGAGATAATAAAATGGCAAAAGTTAAATTTATAGGTATTAAAATCAAAAATAAAAGATGATAAAATATATTAGATAATAATGTAAAATGATAGATAGGAAGAAAAGATGAAGGATAAAAAGTAGACAATAAAGTTAAATTGATAAAGAAGTAATAAAGGGTAGTTTTTAATAACAAATTTTTAAAAATTAAAAATAGGTTTTTAAAAAATATATAAAATTGTGTATTTGATATGTTTTTTGTATGTATTTTTATATATTTGTGTGTGGATGCATATATATGTATATATGGATTATATATGTGTATGTATGTAAGTTTTTGAGGATATGTGTGCATATATTTTTGATATACATATGTATGTATATATATTTTTATATGTATATGAAGTAATGGTTATGTGTTTACATCATTCAATATTATAGCTCTGATGAAGACTGCATGACAGTCGAAACTGTCAGGAAAATAAAGGAATCATTAAAAAAAATTTTGCATTAGTGTATGAGGGGAAATATTGTAAACAACAAAAGAAATAATTCTTTTGAAATTACATAATTTAAAAAAAAAAGATTAATTACATTACTTAAAGTAACATGTTTTAAATTGATATTAGAAAAATTATTAGTGTATTTTAAAACCAAAATTCAAAAAGTAACATTCATTTCTTTCTTTTTTACATGTAAAAAAAAAAAATGGAAATATAAAATGGATATGTTCTAATAAAATATTTTTATAAGAGTTTATTCTCTTTCGTTTGTGTATTATTATAGTGTAAAAATATATTAATCCAATATTAGTAAAAGAATTTAAATTATTTATTATTATGTGATATTATAAATGATGAGATTAGAGCATCTCATTATACAATATATTAATTAGCCTTTGGTAAAAATTCATAAAACTGTTGTGGTGAATATTCATAAAATTATTTTCTTGCTTAAAAAAATAGATATAAAAAAATCATATTTATCATAATATTTATTATATTTCTTTAAATTTATTATCTGTAATTTGTAAATATTAAAATACAGTCAGATATAATTTTATTCTAATTTTGTTAATTCTTTTCAATACTTTGTTTCTTAATAATCTCTTTGATTTACAATAATTAAAAATTATGCAATAAATTCTCTTTCAGCTAGTAATGCATAATATTCTTGCATATATATAAACATTAAAATCATAAGGCTAAACTAGTCTATAAATAATGAAAATTATTCCAAATTCACAACTCAACCAGTCTAGCCAAGAAAATAAATGCTAAAACACTACCAACAATTTCATTGCTACAAGCAGACATCTTAATTGTAAAGAACTACAACATATTTAAACTAAACATTAGCCACAGTTCCACTTATTTACCATACATCTTTAATATTAAAAAAACCTTTAATTAAGTTAATTGCTTCAGAATCATATATTTTTAATAATAAAGATTCTTTAATTCTTTTTATTTTATTTCACTCAAAGAAGACAACCTTAGCTTCATCAAAATTAATAGTGTACATATACACTATTAGGTATATATATGTCAGAATAGTTTGAGCTTACATGAAAGAATAAAGATACATAAAAGTAGGGTTAGAAATAAATATCTTAGTTCTGATTTGTATATCCATGAAAAAATACAGGCCACACTATTAATTTTGATGAAGTTAAAGTTTTCTTTGAGAGAAATGAAATCAAAAGAATATTAGAAATATACAATTCTGGAACAATTAACTTATTTAAAAGTTCTTTTAATAATAAGGGTGCATGGGAAGCAGAATTGTGGGGAATGTCTAGTTCAAATATATTGTTGTTTTATAGTTCTTTACACTTGAGAAGTCTGCTTGTAGCAATGAAACCATTGGTAGTGTTTATTTTCTTGGCTAGTCTGGCTGAGTTGTGAATTTGGGGTAATTTTGATTATATATATATATTAAGGAGAAACAATGCATAACACTAGTTGAAATTTCTATAAAATATTTGAAAAAGGAAGTGTGGCTGAAATAATATAGCAGTGGAGTATTCAGAATATTTTATAGATTTCTGCTAGTGTTATGCATTATTTCTCTTTATTATATTAGTGTTTGGAGAGTAAAAATGACTACTGTACAGTCTTTATAAGTATGTATAAAATTAAACATGTTTATTTATTTGAAAGTTAAGATTTTTTCTGATTTATTTTCACAGTCCTTGTTTAAACTACATATAAGACCGTTGCAGTATACATTCAAGAGGGATTCTTTGAGAAGGGGGATGGTTGAATGGGCTGCAAAATTCAAGCTTTTATTTATTTTAAAGGGGGATTGTAAATGAAATAATATAGTTGTGGGGCATTTAAAATAAATATATTGTAACACTCTCACACAAAATGGCTGTAGCTGAGGATTCAGCACAGCTAATCTTTCTAAGATTAAACTTATATATATTAGATATATCAAATAGATCGTAATGAGATATATATTATAAATATTTATATATGTTGCATAAATAACTGGGTTGGTCTATGGTATATTCCTATTCACACCTATAATACAAGTATATATACTATATGTATAACTTTTATGCGCACAACAAAGCTATAAACAAAGCTATAGAGTTGCATTATATTATTACTTATGAGATTGTAGTAACATTTGTTTATGTGTTGGAACACTTTTTGTATTTATATTATATTATTAATTGTAACGTTCCGATATACGTATACATAAGTGTATGTATTTTTTTTTTTTTGAAAAAAAAAAAATTTTTTTTTTGATAGCAAGAGTTTAAATTTTTTTATCCATTATAGTTTGGATTCTTAATTAATTAATCTTGAAGTATGAAAAACTTTTGTAAATTGTAATTTGCTTTTAAAAGGGGGGGGGGGATACTTTGTATAAGAGAAATTTTTTACTTTATGTTTGTTTGTAAAAATAAAATCAAAAGAGGTTGTTTTTATCTAGAGAATGAAGGTATAAAATGTGATCTAATTAGCCAAGATGGAAAATATATAATTTCAAAAATTAGAAAAAAGTGTACTTTAAAACATAAAATTAAAAGGAATGTACATAAAGTATAAGTAATGAGTTGTTGGTTGATGCAATAGCTCATAGGGTGGTTATTAAAATTGGGCTGGTGGGTGGACCATGTGAGCTACATACCAGGTGTGGAGAGTTCAGTTAAGTGCTTGCCTGTCCAAGTAATTGCACTGTCTATTTTTTGCAGAGAATTCAGTTGGTTCTTACTTGTCCAAGTGGTCTGACTGCCTATTTTTGCTGAGATCATTCATTATTATATTTTGTTCCTGCCACCATCATTAGAAAGCAAAAGAAAAACGAAATGATGGTTGAAATTTAATCATTCATATGTGGTGTTGCTATTAAAGAAATCTTGGGAAAAGTTGTCGAAACTAAAAACAAGAAAATAGAGAATGACCATTTCTGTCATAACTGCTGTTATGAACCTCCAAGGGAATGACGTCATTGTTAGACATGAAGCAAAAGTTTCACAGAGCTCATAAATAGTCAACAAGTTGTCTCTCAACCTTGGAAAATCATACTAAAAATCCGTAAGCTGTGTTTGATTAACTTACTATTCGTAATTTACAATCTGATGAAATTATAAGTAAAGTTGATTTTCCATGGTAAAGTCTGCCATGGGAAATATACATACTTGGAAACGATAACAAAGTACTTTAGAAGAGATACCAGATCAAGATGGCCATACCTGACAATCATGGAGTAGACTACTGGCAACAGTACACCTGCCTGTTCAGCCTTGAAGCCCAGAAAAAATTTAAGAGAAACCAGCATACCCTGATGGAAAAAAGACTCTACTATGTGTATTGGTGAAAGGAAGCCCTATCCGTCCTGTTGAGTGGTTATATGGTCCACTTTAAAGTCAAACCCGAATGAAAGTCAGAAGCTCAGATGAGTGTATATTTTGCAATATTAATTTTGTTTCTATAAATAATTTATTTTGTCTTTGCTTATTTGTATATTACAACTATTAATCCTTTTATTTAATCTTTTAGTAAATGTATATGAGATGGCATTTATATATGTATATAACTTAGATCCACCACATGCAGGATCCTTCTATTTCTTAATTCTTTAAACCACTATGGCAACACCTCATGTTGAGTGTTCTATGTCTGTATTCTTTATACATCATTTTATGCATCCAAAATAAAGAGACGTACATGTTTGTCATATATAAAATATAATTTGAGCACAAGAATATTGATGTGCCCATAATATTAATATTTATAAACCAAAGGAATAGACTTTAGATATACTTGTAAACCTTGAATTATTTTTCTTTTTGAATATGTTTGTCACATATACTTAATTTATTAGTTTGTTATTCTTGAAAAATAAAAATTATATTATCTTCTAGATGTCTAAGAAAATCCTGAGGCGGGAGGAGGGGTTCTTTTTTTTCTTATAAAATACCATATATTGATTGTAACAAATTGTTGCCTATAATGATATCCTCCCCGCCTATTCTTACTTCTTTGATATAGGTGTCTGTCCTAATGCTTATAGCTGATGATACATTTTAAAACTTTATTTTTATTGCATGTTATTACTGTGTATAATGTAATTATAAGGGATTTGATCCCAGACTTTCATGCTCCCTTCAGCCAACCAATCCATCTCACACAAACAATACACATGACCACACACATATGAAAAAGATAAATAATCTCCAAAATATGCATTTCATGCTGAACCAGCACTCATCACTTGGTCCCGATCACCATCTCCTACACATATATATTGTACCGCTAATGAATGGCGCTCCATAAAATTGTTGTTTACAACGATTAAAATAAAATCATATATTTAAATAACCGAAAAAGTTTGAAATTAAAAACATTTCATTTGAAAAAATAAATAAATAAAAAGAAATTAGAAGGTTTAAGAGTAAGTCGGGGGGGGGAGAGAATTTAACTTAGAACAGTTAAAGCTACAAAAGTCTAAAAATAAATCTTTTACATGAAATGAATAATACTAATACTCTCTTTTCATTCAATTTAAAGAAAGAAAAAAAAGAAATACCAAAAACTAAAAAATCTCTTTTCATTTATTTAAAATAAAATAAATATATGTGTGCATAAATAACGAGTTGATTGTAAATATAAAAAAAATAATAAAATGGGTGCATGTTGAAAAAATAAAAAAAATAAAAGTTAAATATTAAAAATAAATAAAAGTGTATAAGTTAAAATTTTCCCTCAAGGATTGCATATACTAATAAGCCACAAAAGAATGGAATTAGCAATGGCTTCTAATTAAAACCCCATAAACAACAGGGATTAGCAATAACTACTGATTAAAATCCATAAACAGGATTAAGTAAAAGGCATCTTAAGAATTTAATCAAAGCAGTGGACAAATTTAAAAACTAATTAAAGAAATGACCACAAGGTCATCATATAAATAGGGTCAAAAATTTTGTCAGTCAGTGATACACATATCTAGAGTCAGTCCACGTATCTAAAGTCAATCACCTGTTATACATATTTGTTAATGAAGACAATGCAGTGTTGAGCAGTTTTCAGAGCATGTGATGTGCTCCAACCTTCATCTGCAAGAACATCAGCAGTCTGTCCGATAGAAGCAATGCCCATTTAATAATTTAAAGCCACCAAAAAGTGTCTAACTGCCTGGAACCGCATTCGTCAAGACCGCATCAAAAGCCTAAAATCCAACCAGTTGGTAAAACACACATGAAGCAGCAAACAGCAAGAAGCCACTATGGTCAAACTCCTATAGGTAATAAATAACATTTTCTTATTCCAATTTCTGATATCAATTAATATAGCCATTGCAATCTTTAAAGCCTCCAGAGTCAGTAAAAAAAAGTGAACTCTATAACATGCATAAAATGAACTATTGATGTGTGTGTTTTAAACGCTTTGTACTTATTTTATTGTATATTATTAAGAATGTGTGTGTGGTTATTGTAAATATAAAATTATTGTTCATTTAATTTAAAAAAATTAGTTTACAAATTATATAAAAAAATTTATTTAAAATAAAGTATTTGTTTATCAATTAATGTTGGTCAATTCTGTTACTCATACAACTAATTAAGGCAGCAATTTATTATATTATTCTTTTGATTGAGCTAGTTGGGATTTCTTAGGTGCAGAATTAGTTTGCCATCATTCAGGTACATTAGTTACCTCTTGTAATTAAATGGCACCTGGAATTTACTCTGAAACAAAAAAGTGCTTTGAATGATAGGTGTTGAATTTTGCAGTTGAGAAGATGTGGCCTTGAAACATAGTCGTAGTTATATATAGCTCTGGCTTCATCACAGGTACCCTCTGGGTATTATTCTTCTCTGCCTAAGGGACCAGTGTGGAGCAATACTTAAATTGCAGTGGAGTAGATCGAATTTATAATAAATAATGTTATAATAATGTTATATGTTATATAAAAGAAGTTTTACAATATTGTTTCACAATTTCTATTTCCGTTAAAGAGTAAAAAGTTTATGTTAGATGTTTTTATTTGATCCACTACCCAACCTGGTTCAATATATATATATATATATACAATCAGTACTTGTAAACCAAGCACTGATTTTATACATGCGAGCACTGATTATATATAGTGTGGGAGATAGTGATCTGGACCAATTGATGAATGCTGGTTCAGCATGAAATGCATATATTGAAGATCATTTACCTTTTGTAACTGTACATGGTCATGTGTATGGTTGTGTTAGATGGATTGAATGGCTGAAGGGAGCTTGAAAGTCTAGGTTCAAATTCCCTATGACTGCATCTAAACTCCAGGGATAAATTCAAATATTACAGATTCAGACTAATCCTGCCCATCCCTCTTCTGTGTATTTAAATGGACAAGATCCTATACATGAGGCATCAGAATGACTTAGGGTCAATATGAGAATGACAATATTGGCATTGTCAAGAGATTTGGGCAGTCCATCGTCAGATTTTCAATGGGATGGAAGGCTGAAAAATTGGATGGTGGAGTAGATGGAAGCCTGTCCATTAATGTTTGAAGATTTGCTATCTTAATATAAACCAAACACTGATTATATATATGTGTGTGGAAAATGGTGATCTGGATCAACTGATGATTGCTGATTCAGCATGAAATGCAGTTATTAGAGATCATTTATCTTTTCATGTGTGTGGATGGCCGAATGGAGCTTGAAAGTCTGGCTTCAAATCCCCTATAGTTACATTTAAACTCCAGAGATATAAACTATACCTGTATTTAAATATTACTACTTATGATCTAACTTCATTTTTATTAATGCAAAAAAATTTTTTTTCATTTTTTTTTTTAGACAACATTGCTTATGAGTCTGCTGACAAATTTTTTACCTTCAGGCAATTAAAACTTTTTGTTATAAAAATACTAAATCAAATTAGTTTATTTAATTAAATTTTAGCAATTTACATTTTTTAATCTTATTTTTAGTACACATTTATTACTAAATATAATGGTTTATTTTTAATTACTTACTAAAAAACTTTATATTTTTGTGTGAGTATATATGAAGATAATTTACCTTTGCAATGAAAACCTTTGTTGCCTTGAGTATGTTATCTATTACAAACTTTCTTACAAAGATATGGAATCAAAATTAGGTAAGTAAATTGTATTTTTCAACTTATTTTGTTGTACTTTATTACTTTATGTGATCAAAGTTTGGTACTTATGTATAATCCCATTTCCATACCATACCTGAAAGCTTACCAGCTTTTTTTTTAATTATCACTTTTCAGGAACGTCAAGTCAAAGTATTTGTTTTTCTCAAAATTATTTTTACCGAACATATGTTAACTTGTTAAGTTTAAAAATATATTTAAATATCCATTATAAATTTCATTCACAAAATTTAATTATTTTTTTTATATAGATCATAATATAGAAATGTTCCCACATTGTGAACACGGACATGACTTTTCTACATTTGGTGTAAACGATTGTCGGTGAGCGTGTTTGTTATTTTTTTGGTAACATTTTGCCAAAATGATTAAAATTGGGATCTTTCATTGACTGAAGAACATTGACCAGGGACCCAAGTGACAACATATGGATTCCTATTTAGCGGAATTTATCTGCCAACGACTGCATAAAGAATATGCATTTGTGGAGTGTAGCAGGTTATTAGATATTTCTATCTACAGACATGAATAACCCATATTTTTTTTATTTTCTTTAATGCACTTTAAATTAAATTTATTTTAATTACAATCAATTTTTATACTTTAGTGTAATTTCTTGTATTTTTAGAATATTACAAAAAATAAATAAAAGGGAATATTAAATACAAAAGTTTCTAGTTATTCATACTGGAAGCCCCTAAAAAGGGATATTTTTTTAAAAAAACCTGCCAAGCTTCTGATTATGGGATTAGCCACAAGTATCCAAAGTTAATTTTTATTATATGCTGAATATAATATATTTTTTTTATTAGATTATTTCACTTGCAATGATAACCTATTACAAACCATATTACAAAAAAATATTGAATTATAATTAGATAATTAAGTCACATTTTTAATGTATTTTATTAACATATATCATCAAACTTTCAAATACATATATGATGATTTGCCATATTAATTGATATTAATTTATGATTTTTACAAATGGCATAATTTTTTTCAAATTTTCACTGCTTTCATATGAACATCCTATGACATCAGTAGAACTAAAAAAATTACAACTTTTAACAAAAAAATTGTGGAGATTTTTGTAAGGATTATTATAGCAAATAGTTGTTTATCGAAGTAAAGAGTACAAATTAATATCAATTAATATGGCAAATCATAATATAAAATTTTTGTACACGGGGACTGGAAGAAATTAACAACTACAAATAGCTTAGTCAGATTATTCATACATATCGAAATATAATGGATGAAACTCTTATCAGTCTATAATGCTCTGTGTTTCTTCTGATTCCCAACCACCATGCTTCGCTGTCCATCCTTAAATCTTTCTGTAAATTTCTGTCTCTAATTTATTTATTTATTCCCTCTTTCCAACTACTTTTTGAATGTCCTCTTTTTCTCTTTCTTAGTAGTAACCAATTTAATATTTGTTTTGGTAGTCTTTCCTGAAACATTCTCTACATATCCATACCATCCCAGTTGTTTTGTTCTGATGTCATTTACTATAGTGTGATCAATATTCATTATTCCATGATTTTTTTTATTGTTCATGCAATGTCTCCTTGATCTATTTGCAGACCTTCACCAGTAATCCATTTCTCATCAATTCTGTTTCCATTCTTTCTTTCAACTGCCAAACCTCAATTCTGTAGATAAATAATACTTTTCACTACTGTGTCATATATTTGTTGTTTAATGACATGATAGATTCCAATTCCAAAATATTCTCCCTTTGATATTATTAGCTTTTCTACTCTGTACATTTTTCTTTTGTAGCTTCATCTGTTAATCCATTTTATGTAATCATCATGCTTAGAAACATATTTTCTATATTTGTCATCCATTGTCCATATTATATCTTGTTGTATTATTTCAATACAAATTTTTTGTTCTTGTTATATTTATTTCCATGTCTTATTTTCTATATTCCTCTATTAATTTTCTTGTCATATAGTTCAAATCATTGTGATCTTACACTAAAACTATTCGGTCATTAGCATAGCACAATGTATAAAGTGTTTTATTATTATGTGGAAGAATATCCATTTTATCACATTCCCTATTCCATATTTTAAGAGCTTGTTCTAAATAAAATTTAAAAAATGTACATATAAAGGTAACAGGCCTGTTTAAGTCCTTTGGTTATTTGTATATTACCTAATATTAATCATAGAATAACTTAATATTAAAGAATATATGCTTATATGTTTGAAAAAAAAATTTTTAATATGATGTGTTTTGCCAATCCTTACTTATGGATCCAAGACTTGACAATTAACAGAAGGGTAATATAGATTTCATACCACTCAACAAACTATGGAGAGATGTATGTTGGGAATAACAAGAAGAGATGTAAAGCAAAATACTGAGAGAACAAACACATATCAATGACATCATTCAAAAAATTAAGACTGAAAATGAATCTGGGTTGAACATATTTCAGAAGAGATAATAATAGATGGGCAGTTAAAGTCTTAAACTATATCCCAAGATTGATAAAGATGGAGAGAGACCACATGTGAGATAGATGAGTTAAATAAACTTTGTTGGAGTAATGTTGAGAGAAGCCATGGATCGAAGAAAATGGATTAAATTTGGAGTTTCATTTTTCCAATGCAATTGTTGAAACTGGTGATGATATGGGGACTAGTTGTAAATACAATTTGAATAAATTCACATGCTCATCACTAAAAAAGATTAATAGAAATGCCATCTAGTATACATTAAGTAGCTCCAAATTAACTCTTCAGAACTCCACTAATATTCTGACAGATTTCTTTGTTCTCACTAGATTTAAGTTTTCAATTTTCATTTTAATATTAAACCATTATTATTTATCAGAATATAATAGTAATAATCAGCCATTAAGCTAAATGCACATGCACTTTGTGGATTTTAAGTATAAATGAATACTCTCACTTCCAAATACAAGATAAATTCTTTGTAAAAAGATAGAATGAATCCATCTATCTTTTCAACCCAAACATTTATGTATGAGAGTATTCATTTATAGTTAAAATCCACAAAACGCATGTGCATTAGCTAAATGGCTGATTGTTACTATTACAGTTTATAAAACATAGCACAATATAAAATAAATATCTTATCAGAATATAATAAATTTGACCTAATTTGATAGATATTTTTGTTTAGAAATTAAATAAATTTTAAAAAATCAAATTTGATTTTCAGAATTATTTTAAAATTAGATTTTAATCAAAACAAAATTCAGGTGGAGCTGATTCAATTTGCAAAATGATTGAAATATTCTTTGTTTGATGTTTATTTTAAAAATCTAGAATTATTTTTAATAACTACTAAATCTATCAATTTATGCTTTAAAAGTTTAATTTATTTTTGTAATTTTTATATTGCTAAATATTATAACAATCTGCTAAGTGATATCATTTCTAGACAGCTGTGTTTGCCTGCGACTGTAATCTCTATAGTAACAATATTCAGAAGAATATATTATTTTATATTTAAAAATAAAACACTTCTGTAAAAAATAAATATGTTATAATATTTATTTTTCATTTCTAATAATTATTACATAATTATGATATGAATATAATCATAAATTTTCCAAAAAATCTAGTTTTTAGACCATTTGTAATAGTTTCTCGAAGTAATCTCGCAAAGTTTGAGATCGCGAAATATATAAAGGATACCCATCATCGGGGAGCTTGAAATACTTTGAAAAACTGCATACTTGATTTTTCTGCCATCTTTTGAATTTTTTTGTATTTAAAATAGAAAATAAATATACGTGAATTTTAAAGCTGTAAAAAAAAAAAAAAAGCTTTGCAGAATTTTCAGTAGAGGGTTGAAAAATGCAAATTTAACTTATAGAAATCTCAGATGTAGCTCCAATGCTTCAAAATATGTAAATGTTAAATTATCCTTAATGTTGTCTTTAAAAATAAATCAACATCTATCAACATATAAAACATAATTACAGATTTTGAAAAATATCACTGATTTAAAAAACCCAATAATGTTAAGATTGTGCTGACATCTTTGAATATTTATTTATTTACTCTTCCTAGGCCTTAAAAGAACTATAAATAAATAATAAAGTTTTTTTTTTTCCATTTGTAATTATCACATCCAAATGCCACTTAAATGATAACAAATTTAAAAAAAAAAAAAATTAGAAAAATCAAATATGTCAATCAATAATACATAGCAAAGATCCTAAACTAAAATGTTAAATTATATCCAACATTAATTTAATCAAAAAATTTACAAACCTGAATATTAAATTATCTATTATTTTTACGAATTGAGAAAAAATTGGCCTTACAGGCTCATTAGTACTCACGTCCATGGAAATCGTTAGTAAAAGATGAAAGATTTATCTAAAATGTGATATATCATTTTTCTGTATAACATTATATCAGATAGAGTAATATTTGCTGAATTCTGTATTTTAAATTAAATTAACATGAATAACCCCCCCCCCCCAGGAAACCTTCAACAAAATTAATGGAAATACAGAGTGAAACTTCATCTGGTGAAATATCAAGTTCACTTTTTATCAATGTTCGCAGCATTATGCTTGTAAGTAACAAAAAATTAAAGAACGGGTGAATCAATTCTATTCTTGACCATTTGTCAATAATGTTATTTATTCACAACCTGGGGAGTTTATCCCATTAATTACTTTTACTTAAAAAAAATAAAGCTATCACATGTGCAATAAATTTAGCATTTAAAAATACTTTACTTCCTGAATCTTATGCAAATTAGTTGATTTGATTTCATAAAGATTTAAAAAAATGTTGTAGCAATAATATTTTGATAATGCAAAACAATCATCTTTTAAAAAAATTTGTAAATATGCTAACCAAATTTTAGCACGATTATCTGCCATATATACGAACATTAATACATTAGATATAAACATCACTGAAGAACTTACTGCAAGTCAAATTTTAATTTTAAAGCATACTTTATTGCAGATAAAGGGTTAAATTATATTACATAATACATAAACTAATATATATATAGTATAATAATATTTTTTTTAAGGTCTAATAATTACAGTGGTGTTAGTAGCTTGACCAATCTACATGTAGCTGATGTCAGGAAGAATAAGTAATTGGCCCAGGTTCTTTATTTTAGCTAGTTTGTTATGGAAAAGTGATGGGAGCTTCTGAGATGTGAGACTAAAAAAACAAAAATTGCACTGTAGAAACCATAGGTTAAAATGTATAAATGGTAGTTATTCATGTTAGGGGAAAACCCTTTATTTATACTGTTTATGAAATAAATGTATTTATTAAATAAATGAGAGGGGGACTTGAAATCTAGTAATTAAAATTACTGTGTTTCAGTATATTTATAATGCTGGATAATTATTAACGAAATATTCCATAGTTTCTTCCTTGTGACATTTGGAATAGAAAGACATTCATAGAAAAAGCCTCAAGATTAATTTTAATTATAAAATTCAAATATCTTGGCTCCAAATATCAAAAGGTAATATTAGAAATTTAGTATAGTTTGTAGTGGGATAATTAGTTCTTTATGTACCATTACATATGCTTCCTAGTATTTAATTTTTATTTCATATAATTATTGATCTGGTGTAATATCTTTAACTATGGATGCAATTAATCCTTTAATTGGTGGTGATGTATTTAATGGATTAATGCCTTAGGGTGCAATGTGCTGAGAGCCCATTGTGTTTGGCATGTTTTCACATTATCTTGGTATCAATTAATACAGTTTTCTTGTTCAGATAAATTTATTGCATAGTAAATTTATCTTTTTCATAAAGGATACAGTGTATTTGATGGCAGGCATATAATAATAGGTTTTTCAGAAGATCAAAATATTAATGAGAGATACTTTTGCATATATGGATGTTTTAGATAATGAGTTGTTCTTTATAGAGATGAAAAGTTTACTTTGGATTTCATATCTCACAGCATTTGCAGAAAGATATATCGGAAATCCTAAGAATTTATGTGGTGAGGCAGCGAATGGACAGTTTACTGCCTGAGATTATGTTCCAGGAAGAGGATTTTTCTTTGTTGAATTTGAGAAAGTAGTTACAATTGTTCAGAATGTAAATTAGTTAACAGATATACTTTTTTATATTAGATATATATGAACTATTTTGAAAAGAAGAACTGTGTGCTGGATATATTAAATTATATACTTTTTTAATGGTAATAAGATGACTAAGTCATTCATACATGCTATGTAATTAACTATTTGATTTACAAAAGTACTATAAACTTCTGATAGTTTATTTTGGGTGCTTGATAATAATGAATTAATGTAACTCAGAAAAAGAAGTGAGCTTACGGGAGAATCCTGTGTGTAGAGTGTGTGGGGAAGAAACTGAGAGGTTTGGTGAACTTGTCTGTTGTTGAGTAAGTTTGCTAATATAGGATTTATAGGAACTTGTCAATAGGAACTGAATCAAAGGTTGGAATGATATCAAGTTGCACTATAATAGATCCTGATTTTCTAGAATATCTGATATCATCCATAGTCATTTTAAAAAGCATAATTGCAGCAGAGGTGAAACAATCTTTTTTGAACAAAATGAAAACTTGATAAATAGGGAAGGATGAGAGCTTTAATCTTAGCTTTTATTAGAAATTTAAGTTTTTAATTAAAATTATGGTCATTGAGATGAGTTGAAGATTATTAAGCATGATGGGATATTTTTTTTAAGGAAAGGCACTATTGAGACAGAATACAGCTGGTCTATACTATAGATTTGATCTGAAAGATAGTTTAGTATATTTTGGATAATAGGTATTGTAAAGAGACCGAGAAAGTGTAAATATAAATGTGGGAATTGCATGTGTTCCTGGATATATATTATTGGAAAAAGATTCTAATTTAAGTATATTCTGTTTTATAATGTTATGTCTTTCTTTTCAGAAACCAAAATGCAGAGTAAATTTAAGCTTATGTGATGCTTATAGTTTACTTTTGAAGTGATAAAATTACTTGAGAGAGCATGTTTTTACCTATGATATGTTTATTATTTTTAACAATTGAAAGTACTCTTTTATTAGTCCTATAATCAAAGACCCAGTTGGTATAGCCTTTAGATCAGTTATAAGGTTGACTTTAAAATATTTTTAATTTTTTGGTAGAGAGATATTCTGCTAGAAAATTATTGTGTTCTTTTATATTCCTATTTTAGGAACATTATTGATGGATCACATGAAGTGTTTTCATGTTTTATATAGTCTCTAACTATTGCATTTATTTTTATGAGTGTAAGATTTAATTATATATGCATTAAAAATGAGTATATCTATTATTTTGAAATAAAATTATAAATTCAAAAATAATAGCTTCCTTGGAGGTTTTGAGAAGCAGTCACATAGTTATTGACTTAACCTCTTCATTATTCCAAATGCATAATGCAATCAAACATTTTCAAAATGTAAACATCCATTTTTGACATCATATTAACGGAAATCTATGCTGGCTATGCATGTGCTTTTTAGACCTTCATTTCGGTCTTTCCGTCTAGTTAAAACTAAATTTGATTTTTCTATGATGAAAAATAAACATTTTATGATAATTTTTGTGATCAAGTAAATTGAATTTTTTTGTCTTTCTCTCTTTTTTTTATATTTACTGGAAAGGATTTCACCCTGAAAAATATAACGGTGAAAACTTTTACTTTTTCCATTATATTTTGAAAACATTATGCGAAAGCCATAGAAAAGCAATTTATTTTTCTATATTTTTTAATCTTTTCTATATTTTTTAATTATTATTTATATATATGATAAAAATATCTGAAAAATTTGTTATTGAAACTAACATATAAAAATAAAAAAGTTTGTGGTTAAATGCATTTTTTCTTATATTTTTTTCTATAATACTGAAGTATTTGAATTACATGATATTAGATAAAGATATATATGTTTTTCAAATATTATGACCTGATTTAGATTTTTTTATAATCTCTTCTCTGCATTTTAATAATAAATATACGCAAATGCTAAAAGTAAAGATTTTGACAATATATATACTAACTTTTGAACTAGCTTAACTCTATAATGAATTTAGTATTTCATTCCCTTTATTTTATTATTTTATTTTGTATACAGTGACTATTTTAGTAGTACTTTTTAATAAATTACCAACTGTATAGAAGTTCTTTATTATAATATTCAAATTATACTAATTACTGATCAATATTAACTATTTGTTTTGTTATTAGGGATGACATATACATTGCAAACCCCTGTATGGAAATACATCTTGAAGAAATACAGAGAAAAAGAGAAAGTGCTAATGTCTTTATTCTAAGAAGTATTCAAGTGATGGATTACCTTAGGTAAGTGTTATTATATATCCATTTGTTGGAAATTTAATGATGCATACAACTAACCTACTAACAAAACAATAGTTTTAAAATTTATGCATGATAACTTGGAATTTATGAAATAATATGAAAATTATTAGAAATATTAACTTTTATTCTTTTTTTTATTACTTTGAATATCAATGGCTATATTTTTTCAGCTTAATTACATTCTTTAGTGTTTTATCTTTAAATATATATTGTCATTTTTTAGTAATACAAAAACATATATTATGATAAAATTTGTGGCTTAACATAATTTTTTAAATATTCAATATGGCTGCTTCGTCAGTTTAAAGTATTGGTTGAAGGAGAAAATCTTTTAGTTTAACATTGAATGCTAAATGATCAGAGAATGCTGTGAAATAAGTGATTGATTGATAATATAATGACGGTGGCGGAATAGAAAAGTAAGTCTATTAGTGAAGCATGTATTTATTTATTTTTGGTGTAGAATGAAAATGAGTTATTTGGGAAAGAACTTTCTGCATTTATAAGTATTCTATTGATTTGGTTAAGTATTTACAAATAAAATCTAACAAGAACTGGAAAAGATTTAGAACTTAGTATTAGATTAATATGATTGATTAAGTTATATATCAGTACTGTCTTATTGTAAAAATATAGATGGAATATATTTAGCATAAATGCAGTGTGAAAAAAGGTAATGATATTCATATTTTCATGAGAGAATAGTAGTTTAAATGATTGAAAAAATGAATTATTATATACTATTACTTCAACTACCAAAAATATGGATCTAATTTGGATATTATTCAGTATTTCATTTTCTGTAAAAAATGTAATGTGTCGAGAGAATTGTGTCATCCAGTTTTAAATAAAGAAGTCTTTAACATGAATTTATATCTCCAATATTAATCCCAGTAATGCTATTATGCGTAATGAATTTATATGGTTGTCTTAATGCTAGCGTAAAAGGTCACTGATTAAAGAGGGATGTGTTTATGTGGTGAATGTATATAAATATTGTAACAGAAATGTTTATATTATCTGTTAAATTATGCGTGAATCTGATTAGTCATCACTGCAGTTTTATTAGACCTCCTTGTAGTGAATGAATGATCCTGGTTTTTAATAAATAAGTCAACTAGTCCTAATTTTCCCATTAATGTATTGAAAGTTCAGATTCTACTATTCCAATTGGAACAACTTCCAATTGTAAAAAAATCAGTAATTTTATAAAGTTTTAACATTTCATTTCAATATTCCTTAGATTTGTAGTTAGTTTTATTGAATCATTATATAAATTGTGAGAAATCTGTAAAGTGTTTTTTTTTCTATTTATTTTAATATTTCTTTTCTTTTGTACATGCCATTTCTATGATATATTTGAATTGTTCTTGTATAAGTGAAGAATTACAATCAGAGTTTTTCCTAATCCAATACACTGAATTAGGATTTCCTAGTGAATTGTCTTCTGGAGGCAAGTTATATATATATATATATTTTGATAGTAGGCATGGAGACCTCTGTTGAAATTTTTTTCTTAGTATTGGAGTTAATTTTTAACTTATATATTGATTTCAATTCTTTATTTATTTGAATGACATGTATTTTTCTTTTTTTCTTTTTCATTATTAATTGGAAACTGTCTTCTGTGTTGTATTCCTTTTCCACTTCTCCTGATGAATTGATATAAAAAATCACATCATTAGGAGTTACTTTTTTCCACTTCTATTTGTTCTTATGGCGTATGATTAATAATAGACTTCAATGTTTTTTTTTCACAAGCTAAAGGTATTTTCTTGTATTATCATGGCTTTCCTGATATACTGATGAGTTTTAGAATTTTTTAGCCCATAATTGTTACAAAATCTATATGGGCAGTCTATGATGCGATATCTGGATTTTCAATAAAAACACTATAACATGCCTCTAAATGTTATTATTAAATGGGGAGCTCGCAGTAGATTGTATCTGAATATCAGGAGATTTTTCCAAATTTATCAAGTATACTTTGAAGATCTTGGTCTTTAAAATTTATATAACAGTTTTTAATCTTCCAGCTTAATCTGTCAGTTAAAGTCAATATAGCCAATAAATTTATCATTTGTAAGTGAACACACTTCTAGAATAACTGTTTTTGAGTTAAGTTATTAAACTCTAGTACTAAATATCTATTATTAGGGTGATCTGGTTTCTTATAAAGCATTCCCCACATTTTCTTTTCAGTAAGAAATTCATAAAACTCATCTGTGGGGAATTTCATCATTGCAATGTTTAAATCTGTCATTGCTATAATAAGTGTCTTTTCATTTGTGAAGTTTTGGAATGATTTGAGCATTGTCATTGGAATTGTTAAATTAATATCTTGATATTCTTCAGTGCAGGGCAGCACAAAATACATATATTGGAGATCATTTATCTTTATCATGTGTGTGACCATGTGTATCAGTTGTATGAGATACAGTGGATAGCTAAAGAGAGCCTGAAAGGCTATGTTCAAATCCCCTACATTCCATTTAAACTCCAAGTATATAAATTATGCTTGTATTTCAAAAATATTAAAGATTATTATTAATAAAATGTATTAATTACTGAATTTGATTACTTTCTATAAAATCTGAATTAAAAAACTTAATTCATATTTTCTTGATTTATTTCAATTAAACTAGTTTCTTTTTTTTTTTCTCATATGTCATACCATCGGCCGGGATGCGAACCCACAACTGTCTGCAACCAACTACTTGCTTGCAAGGCAGATGCGATGACCTCTCGGCTAAAAACAGTTGTGTATGTTTTTTATTTTCATTTTTTAAAGATAATATTATCAGACTGCCTGGAGAATAATATTTACGAAGTGTAATTTTCATTACACCACTCTCACTCAAGGTAGAGCACGATTTCTATCCACTTTTATGTTAAGAGGATAAAAAACATTCCAAACTTTGCATGGGAGTGGTACAATGAAAATTACATTACAGAAATATTGTTCATTATTGGATAATCTTTGGTCTAGTGAGTGACTAATAAAAATTTATTAATATACTTTCATTAAGTGATTTGTGAGGGCAGCATGTTTGACACTTATCAGTTAAACTGTAGTAATTTGCTATCTATATATACTGAATAATGATAAAAATATGTGTAACAGATTGTGGTCTGGGCCAACTGATGAATGCTGGTTCAGCATGACGTGCATTTTGGGAAATCATAGATCTTTCTCACATGTCTTTGATCATAAGTTTATAGTTTCATCCCTCCACAAGGTATTAAAAGTAGATAGAAAACATTCCAACCTTGCATGAGAATGGTGTAATGAAAATTACACTACAGAAATATTATTCGTCATTGGATAATCTCTAATCTAAAGAGTGACTAATAAAAATTATTAATATGCCTGGAGAATAGTTTTTGAAATAATTAGGTCTGAAATTTCATCTACTGCTGCTTTATCAATATCAAAACGAAAAGTTGTTTTTTCAAAATCAGATAAGATCTTAGACTTATTATTGGAATTTACATTCATTATACATTTATGTAGATCAAAATTAAGTCTGGAATCTTCTAAAATTAAAGTCACTTAGTAGTATCTAAATTGAAATTTAAACTAAAACTTTCTAGCAATTAAAAAACCATGTTCAATATATGTAAATATTAAGCACTTTAAAGTGTTAACTTAATACAGAAAAGTTAACTCTATTCACTGGCACACTCAATAAAAGTGCTATAAAAACTACTTCAAAGAGGAACTGATTTAAAAGCTGACTTTCTCTTACATTTTCTGATGCATTATTAGGAAAATCAATCATATCAGCGACAAAATTATATGGTTTAAATATTGTCAATTTGTTTTCATTCCCTTAGTTTCCTATTTTAATACACAAAATGCTTCTTGTAAAACTGCTATATAAAGTTTTAGAACTACAGAATCAGCCTGGCAAACAACTTACTTAATGTTAATCTTCTTACTATCACCATATAATCTAATCACAGCTACTATATTTTAATAAATACTCTTCAGAATACGATTATCTCAAGTCTGTATCTTGATGATTCAAAATGTTAATCACTATAAAAATTCTTACAGAAACAAATGCCTTTTCTTAATCAACAAAGTATTCATAGTAATTTATATTTAATGGTTCTTGTTCTTTTGATTGTTTTGAATTGACAAGTTGTAATTATTTTGGTGAAGATTTTATGATAGAAAACTGATGAGAATGTAATTTCTAATGTCTTCTTTATTAACTTTCTCAAAAGTCAACACTACTACTGCATTCTTTCAATCAACTGGTACTATCATTTAGACATTTGGTATATATTTTATCAACAATTTTTCTACTTTTTCACCTGTTTCTTTTAAAATATCAATAATAATTCCATCATTTCCTGTTCTCCATAGATTTATGAGCATGTCTTACTTCCTTACTCAGAATACTTAGCAATTCAGAAAATGCTGCAATTGTAGAAATAGTTTGTTTTTTGCTCTTTATTATTATATATTTCTTTACAACACTTTTCATACATATTTAATGATATCTTTCTTTTTTTTCCATATGTCATAGCATTGGCCGGAGGCAAACGCGCAACAACTGTCTGCAACCAACTGCTTGCTTGCAAGGCAGATATGTTGACCTCTTGACTAACAACAATTGACTAATGATATCTTTCTTTTAGTAATATTTCTCATCTTTTCTTCCTATTGTTAAAACAATTTTTTTCCAATACCAAAATGCTGTTACACATTTGTAAGAAATTTATTCTCTTTTCAAGATTATTTTGCTAATTCATTATTAACTCTCTTTTTTACTATGGATTACTTTAAAATATTTTAATATTCCTTTTTAATACATTGTCTTCTCTTAAAAAAAAAAAGTACTGTTAAAATGCTGCTTTAGCTAACTTTCTTGCCATTCTCAATAAATTATCAGTTTTGTTTTTACTGATTTCAGTTAAGTCTGCACTATGTTTAAGGATTAATAATATTTTAAGATGTTTTGCAAATTCTAATTTAAATTCACTAGATTGTTTCGGAAGATAAATCGTGAATTTTGTAATACTTTAGGTCAACATGGGTGTGACAAGAATATCAGCCTCAGGGTGGCCTTTGAGCATTCCATCATCAGATTTTCAATTGAATGGACGGTTGAAGAATTGGAGGGTGGAATAGATTGAAGCCCGTCATTAAAGTGTGAGGTTTGGCTATCTTAATATATATCTGAGCATTTATAGCATATATGTGTAGAGACGGTAATCTGGACCAACTGATGATTGCTGGTTTAGCATTAAATATGTATATTGGTGATTTTTTTCTTTTACACATATATGTGTTCAATGTATCAGTGTCATGAGATAGTGTGGACAGTGGTGGGGCATGTGAAAGTCTGTGCTTATATACTGTTGAATATAATTACAACTTGAATCATTAATCAATGTCAAACAACTGTCTGTACCGTTTGTAAGTGGTTAGAGTTTACAGAAGTTATTAATTACCCTATTAAAAATATATATTGTTTCAAGTCTCTTGCCCTCCATGTTCTCATTGCTGGGCCTAGAGTAAGGAAAGGCTTGTTAGTATCATCAAAAGCATTGCTCATATAGACCCTGAAGCACAGGTAAATAGATTGATATTTGGTATTATTCCTGACTTATGTATCTTGCACATACTAGATGAATATACATTTTCTTGGATTCTAGATCTTGTTGAATGAACACATGATTTTAACTGGTACAATACTAATACTAACGCAATGTTGCTGTTTTTTAATTTTATTATTTCTTTCATTTTTATTGCAGCATTTTAAAAATTTTCATTAAATAATTGCCTTATTTTTATTTATTTCTATCCAGTTTCTAATTTGGCTCATCTTTTCTTATTTTTTAAATGAAAATCTATATTCTATTATCTTAAATTATGATCTGAAGCAGCTCTTAGTTATGCAGTCTAAACACTCCTAAATCTATTCTGCATATGAAACCTTAATGTTATTAACATATTTTTTTTTATGTATAATATAAATCTTTCCCTATGTAATTCCTTTTCATAATTTTACAACTAATTAAAATTATAGTATAGTAAACAAAAATTATTACTGAAATTTCAAGTAATTTATATAATTCAATATGTTTACTAAGACAATAAAGCCAATTACTCAATGCTTTAATTGTTCATAAAGGTGGATGATAAAGCTATTAACAATTTCAACTTGTAGTCAATGCAACCTCTTTAAACAATAAAGATGTTTGTGATCTTTATCTATGGTTTGATATTTATATAGACACTAAAGATTGCAACTTAACAAAGAAGTGCTAAATTAATAATGTAAAGAAATTTAAACAAACCTCATTAATCAAGTAAATATAATCTATCCTGAAAGCAGACTAATAAATAGTCAATTATAACTTCCAGATTCTGAAAGAAGACTAATAAAGACATTTATAATTGACTCTTTATAACAGGTTATTAATCTAACACTTATTGGTCAAGTTGTAATATTTAGTATCTATATAATTATATTGGACCATAGATGAAGGTGGTACAACTTTATTGTTTAAGGACGTTGCCTTGACTACGGGTTGAGACTTTTGTTGCTTATAAGTTGATTGTTATTAAGTCAATATATATTTGTGTGTTCAACTATTATTTTTCTGTTGCTAAACAGGTAATCAAGTTGATATGACAAGCTTATATTTGTATAAGTTAATGTAAAATATTCATTAAAAAAAAATAAAAAACTATAAGTGAATACAAAATCAAGGTATAAAATAAGTTACTATTATTGATGTCAATTTTAAAGTACAACAAATTTTTACCATTTTTTGCATTCATAATCTCTATCTCTCTTTAATCAAAAACAAAACCAATATAGACAAAAAAAAAAAAACTTCCATAAAACATGATCCAAGCCATTTTAACCTTCATAACAACAACAAAAAAAAAAAATGAGAGGAAAAAAGAAAGGAAGAAAGCTAAAAATTAAAAGCAAGAGCTATGTAGAAATGAAGTAGATATATAATGAAAAAATAGATCTAAATTAACTGCATATGTTTGTAGGTTTCTATTAGCATTGCGACAAATCTTGTCTTACTCTTAATTAACTATAAAGGACATGTCAAGCGTTGTTAGCCGAGAGGTCATCGCAGCCGCCTGCAAGCAAGTAGTTGGTTGCAGACGGTTGGGGGTTCGAGTCCCGGCTGATGCTATGACATATGAAAAAAAAAAAACTATAAAGGGCATTATCAGAATTCTTCCCATAAAACAAATTTGTTTCAGTCACAAATGTATATATACTCACATATGCTACTGCAAAAAAAAAAGTACGTCCAAATGTTAACTATCTAAAAATATCTATTATTAATAATAACTAAAATTGAATCTGATCAGTCTTCACAACCCCCTTCCCATTTCATATTATCTCAGTAAATAGAGATCTTCTACTGTGTACTCCCAAGGGATGACTATTTAATAACAGGCTAATATCAAGAATCTCAAAAATGTGGCAGCACTCAAATGAAATATTACAAAATAATTTTTGTTCAAATAACATCTTATTCAAGGGATAAAAGCTGGAATTTTCACACTGATATTCATCGATTTCTACACGAAAAGAAGTGGAGGAACGCCAGCAATTTAGCAATGAGGGAGGCCATAGATGAAAAAAATCATTAACTTGCAAAATCAGAGAAAAATCCTTTAATTAATTTAGTTTCAGAATATTTTAAATACATCTAGTTTGCAACTTTGACCTCATTCTGCCAAAAACTAAGTCACTTTTCAAAAGTAACAATAATCCAAAATGAGGTCAAATACAAGGATTTTTTTTTTTTTGGGGGGGGGGGGTGCTCCATCCTTCCAAACTCTACAATATGAAGAAAGAAATTTATGATTAGATACAAGTCAAAAAAAATTAATGTCCACTTTAGATTTATCCTAATTACAGTAATGTCAAAAATGTAAGACCACCCACTACTGAAAGAACAATAGCCAGGGATAGAACATCCAGTTCTAACAGACCTCCAGGTGGGGAGGAAAAGATCATAACTTTGGACTCATGAAAACAAAAATCAATAAAAATTGACAATCATATTTATTTATTTCTACGATAATCTGAATGATTAATTTTTTCTGGGTGACTTTAAATTAAAGAGGGTCATTCACCCCCCTCTCCTCCTGAGGTAGCAAAAAAAATATAGAATAGCTTTGCAGATACCTTACCAAAATATAAAAAATTTATTTTGGAAAATAATTGCATAACAGAATTTTTTTTAAAAAAAAAAAAGTTTTCATTAGCAAAAACAATATTAAAACTGTGATTTTGAAATCAGTAATTTACATTAGGCTGCATGTTTTAAAGGGTTAAAGAATATGAAGTTAAGCAAAATTTAAAAAAATCATACGTAAAGTTATTTTAATCACTAAAATAAATGTTTGTTTTTTACTTTTTTTTATTATATAAGTATGGATAAATGAATAACGCATGCTTATATAAATACATATTAAAGTTTAGAAAAAAGTATTTACATTAAAACCAATCTAAAATATCAATAGAACTTTAAATTTAAAAAATAAGGGATGCTTGCCACACAAAAATTAATTAATTAATAGTGGATTTTTTTTAAAAAAAAAAATTATTTAATTTTTTAAAAAACTAGAAAGCAGAAAAACTAAATGGTTCATGCTTTTTTTTAATTTTCTCAATTTATTATATCTTATGCATACATATATATTCTGCAAATGTATATTTTATAAACAGCCTTTAACTGAAACACACAAGCTTATTATATATCTGTGTCTATATATGTAATATATAGGGTATATGAGCACAGACTTTCACACGACCCCACCACTCTCCACACTATCTCATAACACTGATACACTTGAACACATATATGTTGAAAAGATAAATAATCACCAATATACATATTTCATGCTAAACCAGCAATCATCAGTTGGTCCAGATTACCATCTCTACACATATACGCTATAAGTGCTCGGATATATATTAAGATAGCCAAACCTCATACTTTAATAGACAGGCTTCAATCTACTCCACCCTCCAACTCTTCAACCGTCCATCCAATTGAAAATCTGATGATGGAATGCTCAAAGGTCACCCTGAGGCCGTATATGTATTAAATGGATTGTCCTGTACATGAGGTGTCAGACTGACCTTAGGTCAATAAGGGTGTGACAAGAATCTCGGCCTCAGGGTGGCCTTTAAGCATTCCATCATCAGATTTTCAATTGGATGGACGGTTGAAGAGTTGGAGGGTGGAGTAGACTGAAGCCTGTCCATTAAAGTATGAGATTTGGCTATCTTAATATATATATATATCTGAGCACTTACAGCATGTATGTGTAGAGATGATAATCTGGACCAACTGATGATTGCTGGTTTAGCATGAAATACGTATATTGGTGATTATTTATCTTTTCAACATATGTGTGTTCAAGTGTATCAGTGATATGAGATACTGTGGAGTGTGGTGGGTCATGTAAACAGCCTTTAAGTAGCCTAATACCCCCCACCCCATACATACCCTGTAACTCTGGAAAAACAATATAAAAAAAGCACTACTGAAAGTTTTTTCTTTACCCTTCATCTAAGAATAGCAAAATATCTATTTACCAACTAATTTTGGATGGTTGATTGGGTCAGCTACAGGCCAGCTATTTTTTTTTAAAAAAAAAAATAATCTAAGCCTCATTACAACTTGATAATTTTTTTTATATATTATCCGGTCCAAATATAAACCTAAGTTAAAAATATAATAGACAAACTGCTACTATGAGCAGCACGATGAGAGGAATAGTGTGTTTATATATATATATACTCTATGTTAAATCATACAGAGAACATTTACACAAGTGATTAGATGGAAACATTGATTACTTCTTACAACAATCTTTGAAAAACATAATTAAAAATTCAAAAGTCAGTAATAACAAGCCATCATGATATCACAAATTAATATTAGTTATAAAATGGTTTGTACAAAAATTGTCAAAACAATAATAAAATTAAATGGAGCTGCATTTTATGATCGCTTTTTAGCAACTAAGCTAATAAGAAATACATAAAATTTAACAATATAGATAATATACTGAAAAAGTATTATATATAATGAAACAATGACAGAAATAATTTTATTAAAGATTAATTTAAAAATTTAAAAAAAAAAAAACAAGATTAGCAACATATAGATAAATATCTTTTTCATGACAATTAGTAGTATAAACATTGTTTTACTTTCAAAGGTAACCTTTATTAATAAAAGATTACAAAAATTTTCAGGTACACTTACCCATTGAGGATTACACAGTATTCAATGTAACAAGGTAAAATGTACATATGTTCAAAAATAATTACATCCATAAAAATTGCTGTAATGTGATTAATGTGTATCTGTACGTGGCCCAGCTGTCGAGAAGTTAACCATCACCCAATGATCCCATTCCTGGGGCCCCGAAATGAAAACCCAAATGCTTCGCCTGAATAGATGTCTAACAAGTTTTAGCAAAGTAATTACAGAAACATGAAGTATATATATATGCCCAATAAATTTATCCAGTGGAAATACTGTGGTTTTACGTATGTTATGAATTCTTCAATATTGTTTTTTCTTTTTGTGTTAAATTTTTGTGCTAAATAATTCTGACAATTTTAGTAACAGAGCAAAATTTCTGTTGGTTTACAAAGTTTTGTAAATTTTATGTTCAATATTATTTTGATCCTTAGAGGATTTTATTTTAGCATTTGTCATTGCTAAAATTTGGAACATGTATTCAAAATATTTGCTTGATTATAAATCTCAAAACACTTTGAAATCATAAATTTCAATTATAATTGCAGTTTCAGATCAGGTCTGTTCATTATCACTATTATAGACAAATTATAGCTCAAACTATTGAAGTAAATTGGTTTCTAGTTAAGACTAACTAACATTCAAAGTGAAACACATTATATCAGTCCATGACATTTTTTTGATTGTAAGATTCATATGATGATAAACTGCAATATCAATATCTTTCAATTAAAATCAATAAATTTCATTACTTTTATATATGGAGTATAAAGGCTTCATAAGGTGTAGTGGTAACACAACCATATTTAGAATAAAAGTTTACATCTTTCAAATTCAATCAGGCTTAATTTTTTTCTTTTAGGCAGTTAGTTTTTATCCAACCATCTAACAAAGGTAGGTAAATGAATATTCTTTTAGGCAGTCAGCTTTTAACCATCCACCTAATAATAACAGGTAAATGATTATTTAGA
Organism: Epiperipatus broadwayi; assembly: GCA_028023455.1. NCBI lineage: Eukaryota > Metazoa > Onychophora > Udeonychophora > Euonychophora > Peripatidae > Epiperipatus > Epiperipatus broadwayi. The sequence goes on along the minus strand of JAQFVV010006223.1, from coordinate 8,380,531 downwards.
TATCTGTAGTTATAGATTTGGGATTCCTGTTAATATATTACTATTCACAGAACCACTAAAAAATCACAGCTGTTCAAGGAAGCTCTGTAAAAACAAGAATTTCAGAAGTATTTTGTTTTCATTTATTTATTCGATTGGCAGCCCTATCTTCTTTCTTTATATTTTATAAGCATTTGGTACATGCTACCAGAAAACAAGTGTAAATGAATGGCCACATACTAAAAAGTTTTTATTTATAAAATTAAAATAATAAAAACTATTTTGGAATGTTATTGTTTTTAAAACATTGAAAATATATTAGTAATATTGCTATATTTGTATAGGTAAGAGAACAAACAGGTGTTACTGACCTCATTGAAAAAATTAAAAGATTCAAGTGGAGTTGGGCTGGACATATTGCTAGAAGAGATGATAATAGATGGACAATTGAAATTTTAAACTGGATTCCAAGAGATTGTAAAAGACCCAGAAAGAGACCACATGTGAGATGGATGGATGAAATAAGAAAGTGTACAGGGGTGATGTGGAGAAGAGAAGCTAAAGATCGGAGAAGATGGATTAAACTTGGAGAGACCTTCATCCTGCAGTGGATTGTTAATGGTTGACAATGATGATGATGATGATTAATAGAAAAAAAAAAGCATTTTTGTTTCAGTAAAATTTCCTCAAGCCCACTTAACCGGTGACAGTCTGAAACATGGATGCTCTAAATCATTGTCATTTTACCATTACCCTGCACGGTTTAGCATAGTTGGTAGAATGTTCGATTTGGGATAAGGTCACATGATTGATTCTATATCTAAATGCATTTAACAATATAGAATATCATGGAATATTATATATTGTTAAATTACAAACCAGGTTCCTTTTTTTTTTTGTTTTGTTCATTTCTCATTCAGAATCAACTTCAATAATGTCACTTTTTCTATATAGACCCTAATCAAAATGAATAAAAAAAACATATTATAGTTGTCAAACCATCTACAATTCATATATTCATGAGTTACTGGGCCAGATACTATTTTATTTATAACAAACCATAGTCTCATTCTGATAAGAATAGTGAGTTGAAGCACATATTATTTCAGCATTTGATATTCCATTAAATAATAATCAAACAAACAAAAAAAAAAAACATCAAAATTCATAAATTAGAAAAATGTATATTTTATATATACATTAATTTACTGATAAGTCACTTGCTGAATTGTATACCTTCATTAATTTTACAACCTAATTGAGAGCAACAATTGCATACAGTGGTTCTTCACTTTCACCACACCCCTCAACAAAATTTTCATTTGAAAAATATTTTTTTAAAAGTAATTTTCACTTCTTTTTTTCCCTCATGTGTCATAGCATCAGTCGGGAAGTGAACCCGCTAACCCGGGACAACTGCTTGTAAAGCAGCCATCGCTAACCTCCCGATCATCAATACTTGACAAGTAATTTTCACTTTAAGAACAAAATGTCCATTCACACACAAAAGAAAGGAAAAACAAAAACCAATCTGTGACAATATGTATTCCTAAAATGTCACAAATTTTGTCCATAGGAATCAGAATGTTTTGGTAGAAGTTCATATCGCATCAGAAAGCTGCTACTATATTTTGATAAAATTTTAAAATAACTCTTCAGACATATATGCAGTATCAAAGATTAATCATCTAATATTTTGTCACCATCCATTTCCATAACAAACAAAAAAAATATATAGTAAACTGTTTTTTAAATAAAAAATATAGTCAATACATATATATGCCAATGAACATGCATATGTAAATGTGTGCTTTCCAAATTTATTCCACTGTCTTTTTCATTATAATATTGTTCCTTTTTTAAAATCATTTTTATTGATAATCTGAATTTGTACATGTATTATAATTTTTAAATTAAATTGCTTCATTGGCATGTATATATACAAATTAGAAAACAACTATGGATTATATATATATAAAGGAATAGAAAACTATTACGCAGGTACAGGAAGTACAGTAAAAAATATATAGGGAAACAAGCAAGAACTACTGTCTCCCAGCATATATTATCCACTAGATATGGTACTCACTGTATAGTACAAGAGAACGTCATATTAGTATTTGTCTTTATTCACTTTTTTACAATGCACATACACTTATTTTACTATAACAACTGTTTCAATTGTCACTGCAATCTTCTTCACATCTTTTACTTCTAAAACTAAAAGATCTGAAGAAGATATTAGTAAAGGTTTTTTGTTTTTTTTCTGAAATAGCTTTATTCCAAAAAACTGAATAAAGAATTTCAAAAAAGCTTACCTGATTTTAAAATAGTTGTAATTTTATTAATGATGTCTGAAATATTTTCACAGAGAAAGTTTGGTACTATGTAAATTAATTCATCTTTACATAAATCTGCATTTTTTTTTTTTTGCTATTGATATAATTTTTTTTATATTTATTTTACTTACTAATTTATTTATTAGTTAACTTACAATTTGTAACTATAATATTTTAAATTGCGAAGCACAGATAGTTGAAAATTGAAATAAATCGAGATACTGCCAAATCTCTAGCGCTCGCTACAATACTTAACCAACAGCCAATCAGATGTCAGGGATAGCTGTCCAAATGACATCCAAACCTAAACACACAACAAAGATTTTACGAGAAAAGGGCGGCCACCCTTATCTCTACTTTTCTTTCTATATATCTAAGCAAGTCGTAAGCATTTAAGTTTGAAAGCTTAAAGCTTTAAATATCTTCACAATTAACTCACTGAGTCTAAATCATAAATGTACAATGCTAAATCCTATCTTGTAAAATCTTTGTTGTGTGTTTAGGTTTGGATGTCATTTGGACAGCTATCCCTGACATCTGAGTGGCTGTTGGTTAAGTATTGCAGTGAGCGCTAGAGATTTGGCAGTATCTCGATTTATTTCAATTTGTAACTATCTAAAAAATATCTTCATAAATACAAGTTATAAACATAATTATTGAAAGTACACAACATTTAAATGTCTTGAAAGAAAAGACTTCCTTATAGATAGACCTGCTGATGTTGTTTTAATAGAATGAATTGAGATATTCATAATTTTAACAATATTGAAGGCATCCATCCAACATGAACTAAGTAACTCATTAAGATAATGTTTGTTTTATTTTGAGAATACTAAACTACTGTCTCCAAAAACTGACAAAATGGGATTTAAAATTGAAAGAATTCTACTCCTTAATATCACCATATTGGAATCTAATAGTTGGTTAACTTTAACTTCTTTCTTAAAAACTAAATTCTATTCTTGGTGCAGATTAAATTTATTATCCCTTTTAAAGCAATCTTAAGTCACTATGACATAAAAATAAGAATACTATATTGTTTTTGTCTTAATAAGTTTAGGCTTTAAAGGTAAATGTTATACATTGCTAAGACTGAGTTTGTTCCCTCATTTTTCATTTTCTAGAAATCTGTGGAAAGTCAATTGTGTCTATAATAAATACATCTAGTTCTGAATTTTATTATTTAAATGAGTTCATATCCAACTAGTAAAAACTATCAAATAACAATATGTCTGATATAATACTCAAATTTATTTCATGGAAAGATGTGTACCTGCTTTAATAACAAGTTATTTGGTTACTCAGAATATCTATATCAGATTATAATTATACATAAAATATTCCAGAAAAAAGATGATAACTTCTCTTTCCAGGCTGCCTCTCATCTCTAAATCAATGCAAGTCGTATACAGCAACAGTTTAGTTATTGACACAAAAATTTTGACATATTAGCCAGGACCATAAATTATAACATAAAATATGATAGTGTATTTCATATATTCATAAATCATTTTCAATATTTTTCCTGTCATCATGAAATCTTGCAAACTACTTGAAAACATTCTTGTGAATTGTGGTTTTACTGCTGTACATACATTGAATCATTTCAAACATTTCAGTGTTTAATTTAAAAGAAAATTTGATGTCAGCACATTGTTCTATGATGGGTTAAGATACATTAACTCATTTCAGTTATACAACATGATCTGAACACGGAAGAATCTTAAAATTGTTGTGCTAAATAATTAAATTATGTCATTATATATTATATGCATTGATTCAGAAATAGCTCTGCAGGCAGCTAGAAAAGAACCAATTATTAGTCATACTTCATTGGGGAATATTTTGTGTGTAATAATATTGTTTAAAATGACATTCTTAAAGTGAGATATATAATCTATAACGATTATTTTAAATCATTTATTGTATAACCATTCAAATATGTCCATTTCTTAAACGTACTGCAGTCTGTGTGCAGACCCATTTAGGTAAAAATTGATGTGAATTATTATTTTGAGAAACTTGAATTTGTGTTAATAAATTAATATAAAGCACATCTGTGCTGATATATATACGCATTTTGAATAAACCTATTAGAACATATATGTAAGCCGATGTATTTTATATCATTTAAAAATAACAATTAAAAATATTTATTTGTAACAAATCAAATGTGTTCAGAAATCACACACACACACATGTATTTGTGCATATATAGATCAATGCTTGTCAAGTACATGTAAAATTTTAATTTTTTTTTTTATTAAATGTCAATCCATTTTCTTATATTAATTGTATATTAGAATCATGTGTCTGTGCGCACATATATGTAAATCAATGTGACAATTTGAATTTTGAATAGCAATTATGTAAATTACAATGTGACAATATGAAATTTTGTATAGTAACCAAAATCAGAAAGCTAAAGTGTGTGTAATTTTATTTTTATTGACCTTAATTTCAATTTTTTGTTACTGTTGTTAATAAACTTGTATTCAACTGTTAAAAATTGTATTGCATCATCTCTTGGTCACATACAGTAATAGATCTTATGTTCTCTGAGCTAGATTCATGCACGGGATGAATATATAAATGGGGATGTGTGTTTAGTGCTTTGGGGATCCAGCGATGATCAATCATCATCATCCTGGTTGGCGCATAAGATTATATTCTTTAAAGCCCATGCACTATCTTTTATTTTATTTTAGTCTTATTAGAAGTTAAGTTTATAGTTGGCCAGTATATTAATGGTACTTGAGTGGTCAGAGCATTGATGATGATCAGCATGTTTTAATATTCCAGCATTATCGTTTAGGTTTTCTGATTATTGGGTATTCTAGTAGATGAGCATTAAGTTAGTGCATCAAAGTTATGTTTAAATAATTGCCCAAGTTGGCAAAGGCTCAATAGTTAGCCTGGTCTATAGAAGACCCATTTCTGATCCAGTCACGAGGTTGTCTGTTGATTTATATTTTTTATTGTTCAAATCCAGCTACAGGATGGACTGTTGATTTTATTCTGATGTAGTTTAGTTGTTGACCATTCAGAATAAATGGTTATTATTTTGAGTTACTTATACTTACTTTTATTTATAATGCTGGTTGATATATGATGTATAGTTATTTTAGTTACTCTAAGGAGTGACTGACTGATCTCTCAGTGATCTCTTGATCTCATGCTCCCCTTAAATATATCTTTTAAAATATTTTATACTTATATATACTTTTGTAAATTATTGATATTCATTTTAAATGGACTGCGAGTGATGATGTTATTCCACCACCCAGTTCAAACCCTTTTTAATACCCCATCCCATTACAATATAAAAGCACTCATGTATAGTAATTTAAAAATTTTCATGTTCAAATTGTCATAGAATTATATTAAAAAATCAATTCATTTTTAATAAAACATAAATGCACACGTATGTGTGTGTATAAAAATAGATAGTATGAATCAAACTTATTAATTCATTTCTAATGGCTAAAAAAAGTTTTTACTTTTTTTAAAAAAAAAAAAAATTAGTTCTTTGACAATTCTTCATCAAAGATTTTTCTTTTTCAGGTTATTCTTAATTGTAAGTGTCTTTAAAAATATTCTATCTAAGTTCTTTTGTTCTCCAATCTAAAAAGATTTTTGGAGTTTACTTTTTTTTAAATTTCAAAATAAAATCGTCATTTCCAATAAAGAAAATTGCTATTTAAAATTCAGATCCTTGAGATCATTTTCAATACTTTTTTAAAAAAATCCTCAGAGTTTTTTTTTCTCTCTTTTTTTCTGAACAATAACAGGAAATGTTATTTATTTTTTGTTTTTGTTTTATTTTTAGTTGACAAAAGTTATTTACTTTTAAAATTTGTTAATTTGAAATTTTTTAACTTATTTTCAAGAAATTATTTAAAGTATTATATGATGTTGTATCTTTATCTATGTTTCTCTGCATATAGATGAAACAGCATATGTATAAAAAGCTGATGGATTCTTGGTAAGTTGGTCTTTAGTAAAACCATAGACTGTCATCTTCAAAAAAGGTATAATGCAGGTAACTTGGCTTGCATTGAGCTCTCTTCAGACTCTATGTCATCTAATACACACATATATATATGGATTATGAATCATATAAAAGTGCTGGACCTTGCTTCCATGTGAATTCAAACTACCATCATTGCAGTAACAGAGGCAGCTGAATCCCCTGACTCTTGCCTTCAGTTATAACTTCATAGTCACAATGCTGTCATAATTTGTAAAACTGTCTTTAATCTTGTTTCAACCTTTTTATAATCAAGGTGGAATTGGAAAAAAACACAGTAATTAAAAGTAAGTTTTCTTTATCCTGATTGAAAAAGGTTAATGACTTTTTAATTCACCTTAATTCTTTCAAAAACAACTTACATAGGATTTTATCAAAATATGTTATACGAGCTTTAATTAAATTGCTTAATCCATTTAAAATAGATAGTGGAGTTTTATAATTACCAGTATATCTATTGTAATATAAAAACATGCTTGTTTTAATTTCAACAGCAGAATTAATAAAATATTAATTAGATATTTTTAAATGTTTAATTTATAAGAAATTTTTTTAAATTCAATATTATTATTTAATCCTGAACTACTATTTCAGCATAATATAAAAAATATTTACAAAAATTTTTTGTTTGTGTTTATTTCTACTTTGCCTTTCAACTTTCTATATATACATACACACATTACTATGTTGTTGTATACCATGATACACATAGCCATCTTAATATATATATTGTAACAGAATAAAAATGTTTGTATGTTCTTTTAATGCCCCATAGATTTGGAAGCCATTTGTAACTGAATAAAAATGACAATAGGTGATGATAATTATAATATAATCTGAATGAAAATATACCCAAATCATTGGTCACCATTTATAACAATAAAAATATGGGTCATACTATATAATTAATCATAGCCTAATTATTGATCACCATTTATAACAGAATAAAAATATGAACTAAGGGAGAACACTCCCAATTTCATAATGCCCAAGAATTGTAGTATCATTTATAACAGAATGAAAATAATAAACTAAAGTGAATATCAATCAATGAATAACAATCTATTACTGACTTCACTAAAACAATGAAAATAATCTTTGTTGTAACCTCATAAATACAAATTGCATTTAGAATGGATAGAAACAAGAAAATCATTATTTCAAGTTATCCTAAATTATGAGCATTACTTGCAATAGATCAAAGATAAAGCAATAAAACCAAATGTCTTATAACAATGATCTATGCCTGTTATATAACCACTTATAATAGAATGAAAGTAATGACAAAGAATTAGACAAATAAGCCTTAATATTCCTTAAGAATCAAAACATTTTATAGTAACACAAACTTATACTAAAACTAAAATGATATTTATATTTGTATTTAAATGATTCATGAATGGATGAGATAATAATTTAATATGTCATACAAATCTAAAATATCAATGATATCTAAATAAATATATGACTCACTGATTGATTTCCAATTACAACTAAATAAAGTAAAAGTAATGCTAACTGGGCCATGTTATTCCAATAATATCAATATACTGTTATTAATGAAGTTAATTATAAGATTAAATACTTAATCATACAAAGTCAATTAATCTAACATATCTCTCCATTTTCATCACCTTACAATACTATAAAATCAAATTATCTTATTAGATAACATTAAAATTTATAATATCCAATCACATCAATATATAAAACAAATGATATATTCCTATTTGATGCATGTTCAAATGCTATAGACAAATCATATCCAATTACTCTTCAGATTAATAAAACTAAATTGTTAAATCTTTAGATTATAAAATGTCAAGACATATGAAATATTATTAGTGTTTGTAATAATCAAATATTAATATTTATTATCTAAACTGAATTTATGATCTGCATCAATGAATTTTCAATATAATTAAAGCTAATCCAAATCACTAATTTGTAACAGAATAAAGTTTATTATTATTACCAACTCTATAATCGAATGAGATTATGATGTTTATGGTGAATACTGACTTAATATAATATACACCTTAATTAATAATTTAAAATAAAATATACAAATATCTAATTACAATTACCTTTACTCATTTTCAAAGGATAGAAATTATGTGTACAAAGTAAGATTTCATATCTCCGAAATTTTTATAGGAGTACAAAAAAAATGGATTTTAAATAATTTAAACTAAGAAAATTATACCAACAACTTATTTCATTTATTTTTATAGCATATAATTACAATAAGCTTTTAATTATTTATTAAACAATTAACACTGACAAATCAGTTAATTTATTACTATATAAAAAATCTATATCTCATCAGATAGTAAACATTAAATTCAATACAAAGAAAACAATATATAATTATACTCTTCCCTATCCTGTGATTGGGCTTTTGTAACTGCTTCTAATGAATTGTGTGGTTGTAATCAATTCATGAATAGTATCCTATCCAAACACCATTAACCAATAAATTTGCATTGTAAAATTGAATGACAACCAAACAAGTTCACTTGTTTTAAATTAATTCAACATTTATGAACAAATGGATAAAAATTATATATCTATTGAAATTGTATATTCCTACAGATTATATGTTTCATCTGTTTTACCCTTTAACTCTTATCAGTGCTAACTTTAAAACTCATTGAGTACTCGCATATCAACACAAACATCATTATATATGTATCAGCATACATATATGTGAGAACAGACTGATATATTATCGGTTTATGTATATTACAATGCATCTGTATTTAAAATTTAGATCTTTTTAAATTATAGATTTATTATTTTAAAAAGTCATTTCATTAGTTTTTATTGACAATCACACATATATGTAAAAATCCACCTAGTATCACCATATATAATGAAATGTTGTTTAAAAGATTTTCTAAATTTGCTAAAGTTAAATAAAATCTTGTCAATAAAAATCATGTCACACACCTGGTTATCAAATAGTTTATAGGCTGGATTTCTATAATATTTTTAAAACAGAAACTTAGTCAATAACAAAACACACTGAAGAAGGACTATTTTAGATGCCTTTGGGAATTGAATGGCTAAACCAAGCTAAATTTACTTGACTTAAAATATTAAACAATGGTTGAGTCAATTTTACAAATTTAAAATTGGATTGTATACAAGTGATAATGGATTCACCCCACTGTGAATCTAGCTTGTATAAAAAATATAGGATTGGAAAATTAGTATAAATAGCCTATATTTTGATACTTTGTAAAATTTATATGCATGTTGCTATCAGAATCTACACCTGTTGAATTTTAAAATGTGCAAGTTAAAAGGCCGTAGATTTGCCATTTCTTCATACAGGTGAATGGTCACCTCTGGGTTCATCCCACATGCTGCAACAGCATGTGATCATCATCAATTGGAATGGAGAGTTCCAGCCACCACCTGCTGTCAAAAGAAGACTATCACCAAGCAACCTATCAGGAAAAGAGTGTCAGAATGCCTACTTCCAAGTCCCTAATGTCCAAGCTGCAGAAGAAGATCAGTAATATAAATCATAGAGCAATTAATCTTTAAACAGTAAATTAAATATTAAGCTAGCTACTGTAAATTTATAAACTTTCAATTTTAATTATTAATTCTTTCAAATTAAATCATTCTAAATTTAAAACTGTAAGATTTGCCTGTATATTAAATAATGTAATTCATTTCTTTAATCTAAATAACTGATTCAGTTATTATTTGATTTCTTTAAAACTACGGTCATGCCTATAATTTCTGTTTTAGGTTATTTCATTTTCGTTTATTTTAATATATATGTTATGATATGCCAATATTTTGAGGCAATGAATAATTATTTTCATAAATTTTTAAATGAGAGATCATTGTTAAACTCTCCAGCATAATTGAACAATGTTGCTTAGCATAAATAAATTGCTGCTTCAAAATCTTATTCTGATAGACAACAACTGATAGCAACCTGAGCGTTATTATTATGTTATTGATATTATAGTCTATTAAGGTTTGGATGACAAGTTATTAAACAACCTGATTAATTATCCACAAATACAACATTTCCAAAACAGCACCATAGTTCTATGGCTTATTTCTTAAACCGCGATCCGGTGATACTTTGTTATTCCAGAAAAATAGAACAATCACAGAAAGTTATTAGGTTTGAAGCACATTTTGTTAGTTACAATATTTTTTTAAGATATCCAATATATTCTTTCATGTAATAGATATTTGATTTATGTGATATTACAAGTGAAAAAACATTGGTTTATATCCATAATGGTGCAAAGTGAATATCCTTTTCTTTAACAAGTATTTGATTCATAAAACATTACAAGTTAACAGATGCTAGTTTCATCCATGGTAATGTGATAGAAATTGAGACAACTTATATCTTGCATGTACATAATTCATTGGTCTCATAAAATTGTATCGGCAGATAAACATAATCATTGTGCATATTTTCTGTTGTTAGCATTTATATCTCATCATTGAAAAGTATGTAATATCCATTTTTAATAGCAAAGAAATATTTCAATGGTTTTTAAATACTATGAATTAATTTTTATTATTTTAATAAATTGTTGCTCTTCACAAATCCTCAATAAATCTGTCCAGTTAATGGATGAACACTAATACCTCCACACTCATTTTATCTATTTGATAATCATATACTTTTTAAAAATAAATTTAAACAAATCATATGGAGGAACCTTAGCTTCACTGCTATTAAATCCAAGACACGAGAGAGAGAAAGAGTTTAGACTGTTTAGTCCCATTTATAATTTTTTTTAATTGACGTCAGAGAAACTATAGCAATGCTCAGCATTAACTCATTGGTTAATTTCGTCCAGTTTCCAATAAATAAAACTCTTATTACACTATAACAATAACAAATAAAAATAAATATTTTATAAGTATTATATATAATAGATAATATTTACGATTAAAAAAATACAAATAATATTCTTTTAATTCAACATAAACTATAATAATTTATACTATATTCTTACCATACTATACTGGACATTTATTTTTACACATAACTTTCCAATATAATATTATACAAATAAAATAACAAACATACTGGAGACATTAAATATTTCGGTGTATTATTTGTAATCTATTGTTAATGCAATAACAAAAATGCACAAAATAAAGAAAAAATACCTTTATCAAAACTATAAACTTTATTACTTACACATTCATTTTTAAAATGAATTAAATCAATTCATAATTTTTATAGATTACAATTAAGAATAAACATTTCTTTTTTCAATTTTATATGTTATCATAGCAACATATTCCAATGCTCTCCTGGTTAATGTATTCACTATTAAAATGAAGCAAGAAGGGGAAAATAATTACAATTGACATTTCACCACATATTGAAATTGATTTCAAATTTCAGAAAGTACAGTATATATCACAAGAATGTGTGAACAATTAAGCCTTCTGGCATCCATTGATTACTCTAGCTTGCTGTGTGTGGCAATACGTATAGTGAGTTTTGCCTGTTTTAACAACAGTTATACACAAGCATAAGAGGTGGTGGTCATGTGACTACAGAGTAAGTATTTTTGTTATATATATTATAACCATAAGTTTTGCTTAATGAACCATGTATGTGTATAATGTGTATATATATAAAATATATTTATTATTTTTTTTCCAATAAATCAATAATATATGTCAAACTTGGTGAGTAGTTAAAAACTTTAAAATGTAGCTATAGAACTGTTGTTATAAATTATTTCTTTAGATAGGTTTAAATAAAAAATAATAATTAAGATATCAGTTAAATTAATTTCTTAAATCCATAGATTTTCTATTTCTATTAAGGTATAATTCACTCTTAGTTTAAAATACAATTACCAAATGTAGTTTTTAAAAATAGATAGTACATTTTGTTTAGACCTTCTAATTAACATTTTAAATTGTGCATGCATGTATAATGGTTATTTTGACTGAGAGAAAAGCTAAAAAGAAATGGATTACAATTAAAATTCATTGTTGAAAGGAATTAATATTTAATAATATCTGAACTATAACATTATTGTTAAAAATGTACTATTAACTTAAATATGTGTAAATTTTAAGAACTTTTAAGATGTACTATGATATTTGACAATAAGAAACTCAACTGGCTGAGAAAACTCTACAGTGGATTGGGAAACTTATTTCAATCATTGTCAGAGATACTTGCCTAGGAAGATGATGACTCGAATCTGGGGTGGCCCCAGAATAACTCTATGTGAGATTATCAGATAAACATTTGTTTTGAGTAAAAGTTAGAATTCTACTAGGTTGCTTATTCCTTAGGGTAATCAAACATTTTATTACATGCTTCACTCTTTTGAGTTGCATTTGCTTGATGTCTTAAGAGTCTCCTTCTATTACATTGTTACAGGTCAACTTCCTCGAGTTGGAATTAACTGTTTAATGGCCTGGAGCCTTTTTGTCTTAATAGTAAAATATTTCAATTTCTTTGTGTTTTGGTTATCATTTTTTAAACTACTTGTATAAATTGTAAATATTTATGTTATTAATAAAGTTTTTATTATAAATTTTAAAAAAAATGTTTAAATAATTTATCATTAGTGTAATATTTTAATTATTGTTAAGTAATAAATTGTATTTTTAAATGTAGTATTAATTTGTTATATCTATAAATCTAGATAGTTTTTAAAAAAAATCTATTATAATATATGCTTTGACAATTAATTAAGGTCGCATTAATTATCAATTAATAATGCCTTAAATTCTTCAATCATTGATTTCTTTAAGATCACATGATTTATCTTATCAAAATAATTTACTACATGTTCATTAATTATCTAACTAGATAACTAAGGAACTTGCCTTAATTCATTCAGGTGATTTTGGTTCTAAAAAAAAAAATGAACTGCTAGAGAACAGTCTGCCAAGTCTCCTCCAAAGTGGCCCATTCATCTCAATGCAGTATATCCATCAATATATATATATATATATTGATGAAACTTTAATAACTTGCTTTATTAGAGGAAGAAAACATCAAATTGTAATATGGGTTTGCTAATGGAAAATTCACACTATGTAAAATTAACATTATTTTTAAAATATATATCAATTTATCATTGTGCTAATATTGGAATTAAACTGAAAATTATTGTGCTAATATGGATATAAGAATGATGCTTAAATTTATGAAGGACTTATTAAAACATTATTCTAAACTAATTATAATTTTATAGCGCTCTGCTGTTGTGATATTAATAGCAATTGTATTCTTTGTCATGCTAAATTTTTGGAAATAACAATATATGCTGACTAAAATGATATTTTAAAGAAGATAATTAAAGTAGTTTTAAATTATAATAATTATGACTAACTAAAATATATTTACCTTACTTCAGAATGAACTATTTTAATAACGATATACTCTCATAATTTGGAAAAGTGAAAATTACTGCATTCCCTGAAATTGTGTTTTGTTTTCGAGGATAAGGTAAAGCAGGGGTCCCCAACCTTTTTGAACTTAAGAGCACATTCTATAATACCGGTCAGGTGGCGGGCACCATTTATTTTTTTTAACCAGATTGCGGGCACCATTCATTTTTTCAAAGTAAATTTATAGTTGGATATTGTTAATAATACACATAATGTACAAAAAAATATTTATTTCAACATTAAAATTTTAACATATAATTAACGTTTATATTTTTACGCTGTAAAAGTATAGTATGCCCTACAATTTTATTACAATATAATACAATAATTTATAAGAAATTTTAAAAATTAAATTTATTTGTATTAGATAAATAATTTTTTATCGTGTTCAGATAGCGGCGGGCACACGTAAAATGGTCTGCGGGCGCCATGGTGCCCACGGGCATAGGGTTGGGGACCCCTGATGTAAAGTATTCAACCTTATTTGACCTTAGGTCAACATGGGTGTGATAAGAATCTCAGCGTCAGGGTGGCCTTTGAGCATTCCATCAGCAGATTTTCAATTGGATGGACGGTTGAAGAGTTGGGGTGTGGAGTAGATTGAAGCCTATCCATTAAAGTATGAGAATTGGCTATCTTAATATACATTTGAGCACTTATAGCATATATGTGTGGAAATGGTAATCTGGACCAACTTATGATTGCTGGTTTAGCATGAAATACATATATTGGTGGTTATTTATCTTTTCAACATATGTGTTTAAGTGTATCAGTGTTATGAGATAGTGTGGAGAGTGGTGGGTCGTGTGAAAGTCTGTGTTCATATACCCTATATATTACATTTATTTTAAAATAAAATATATTTGCTGAAGTGTGCTCTATTATGTGCGAAAATTTTATTTGCCTTATGATATAGAAGGAATAATGTATTATATATATTTAAACTGCGTATTACTTTGGATTGTGTCAATACCATATTTAATGCCTCAGATATTAAATAATTATTTATCCATTTGTGACGTAAAACTTTAAAGCTATTTGAAATAAAATGTCTGGATTATAATGAAATCATTATTTGAACTGAAACATTATTAAGTATGTTTTAGAACAGTGGTGGCGAACCTTTTCACGTGAGCGTGGCAAAAATTTTCAAAAAATATTTATTGAATGATTGGCATGCCATATAGTTATTAAATCAAAGTATAAACAACTTAATTATTGCAGTTTTTTAAATGTTTATAAAACAAAATGTTAATAATAACAATAATAATTAAACAAATTTTCCAAATAAGTTAAATACAAATGAACGATATTAATTTAGAAGAGCCCAAGTTGAATAAAATGTAATAATAGTAATTAAAACAAAATTTTGGAAATAAACATATCAATATAAATAGATATTAATAAATGATATTTTTGTTGTTGTACATTGGATGCCAAATATTTTATATCTGGTTCATATTTTGTCATTTTTAATAATGTACATGCTGAACTAGATTGATCTGTTATTCTCTTTCTCGAATTGTCTTTAATCAAATTCTTTTTTGAAAATAATGATTCACATGCATATGTAGAAATAAAATTTGATAATATAGCGGTCACTAATTTTTTTAAACAGTTACATGTTTCAGGAATAGCAATCCAGGCAGCTAATAGTTCCTCTTCAACATTTTTTTTTACATATATCCAATAATCGATCATTTTCCATTGTTTCTAACTCATTCCTCAAATCAATAAATTTCTGTTTCCATATAGAACTGGATTGAAAATTGACTGATTGCATTTCCATATTTTCTTAATTAGGCCATTCAAAATTTTCTAACTTCAGACTCCATTGATATTGTGTCTGGGTATAAAATAAATTTTGATGTTTTTGAAAATTGTCTGAACTATATAAATCTTAAAGAAAATTCATCAATTATCTATTGAATAACAGCACAAATGTCTTGCATTAATTTTACTTGATCTGGTTTTTCATCAGATTCTAAATCAGTCAAGAACTTTTTAATATTTGGAAAATATTTGAAGTTGTAAGAAATAACCTGTCGATGTATAATGCAATGAAAACCCATAATTGAATGTCCAATATGGAATGTCCAATACGGTTGGTAAATAAAGTGATAAAACTTTTTTTTTTCCAATCATAAGCACTATCTGTAGTTATTGATACAATTTTGGCAACATTTATGTTATTTAATACCTATTCCATTTCTTGTTGTTACTAAAGAGGTTAAACTGATCAATTCTTCTTTGATATTATTCCCAATACAATAGCGAATAAAAATATCCAATGAGCTGATCCATTTATGTCTGTACTTTTATCAAGTCAGAGAGAAATTAAACTAGAAGATTTTTATATGTCTTTTTTATTGGTAAGTTATGTTGTTAGCATTTGCAGGATACTTTCTTCAACTATATTTCTAGCCAATGATAAATCTTTTATGTTCTGAATAATTTTTGCTTTCTTTTCAAAATCTTCAAAAAGAACTCGTGCACATTTCATCCAAGCTTCTTTCATATATTCTCCATCATTAAAAGGTTTCTCATGTTTGACAATTAAATTTGAAATAAAATAAAAAACTAGCAGCAGTTATATTTGAATAATTTTCAATAAATTTCATTATAGATGTTGATTGAATATTTATATTTTTAAATGCTTGGGCAATATATTCTTTTTGTTCATCTTTAGTTTTTTCACAGAGCGATTTATGATTGGTCTCATAATGCCATTTTACTGATGATGTTCTCAATACAACTGTTCTGGAAAAAATAAAACACATACTGCCCCGGTGCCTTTGTTAATCAATCATTCCATTCTCATCAGTTCACCAATTTTGAAATTCTTTACTGCTTGATAATTTTTGTTTTTTATTTTCACTAGTCATACTAATATAATGCTAACAAATTTATTTAAAAGTAAATTTAAATTAGCTTTAATAATTTTATAAATCAAAGATTTATCATTTCACTTCTACAGCAAAACTTCAAGCAAAAAAAAAACAACATCATTTGATGGCGTTGATTACGCATTTTGTTCATTTGTTCGCGATTTTGATTACATTAAAAAAATGAATGATGTCAACATGTTTAGATGAAAAAACATTAGGACAGAAAATCATTTTATTACTTTTACTTTAGATTTGAAAAAACTTACTTCAAAGAGTTATAAAATATTTTATTGAGTTATTGGAATAATTTGACAGGTTTACAGAATATGATACCACAGTATATCGGTATCATTTTATTTGACTTAAAATATCATAATTTATTGCTTCTAATTAGAGCTCAATTGTAAATTGAATTCTAATATATTTATTTATTTTATCTTTAGTTTACAGTAAATTTTTATTAGTACAGATTTTAGCAACAAAAAAAATTTTGAAGAAAATTATGATATATAAATAGTTTGTATGCCAGTAAAAAATTCAAGCATGCCACAGGTTCACCATCACTGCTTTACAATAAATAATTTCAAGACTTATAGAATATTTTTACATTGTAAAAGAAAAATAAATTTTTCTTTTAGGTATAAATTTATTTTTAACTTTTTTTAATGCATATAATATTTTGCTAATAATTTATTTATAATTTGCATGTACCATATGTCGATATTGGAGTTCTCGAAATATATTGCAGTATTGTATTGACAAAGATAATATGAACATTTTCTATGGGATTATTTAAAGAATAAATAATGATATAAACAAATGGATGTACATTGGGAGATGATTTATTACTTTTTATAAATTGTTAATTTATAATTCCTATGTCCAATTATTTTATTATGAATACCATGTGTTTTATTGGTCTTTCATATCATGTTTATAGTATTATTATATGATAAATAGTAGGTATTTGAAACTATTTTCATATGCTATTTTAAATTATGTTTTTAGACTATAATATGTTATAGATGACATAAATATTGTGTTGGACACATTTTTATGTTTATTTTTACCTGTTAAGTCTTTAAGATGAGTGGTCTGATGATATTTATACACCTGTATGGATAAATAAGTGTGGTCTTTTGATTATCTCATCATTTTGCCTATCCTATTTACTGGTGTTAGGAAAAAATGTTGAAGACATGTGTATTGTGACCTATTTACTCTTGGTATTATCAGAATAGTTTTGAAATGGTAATAATGTTAATATTTATAGCATGAATCTTTGATATGTAAAGATTATGATAAAACATTCTTTGTCTAAACTTAAGTAGTTATTTTGTGTAGGCTGAGAAAATTATATATCCTTCCCAAACTCAATATTTTTTCACTGGCAACATAGTTTGTTGAACATATTGACAAAAGGTTCTTATACAAAAATTATATGTAGAAAATAGCTAGATTAGATACAAGGGGGAACTATATTTATTCATAAATAATAAAACATTTTCTGTTATGGGTTTGAATTGATTGTTAAAATATTGTAATAATTTTTTTGTTTTGATTACATTAAAGTATAACAAATTTATGTTTATTATATTTTATATTATTAATAAAATCTTTATTTTATTCTTAATTTATGACTTTGTCTTCATTATCATTATCTACATAATTGAAAAATCTAAATCACAAAAGTATAATAATTCCTGGATTGTAAGAGTACATAACATATATAAATCATGTAATTAAAATTCAGACAGCATATTGTCAAAGTTATATCAATATTTAAGAATATTTTGGTTATATTGGACACTTAATAGAAGAGCAATACAGAGACTTCAGACCACTCAAAGAAGTATGGAGAGATGCATGTTGGGAGTAACAAGAAGAGATCGAAAACGCAATGTATGGGTAAGAGAACAAACAGGTGTTACTGACCTCATTGAAAAAATTAAAAGACTGAAGTGGAGTTGGGCTAGACATATTGCTAGAAGAGATGATAATAGATGGACAATTGAAATTTTAAACTGGATTCCAAGAGATTGTAAAAGATCCAGAAAGAGACCACATGTGAGATGGATGGATGAAATAAGAAAGTGTGCAGGGGTGATGTGGAGAAGAGAAGCTAAAGATAGGAAAAGATGGATTGAACTTGGAGAGACCTTCATCCTGCAGTGTTTTGATGATGATGATGAATCATAAGAAAAGTTAATGTGATATATGAGTATGAACAAAATTCCTTTTCTTATCCATCACATCATCACAAATTTTATCACATGCCGCTGAATAAGAGTGATTGAAATAGAAGAGTCTCATGATCAAATTATGATTGGAATTATTTATTTATAGTTTGAATTACATTAAATTCAAGAGAGTAAAAATTTTTTTCCTACACATAATGATATGGTAATAACATGAGTCAAACCCGAGATATAAAGAAGTGTTATATTTTTATAGAAAGTATATTAGCCAGTTTTTGAATTTGAGCTAGCACAGGCAGCAGTAGCCACTGGTAAGGTTGTAATAAATAGAAGGAATTTGAACCCAGACTCCAAGCTCTCCACCGCTATGCACTCCATTTTATACAACTGATACACACAACCACATGTTAAAAAATAAATGATCTCCAATATATGTATTTCATACTGAATGAGCACTCATCAGTTGGTCCAGATCATCTCCCATACATATATACAATCAGTGCTCAGTTTATATGAAAATAGCAAATCATCAAACTTTAATGAACACGCTTCAATCTTCTCCACTTTTCAACTCTTCAGCTATTCATATCATTGAAAATCCGATGATGTAACACTCAAAGCCCTTGTTGATGCCAATATTGTCATACCCATGTTGACTTTAAGTCACTCTGACCCCTCACATATAGGAACTTAATACTTCCATTTAAGGATGGACGATACAAGCTGAATATGTAATATTCAAATATAAATATATTGTCTATAGTAAATATAATGTAATTAGAAGGGACTTGAACTCATATTTTCAAGCACACTACAACTATGTACTCCACATGTGTATCAATTGTATAAGATGGAGTGTGTAGCAGTAGGGAGCTTGAATGTCCGAGTTCAAGCCCATTCTAATTACATGTTTAATATAGACAATATATATTTGAATATTATATATATATGTAACAGTCAAAATGACAATATTCAAGTATTATTAGTATAAAGAATTGAGCTGTCGTCTAGTTCTTATCATTTAATCAAACTTTATAGCAAAAAAATAGATGTTTTTTACTGCATATCCAAAAGATTTATATGGAAAACTTTCAACCAGTAGAGTGAATATTAAGTCAGCCTAGATATTTAAGGCAATTTGATATGAATTGTCCACTATTTAAATTTATAGAACAAAGCTACTTGACTCACTTGTAAAACTCTGCAAATAAGTGCTCAAGCACTATACAGAAAATTTTTTTTTAATCACAATTGCAGTAATTTTCTCACAGTAAAAAATTGATTGAAGTCGATTGTTTTAATTGTACATATATTCAAAAATAATATTGAAAACTACTTTATATAAATGGTGTGTAAAAGGAAATTAACTAATAATTATTTTTTGTATTATATAAGAAAATATGTTTTCTTAAAGGAATATGAAAAATTATTTCTTTACAAAATATGTATATCAAATCGTCTTTCTTTTAGACATTTGATTCAAGCAAATTATTTACTTGTTTTGCTTTTAGTTGTTAATTTATCATTTTAAAAGTCGTTTTAAGGGATATTAAAATAAAATAACTCACTGTATATACATGTGATGTGTTTATCTGTAGTTCCCTGCGTTTGTAGATAAACAGCAGCATACATACACCAATTTCTTCAAGCTTTCTCTTGGTAAGCTTGGTTTTTGGTTCATCAGAAAAATATAATTTCGGGCTTGTTGTCATCATCAGGGATTCAAGTAATTTGTTGGCATACCATGAGCTTCTTTTTGAAGTCCAAGAAATTGTCAAGCTATCTTCTAGAACATATTTAAGCAGCTAGTTGATCCATTTGAAGTGACCCTGGCCTCATGAATCAAAACTCTGCAGTAAACTATAGGGAAGCTACTGGACTGTACTCCCTTAGATCTTCATAGGAGCTCTATATAACTCTGCTAACTATTTTGTCCTCATTTTTTTTCAGACTATCAATTCAGAAGTGACCCAGTTTCAAGTAAATCAAAACTCCTGTGAAGGAAAATAGTAGCAGCTCCTGGATCTACTGTCCTGCCTTCAGCTACATCAGTTCAAGGTAGCTATTCGGCCAACTCTCTGCTACAGCCAACAACAAACTGCAACTATCTATTTTGGGCAGCTAATTGCTGCCACTTACTCAAAAAATTTTAGTAGCCAAGCTGTTATGTTCAGCTCTTACAAAAACTACAATCCAGACTGCAGTTGATAATTTTATCAGCCCTTTTATAAAATCATCTGTGGAAATAACAACACTAAATTTAAAACAGTGGGGTTTTTTCCTCTCTAATCCCTTTCGAAAACAGGCTTGAAATTTTATCAAGATGTGATATATATGTTTTCATTTAGATAATAAAAATTTACAAATTAATTTAAAAATTTCAAAAATACCATACTTGTTTTTAAATTTCAAAATCAGAATAATAATAATACAATATTTATATTTATTCAGACCTTTTAAAAGTTTAATTTATAAAACAATATTTTAAATCAGAATTATTATTTTTTATTTTATTTCAATGAATATAGAAAATATCTACTACAATTTTTGTCCGTGTTTATTTCTACTTTTCCTTTCAACTTTATATATATATTTATGTACACACACTATATTATTGTGTTATGTAACCCAACTGGTTACAATATATATATAGGTGTGTTTTATGTAAACCTATTGAGATACTTGTAAATCACAATCCTTATTTATTTATTTTTTGTATTTTAATCAAAATCAGAATGCTTAATTTATATTTATAGCTATATTCTATAGACATTAATTTCATCTTAATTGTTATTTTTCATTGTTTAAATTATTCCAATGAATTTATTTAATGCTAAAACATTATAATGCATTACATGTTGTATTATATCTTTTGTTCACAGTAACAGTTATAGAGCTTTTGTTCACTGAGCTGGATTCATGCATAACAATCTGTTATATAAAAGGGGTTTGTATTTAGTGTTTATGAGACATCCAGTTGATTATGATTTCATTACTTCTCTAATACTGGATGATGCAAAAGTGATATTGTTTAAAATCCATGCACTACATTTTATAATTAAGATTATAGTTGGCCAGTACATTAATGGTACTAAATGGCCAGGGCATTGATGATGATCAGCATGTTTTAGTATCCTGGCATTATTTTTTTAATAGTTATATTCTTATGGATTAGCACTTTTAAATAAGTGCATCCAAATTTTGTTGTATTGCTGCTGTAATTTCAAATCCAGTCACAAGATTGACTGATTTTATTGTTGATCATTCATGATGATGAATGATAACTATTCTTGTCTGTAATGCTGGTGAACTTATAATTAGTTGAGTGATGATATATTAGGCTCATTGCTCATATTTATTCATATTATTTGTAAATTTAAATTTAGATTACTTCATAGTTGATGATGATGAGTTCCATCACCCCAGATTTTATACAGTTACAATATATTACCTTTATTAAAATAATTACAAGTTGTCTACAGAGAACTTTAGTTTTTGACCAATCAAAAGAATATGCAGAGTTTCAAAATGGTTTTAGCACAGTGAATAACATTCAAGTATGGACAAAAGTTATAAAAAAAACCAATAAGTACAAGTTTGTCATTATGCTTTGGATTTATAAAATATGAACAGGCATTTGATACTATAAGCATTTCTACAGTAATTAGCTTTAAATCATCAAGATATAGACCTGTCTGTATCAAAATCCTCAGCAGTAATTAGAATACATGATCACAAAGAAGATTAATGTTGATAAGGGTATAAAAAAAGGTGATGCCATATCTCCAAAACTTCTTACAGCAGTTTAAATGAACTATTTCATTGATTAAAATAGGAAGGTAAGGAATATTAAATGAAGATTATTTAAGCCATCTAAATTTTGCAGATGACATAATTGTTTTGCAAATAAAGTTTCATGAGTTTCAGGAACTGTTGTAAGAATGATGTCAGATGAAAGTAAGAAAATAAGGTTAAAGAAAAATGTTAAAAAAGATTTAACTAATGTTTAATGGATTTTTTCAAAAGAAATAAATATTGACATCTTAAATTAGAAGTTAGATATTTTGATCAGATTATTAATGTAGATGGATGTGTTTTCCTGAAAATTTGTGATGATCGTATTTTAATTGTATTTATATACTGGATATTTTCATCATCTAATATTAAATATTGAAGGTCTTTAGAAAAAATTAATTTTATTTAAATATTCACATTCAATACTTAATATTAGATGATGGAAATAGTTCAATATATAAATACAAGCTGGATGGAATGGTTTTGGGTAGAAATGATTTAATATTAAAAGAAAATATGTGTATATAATGAGGGTGGGGTGAGGGTAATAGATGTGTTTTACCAGTTCATATTTATGGATCAGAAGAGAAATAGAGACTTAAGACCATTCAATAAAGATTGGAGAAATGGAAATTAGGAGTAGCAAAATGATATTAAAAATAAAATACATGGGTGGAAATTGATACCACTGTAAAAATTAAAAATCTGGAATGAATTTAGTTGGATAAATTGCAAAAAAAAAAAAAAAAGATAATAAATGGTTGTTTTAAACTGGATCTGAAAAGATTGTAAAATACCAAGAAAGAGGCCATATGTGAGATGGACAAATGAAATAACAATGTTTGCTGGTATAAAGAGACTGTGATCAGAGAAACTGGATTAAATCTTGGAGAAATCTTCACTTTGCAATGGATGGGTAATTGTTGAAAGTGATATATTAATAAATGATATAATAGTAGTATTCTTGATGGTTCAGTTTTCTGTGAAGATCCGAATTGATATCATTTATAACACCAAATCAACAACTATCAATTTTGCTTTGTGTCCTGTACTAAATATATTGTATCTTTATCAGATATTCTGATTGATTTGATAATGTGGACCACATGACATTGACTGATCATGATCAGAACAATAAAGAAAAAGTGGACTACTACAATGACATTTGCAGGATTATATGCAGCACTCTCTTAAATTTGAGAAATTTGCTTTCTTGATTCAGTTTTTATAATTGTCTCTTCTATAGAATTATGCAAATATATTAAGAATGTGTTCCATATTTCTAATTTACAGATCAAAAAATATGGTTAACAATGGCTACTTATAGCACAAATATATAAAAGCTCACAAATAATTTATTGCTTTTTATTTAATTTCACATATAAGCATATGATGTCAAGAACAAACCAACAGTCAAAGAAAATAAAACCCATTTATCTTCTCACTTATTTATAACAACATAAATACAATTTATCCAAACTGCTTCAAACACTTTTTAGCAAAACTCTATTTGTACATATGTATATGCCAACATTTCAACTGACCTGCAGTCTTCTTCAGAGCAAGTTTATTTTGATCTTCTAAAAAAAAACGATTTTTTTTTTTTTTTTAGAAGATCAAAATAAACTTGCTCTGAAGAAGACTGCAGGTCAGTCGAAACGTAGGTGTATGTATATGTACAAATAAAGAGTTTTGCTAAAAAATGTTTGAAGTGGTTTGGATAAATTGTATTTATAGGATATTATGGTAAAAAAAAAAAGTGTGATTTTGGCAATATTTAACAACATAAATACATAAAAATGCAAACACGCAAACACATTATATACATAAACAAACACACACATATTTCACTTGGGGTATAAAATGATTTTTATATTAATCTTTCTACATAGTTTCCTAACCTGAGCATATATTTTCATTTCTTGTTCAATTCTTGATGGACAATCCGAGGGCATTAAAGTTAAATTTTCTAACTAAGTATTCAGGAAAAGCTCAATTTTCTAACTAGGTGTTCACTTTCTTAAAAATATATATACATTTAATAAAGGCACAAAATTTTATAAATTTCCAACATATATGCAGAATTTTGATTAAGGTGAATCTTATTTCCAGAAACTTGGCTAAAATATATAAATTCTTTATTCTCTTATTTTTCCATTTTGTGCTTTCAGAAAAATATAAAAAAATTGTTTAATTGATTAATAAAGCAATAAAGGTAAGTTATTATTTTTTTAAAACACATAATTATTGAAATATTTCAAATGTAAGATTTTACAATGTAAAATTTTATATTTCTTATATTGAAAAACTTTTTTTATGTTTAGGGTTTTTTTTTTCATCTTACATTTATTTCATACATATAATATTTTAGCTTGTTAATTCTATAACACAACTTCATAAACATTCGTAAGTTGAAATATTTGCTTTTCAATGCAGATTTTTATTTTGCGCATTGAATGGTTTCAAGAAATTAGGCTCTCCAATTGGTTTTCCTTTTTATACACTAAAAAATTTCATAATTTTTTGCTATGTTATAATATTCTATATGATTTCATGTAGATTCTAGATATTATAGATATTTGAAAAAAGTTTTTGATATATATAATTAAGATTTATGTTTTATATAATGAAAGATTTTTTTTATTTTATACTCATGTGGACTGCACAGGCAATACTCCACCTCCCTCTCTCCCAACTATATAAAAATGTTAGGGTTTAGATATATATTTTTATAAATATAAATGGTGAAAATTTTCACTTTTTCTGTTTTATAAACATTAGACTGCAAAAAATAACTTTTTTCATTAGATAAAAATGACATCTATATCAATTACTTCAACATCCATGTTTAATAAATACATGCCTGGAACAAGTTTTGATGAATGTTAATCTATCTGTTTTGACAGTGATAACAACATGAGTGCTAGTATGGATGAAAAAAATAGTGATAAATTCGCTTCCCGGCTGATGCTTTGACATATGGGGAAAAAATAGTAGTGATGATAAAGAAAAGGAGAATGTTATGTATAATGCCAGGTCTTGGTATTCAATAAATATACAAGTATGTCACCACTGCCCCAATAGTATCTTCATTAAGTAAATAGTCTGAACAGGCACTAACCTGTATTCAATGTGCTTTAAAATTCGCAATAATCAAGCATATTTTGCCGATAGAGGGATCTTCCAAATCACGACACAAGATAGCGATTTTTATAAAGACAAGAACAGTAGTCTTGTCTTTAACCTAAACATTCACTTATATGGGCGAATCTGAAGCATTTTGATTTGAAAGTGTGAAGTAATTGTTTTCTCCACTGTTTAAATCCACTATTTCCTTTACAAAGTAACTTAAGCTATCTTGTGTCGTGGTTTGGAAGATCCCTCTAACGGCAAAATATGCTTGATTATTGCGAATTTTAAAGTGCAATGAATACAGATTAGTATCTGTTGAGATATTTACATAAACTTTCTGTGTGCTATATAAATTAATTACTATCTTCATTAATAAAAATCAAGTATCATAATCAATATAGTCAGAGTTGCTAAAGTATTGAAATGCTTTGAACTGATTCTTGACAACATATAACTCCAAAAATGTGTTATGGAAACAAATAATTATGCAGATCAGTTTTTTAAAACATGCATAAGCAAAAGAAAAGAAAGACCAGATATAATAGTTGGAAATCCATCTTGGTATAAGAGTTGAAATTGGTTTTAGGGACTATGACATTGCAAAAATCATCAAAATTCTGTAATCAGATTGGGGCTGTCAAATAGCCAAGTCCTCATATTATATGAACTGATGACAGGTACTAAATAAGTTTTGCTCATGAAATTTAATTTTTTATAATAAAAATTTCAATCAAAATGATTAAACAATTCAAATCAGACTCATAGTTTGGATGAAAATCTGAAGTTATTCAAAGAGCATCTTAGTTGAAAAGTATCTATTGCTAAGAAAAAGGCCCATTTTCAGTAAAATAAATAACTTTTTTCTTGTTTCCATTCTAAAAAAAACTCCATGTTTTTTTAGTAGTCACATTCAAATAACATAACACCACTAAAAAATTAATTCACTAATAGCCTGGAATCAAAATATGATTCTCATTATAGAAATCAAGAGCTTCCCAAAAAATTTTGATAACTATATCTAAGCTAAAAACTTTACCACACATACAGCTGGTTGGAACTAATAAACTTAAAAGTAAATAATTGAAAGATGTATTTTTAAAAAAATCTAACTTTATTTATGAGAGTATTTCTGACAAAAAATAAAAAAAATGCTCAAGGGAAAAAACAAGAAACTTTAAAAAAAAAAAAAAAATTCTCTCTTCCACCTTTCAATCCTTTTTTCTTTTATAAATAGTCTGATTTGTAACTAGGATTTTCTTTGGTGTGATCTAAGCCACACCTAGATTTTTTTTTTTAAATCTATCTGTCAAAGAGTTTTCTAAACAAAAACCAGAAGCACATAAGTTTGTATAATAAACTTTTTTTTCTTTTTAACTACATTTGAATTAATCAGCACCTTCCAAGAATAAGAAAAACACCAGAGAAATAAAAGAGTTTTCCCATGAAAATTATTTTCAAGTCTGTATATACATCTGTAATAAATCTTGAAAAAAAAAAAAAACTGATTCAATGATTTTTTAATATATATAAGCAACATTTATCATTTTTAGAATGAAATAATTTTATTAACTAATCAAAATTAAATTTTAACCTATTTAGAGTGCATTGATTTATTATAAGCTTCTAAAAAAAAATGATTGTTAATCGAAATACCATTTGATTCTTGCAACCGCCCTCCCCCCAACTTTAGACAATAATTAAAATGTGGTATAAAGCAAAATAATAAATATTTTACAATTAAAATAAAGTTGGATTTCGATTTTAAATTATTTCAAAAGAAATTTTTTCTAATTCATTTTTGAATAATTGATTAAATTATTTATTATAAAGTTAAGGTAGTAATTAAATTATATTTTACATTCATTTCTTTTTTAAGAATTATATAATTAATGAATTATATTCTACAAGTGACCATTTTAAAAATAAAACGAGTACAATTAAATTATTAAAAGGTAACACTTTTGTGTTTAAAAATACTATTTTAACTATACATGTAAAAATCCATACTTGTTATTCTGAACAAATAACTAAAACATACATGGCTATATAGACTGACACATTTGTAAAAAAAAAAAAACAATAAACCATTTTTCAGATTTTTTTTAAACACTAAAACAATTGAAATACACTTTTTAAAAATCATTAACACTTTATACATAAAATTTCAGTTTACAAACAAAAAAACATCACCAATACAGTGAAGAAGTAGCTTTACATTAGCCTTTAATGAAGATTAACTACTATGAATAGCAGATACAAATGAAAAACAGTTATAAAGGGATCTACTTCATTCAGAGTTTTTTTATTTATTACAATGCATGTAATCAAGTTGTTTTAAAATTGTCAACATATTTTAAAGTTTGAAAATAGTAACAAGTTTGAAGAGACAAACTTTCTAAAAATTGATAAATTATTATTCTTTTTTTTTAAAAAAAATCTTTACTGTCATATCTATCCTAAGTAACGAAATTTTCAGAACTACAAGCCATTGAAAATAATTTTGAATGTACATCATATAAAACTGTATTTCTTCTATTAAGATTTAAACAATGAAAACATAGTTGATGCTCTCTGATTAATATGTTTCTAATGAATAATTATGTTTGCATAATGATTAAAAGATTGTAATTTCCCTTGAACCATTTTTCGTACTATTCAAAGTTGAATTAATTATAGATCAATGTGAAATGTTTATAACAATTCATTGTCTAAAATAAAAGAAAGTATATTTTTTAAAAGATATCACATTTAAAGCTATTTTACTCAGTTTATAATATCTCACAAGTATTAGCTAGATTCTAGAATATGAATTAAGTGGGAATCACAGGTGGGAAGGAGCATAATTCAACAAACTAATAATAAGACAAAAAATACCGTAAATATAAGATACTTATTTCTTTATATATAATCGATATTTGATTTTTTCTTGCTTGGGCAGGCTTCAGTGTTCATTCTATTCTAACAATATAGTGTGATATTTCTATTAATCAAATTTATAATCTGCATATATACGAATATATACATATGCAATGATAAATATGTATATATTCGTGTGTTGACTTCATTAGGTATCAAACTACTTTCGACAACATACACCTATACTAATATGCATATTTGTGTGCTTGCATCATTAAATTCTCAGCCTACTTTTCACAATATATAAACATATAGATGTATATATCTAATATTTCAATACAAATATATTGTCTATATTGAACTTAATGTATTGGAAGGCATTTGAACTCAGACTTTCAAGCTCCCTACAGCAATCCACTCCATCTTATACAACCGATATACATCACATATACATGTGAAAAAGATAAATGATCTCCAATATATGAATATTGTGCTGAACTAGCACTCATCAGTCAATTCAGATCATCACCTCCCACACACATATATAATCAGTGTTCAGTTTATATTAACATAGCAAATCTTCAAATTATAATTGATAGATTGCAATTTTCTTCATCCTCCAACTCTTCAGCCATCAACATCATTAAAAATCTAAAGATGAACTGCTCAAATCCCGTTGATGCCAATATTAGTGTCATACCCACATTGACTTTAAGTCACTCTGACCCTTCATGTATAGGATTTTAATATGTCCATTTACATACATTAAGTTCAGTACAGACAATATATTCATGTTCAGACTGATTCTGTCCACCCCTCTTCTGTGTATTTAAATGGGCATATTAAGGTCCTATCTCTGAGGGGTCAGAGTGAATTAAAAATCAACATGGGTATGACAATAATATTGCCATCAACTAGGGTTTTGAGCATTTCACCTTCAGATGAATGACTGAAAAGTTGCAGAGTAGAGATGAGTGAAGACTATTCATTAAAGTTAGGAAGATTTGCTACCTTAATGTAAACTGAGCACATATATTGAGGTCATTTATCTTTTTCACATGTAAGTGGTCATGTATATTGGTTGTATAAGATGGAGTGGATAGCTGAATGAAGCTTGAAAGTCGGAGTTTTAATGTCCATATCTATATAAGTATATAGATATATACATAGCATAAAACAATAACATTAAAATAATGTAAAAGCATAACAAATATGCATTTGAGATAAATTTTGTGACTTTAAAATATGTATAATATACAGAGAGCAGTGATTCTTAAAAGTCATTGTACATTTTTTGACTATAAAAGGATTTAGTTGATATCAAAATCAATAACATTGGGTCTATTTCATACATAAAAGATGAGTCATTCAAAAAAAATTAACAATGAAAATATTGATAAACATACTTTTATTAAGTTTTATAGATAGTAGACTACATAGAAGCAAAAAAGATTAATAATTGAAAAATGATAATCGTATTTGTAAAAAATGTAAGCAAAGTTATCATTTTGTACTATTAAGAAAGTAAATAATTACTTCTAATCTATAAAATTTAACTGGTTATAAAAATTGAAAATAATAATCAATAATTGTCTTGCCTTTGGGATTAATGTCAGGAGAATCAATTCTATGCTTCGAGTTCAGGCAATAAAATATTGGTTCCTCTCCTCATTTCCTCACATCATGTTCTTTGGAGAAAAAATAAATTTTACGTTAACTCCAATCCTACCATCATTTCCGAGCTTAGTAAACTTGGTTATGCTTACCTTTCAATTAATCTCACTGCTTCAGAGGGAGTCGGTGTTCTGATTAATGACAGGCACCCCCAAATAAATTCAAAATTACACATCAGGACAAGAACATTATAAGCATCAACCTGACATACGGAAGTAGTAACATTAATGCAATATACATATACTCCCCAACAACCACTCCAATTTCATCCGAATCATCAACACATGGGCGATTTCAACATGTCATACAACCATTTTACTTCTTAAATACCTCCACTTGCTAAATAGGAAATTTATAAATGGCTTTGGATTGCTTCCACAAAATGCCTATTCATTATACAAACATAGATATCAAACCCTGATAGATTTGGGTTTCTATATAGCTGAATTACACAATAGTCTGGAGGTCACCTTTTAACCAGTTGCCTTCTCAGACCATCATGCTATTACTAGAACCATACAGCTTAGCAATTATGCTACGTTCAACCTTAACAATTCACTCAGATTGCTAACTAAGGCATCAATCACGGAAGCTATTCCTTCCAAAGCATATATACTTTTCCATAAGATTGACCTGTTGAATAGACCCCCTGAGGAGGCTTGTTTGCATTCATTGGAATTTTACAAACATTGATTGCACACTTCATCAAATAAACAAAAGGGCCTATTGACTCTGATTAAAGAATTAGATGACATTCATCTAAAAATAAAAGCCTGCAATGCTGAACTGAATCGCAATGCTGAACTGAATCATACAGCTCAGATTTTGCAACTAAAACATCAATATAAAGTTAAGCAGGTTGCCATCATGGAATACATTTCCATCAAAAGAACACAAAATTACCTCACAGCCCAACCTTGCTGGACCAGAAGTTATCTGCGGTGAGTGATGGGTGCCATCAAAAAACTCCTTACACCTACATCGCTGATAATGGATGGAGCAACATTTCCAGCCCATGCATGATTGAACACATAAGTCAGCATTTTTAAAAAAAACCATCTACAAAATAACCAAACAAGAACTAACAGTAACTGGAAGACTCACTCAGATGCTATTAACCATGGAATTACATACTCCAATCTTCAGGACAGACTTTCTGCTCTTCCAGTCAGTGTTGATCCCGGGATGCATGCCATCCCAAAATTCTTAATATCATACCTGAGTAACTTTGCAATTCCGATTATGATATGATGGGTATGGTAAACCACCTTTCTACTGGGAAAGGACAAATGCACAATAGCACTAGTACCCCACATAACTCCATGACTCCTATTATACTCAAAGTAATAGAAAAGGTAATAAAGGGAAAAATTACAGCAGGCATTTCTTAATCACATTGTTCAGTCCCAATATGCTAAGAAAGGATCTGATGCTTTTTGATTATGTTAGATCCAAGCGAATGTCCAAGCCTATTGCAATTCAGCTCGACATATCAGAGGTGTTCGACTCCATCAACATTCTCAAACTTCTAGCTCTCCTAAACGAAAATCTCCTTAGCAATAAACAAATTCACATCACATTGAATGGATGCTATACTAATGGTTTCCAATCCGATATCTCCATTCTACAAGGTTCCCCGTTCAGTGTCCTGCTTTTCATCTGTTATTTAAATCTGTTACTAAAAAAACCATAGAAAAGTTATTCTTAGAAATATACATACTCAGAATTAAAAAGTCATTCAAACTACTCACATACATGGATGATATCTTAATTATTCTTCCATCCCAAAAATTCCTACCAAAGCTCTACCAAATAATTGACAATTTCTCATTAGCATCTCATCTTAAATTCAAACCCAAGAAATCTTCCTTGTGGAAAATTTTTTCAGGAAAAACAATAATTTCAAGATTCCTCATCAAGCCAGAAGAATTTCTGGGCTTTCCAATTTACCTTTCTCAATCATCAATGTCAAGACAGATACAAAATACTCTAATAGATTCTACCTCTAAAATAATTCAAACTCTCTCTAAAACATATTTATTATTACAAGGAAAGGTTGCACTCATCATCATGAAAGTAATGTCGAAAATTGCATATTATCTGCCTATCATTATCATTTCAAAAGCTTTTTCCAAAAAGATTAACAGCTTATGCTCCAAACTTTTCTGGAAGGACAGCACCACATCAATTAGCATGTCCAGAATGCAAGTACACTGTAAATACAATGGGATGTCATTCCACTCCATTCCAGCAATTCTTTTTCAAAAATCTTTTATGTTAATTATTAATCTCATGAAAAAACATGAATCAATAACTTTCAATGAACCAATTCAACCCACAGACCGTTCTCCGCCTCGTAAAATGTACTGGCTGGATAACTGCTCTGGATAATTAACCAGCATTCAACTGTAGTTCAAAAATTACAAAAATCAAAAATTACCATCTGGGAGGCATACAGAATAATTAATCCGAATTATCCCACAATTACTCCGAATCTTGGCTTCACCAACTACAAATTAATAACAATTTTTAAAATTCTAACTCTTGAGCCTAAATACTTTAATCTCATTATTAAAATAAACTTAGAAGCCATGCCCACAAATAAATTTCCTTCATTTCAAAATATTTTACAATAAGATAGACCCTATTTATCAAATATGTAAAAGGCAAAAAGTCTTTCAACCATATAACATACTCACGCCCTGGGCTCAACAAAATAAATTTAGCCATATACCAAAACTTAAGGATGGATTACTACAAAATCAGGTCTATAAAAGAAGCCTTACAAACTAAACAGTTCCCTATTATTAGACTGTCAATCTTTATTTCACATGCTATATGGAATGTCAGATGTAAGGTAATGTACATTACAATTTGCCAATTTATTTTCTGATAATCTTACAAGATTTTGAAGAGTACCTGTAACAAACTCTTGAAACTGGGTATTCTTAAGAACCTTAAATAGTACTAATTGATATATAAGAATAAAATAATAACAACACCTATCATAATAGTCCTATATTTTCAATATTATGTAACACAAACATGAATACATTCCAACTAACTTTTTTTTTCTGTTGTAAATAGAATTTTAATGAACTGATAAGAAGTATCTAAATATCTAAGTTTAAAAAGGGTCAAACTGTTGGTGATTGATTAGAAAGGACATTAATGCCATAAATTAATATAAAATCTTGATAATGACAGCTTTACTCAATTCTAATCAGAAAAGACTAAAGACAATATCCAAAAACTCATAATCTCAATGGAATAAATCACTACCAAATTCAACATGTACTTGATCTTTCAAATCTACCAAATCATTTCATAAAGTTTTGGATGAGAATGTTGCAATAAAAAAAAAATCACACTTTAAGAACTGTATATCTCTGACCAAATCTAAATGACTCAATGAGATGGACATTTGTTTAAAAAAACATTAGAATTTTTCCATCATTATTAGAGGTAGTGATCAAAATACATTCTCCAACTGTTTGAAATATCATTATTGTCTAAAAGACAGACCTTTTCATTAATCTGAAGGCATTATGATATTATTAATTCAGGTCCATGTATTAAGTTTCAATGCATCAAAAATGATCTAAAATGATCACAATCAGAAAATGGCTAGATTACCTTTGCAATTTTAATTCACTAATCATTCTTAGATCTTCACATCACTCATTGAACTGCTATTTTAAATTTCAATACTACTTATAAAACTTCACATTCATTTAATTTTTTATTCAGCAAATCAATTCACTATTATTGTCAGAATACTAGTCAAGATCTCGTGTTTTTTTTTTTTTATTTTTTTTTTTTTGAGAAAACCCAAGAACAAATTTAATTATGTCTGCAACAAAATCCTTGAAAGAATTTCATACCTCAGTAAATATGACAAGCATGAAAATCCATATTGGTAATTTCATTGTTTGGCAGCTGATAAAATTTAACATGAATAGCAGATACATAAAAAAAAAAAAAAAAATTTCCACAATATGTATGAGACAGACCGTATATTCTAATTCCACTTTCTTTGATCTGTTCAACAACCTGTATCCATAAGTACCTATATAATACTGACTTATTTTATTAACTGATTCCTAATTATATAATAATCCATAAGATATTCAAGTTTCTTTACAATAATTTTTCTGTCTAAGCAAAGAATTTGTGATAATCCAAATATTGTGAAAAATTGTAATAACAAACCAATTTGTTTAATGTTTCTAATACCAAATGCCTTTCTGACTCTAATGTTGAAGCAGTAGCATTGAATATTCATATTCTCACTGCTACATCTTACTTTATCAGCATTATAATTTCTGATAATTATTTATAGCACCTTAATAAGCAGTCTGTCAGATAGTGACTTGGTAGACTTTATGAGACAGGCCATATTTATACTGAATTTTCCAGTTCTAGATAATCTCCAATTTCATGAAAAGCAGGAAGATTCTTGAAGATAGCTATCCAAACATATTCATTTTCTGAGTAAACCTTTGGTTCCAGTTCAATTTCAAAACAATTCATTATTGATTGTAACGCTTCAAGCAGAAACAACAGAGGATTTCTAACCAAGTAAATCTGTCCTATTACTGTTTTGTTTTGTTTTTTCCAAAGTGAAGACTTTGCATACTTTACACATTCATACATACTTACATAAAAAAAAAAAGATTGGAGTCAGAATTGCTGTGTGAGTGTGGTTAAAGAATAGAAATGTAGTTGTTTATATATATAATTCCATTATCAAAGTTAATTATGAAGAGTTTATAACAACTAAGCACTATACTAACTTAATTAATTATAGTCAGTAACATTTAAAAAAAGAGCAAAAAAAAAAAAAGAAGATGGAAATACATTTGACTTTTGATATACAATAAGTATCATATAATTGTTGCAAAGTAGTTATTGCAATTAACCCACTATTTGAATGGTATTCCTCTATCCATCAACTTATAAATAACTTTCATAGAAATGTATTAAATTAAAGAAAATACTAATAGCATATATTCACAAAAAACATTGACAATAGTTACATTCCTTTAAAAAAAAAGTTACAATATTTTGTTATTTTGAATATAACATATTTTTTTTAAGAAATATAATCTTATCTTTGGTAAGAATGCTCAGTACCAAAAATGTATTACAATTATATTATTTTCAATGCTATCTATGAATATACAGTATTAATATTGCATGGCCGATCAATCAACAGCAGACATCTTGGATTTGTACACAGTACATAATAAAAATAAAGGAATAAAACTGGATTAGAACATTGGATAAAATAAATGAGAAATCATAAAAGAATTGTTGATATTTTTTAAAAATTCTGATGATATTTGTAGTTTGAAAAAATATTTACCTCATACACAACCATTATTTTAAAAAGTGCAGCTGTTTTGATTTCATAATGGATCTTAATTCGAAAGTAAACAGCAAAAAATGCACAGCACTAAAAAAAATATGATAAATCACTCAGTACATTTCAAAGTCAGCTATAAGTAAAGCACAAATGCCATATGCTAGTGAAAAAATAATGAATACATTTCAGATAATTAGCTACAAGAAATGCACTGTATAATTATCCTGCTACAGTATTTAATAAATAATGGCCCATTTCACAAGCCTAGAGAATTTGCTTAATTCTCAGACAAACTAAAAAATATCCTGCCAATAATCGGAAATAAAATCCAGGCATGCAGTTAAGCATACTGAGTTAATGGAGCCAATGAAACCGCATACTAACAATAACACTAAGCCAAAAATTCATTATAAAAGTGTCAGTGTGTTCAGGGTATTAAAATAAGTGTGTTTTAGGCTAAAATATTAATCTACAAACTTTTGCATAAGTAGAAAGTAGCCAAATGTATCTATTCAAATCATTACACCATTCAAAAGTATGAATAATAATATAAGAATTACTATCCTATATATATATATATTTAAGAGCATAATTACTTGTAATCCTGCAGCATGAGCTACACTAGAGTTATGAAAGCTAAAGAGTTTTCTCAAAGGAATATTAATAATCTGAATGTTTGCCTTTAATATGGCAATGGGTAAATAATGTAATCTTATGAAATCTAAAAACAATTCATTAATTAATTTTCAATTTATCTTAGATTTGGAATTCTTTTAAAATTGCATGACAATACCCATTAAGGTATTAGACTTTAACACAACCAGGTGACCATGTCTAATTCACACATCCATGAATACAGACATTTATATTAACTTCAAGCACAATAATATTTATGATCTCTAAGAAAATATTGTTTATAAAATTCAAATGCCGTAAAGAATAGTACCTAAAGTAGATTTGCAATTACTATAATATAATAAAACCAGAAATATGAATGACTTTCATTTTCTGTCTTATAATTAGAGAGTTGTATGAATCAGAGCTTTGAAATGAGGATAATAGATGGATTAATGTATATTATTGAATTAGTTACATCTTCCAATCAAGCTTATGATTTTTCTGTGCTCCTCAAAACTCCAGTTAAGATATCCAGCTATGCTCATTATCTAGAAATTAGCACTATTTTTATTTTTGTCCATATCTAAAATTATAATTCTTCTTTGTATATCTATGAACTCCATAAACTTCAAAAACTGCATGCTACTTATAATCCAAAAATAATTTTAAAAATAATCTTAAAACCAGTTGTCTTATAAAATATATATCCACAAACATAATATATTGCAATATCTAATTAATATGGTGGAACATAAATTTCTATTTATATATTAAAGAAAAAAAAACATCACTGATTATTCAATGATTAAAAATGTGTGGGATGATCCATTAATACATTAAAAACTTATGCAAATATAAATGTGCATCAATGAGATAATCATGTGACCAGGCAATAGTGGGTAATTTTGATTGTAATTTGATCATTAAATATGTTAAATATTCTGAATATAGTATAGTAATAATTTATTAAAATTATCAATAAAAAATATTCAAGATAAAAGATACTTGTCAGTTTTCCTGTAAACCAAGATGGCAGCCATAATTCCTGATGTACAGATTCATGGGCCTGTAATCTACCAAATATGTGTTCGTTGTTAAATTAAAACAAAATTGATTGTTAAATTTAAAAAAGGTAATAAATTCTGATAAATTCGATTAAGAAGCTTTATTTCATTCTTTTTTTAGTCAATAAATTATAATGCTGGAAATGACAAGATGCTGGAACTGTTTTAATTTGAATATTTTTTTCTTTTATAGTACTCCTGTTCCAATAATTTCCATTAAGGTCCGAGCAATTGGTTACTGCTTCTATTGGACATTCTATTTTTTAATTCTCTTATCTATATCTTTCATCTGACTTTTTCTATTTCCAAAAATATTTTATCTTTAGATCTTATACGTACATTGAACAATTCTTTAATTTTAGCTTTTAGTTTTTTTATTCTAATTTTAAATTAATGTAACGGCATATACCGTTACACAAGATTATAAGTATTTTAGCAGGAGCATTATTATTTATTTGAGCTAGTTATATTTTCTATTTATTGTATTAATATGAAGGTGATAGTACAATATATATATATATCCCTCTGCAATTGTTCTAACAATACCAATAGCATTTCTTGTACTTTTCAGTCTCTGAAAATTAAGCTGTTTTTAATCAATATAATATTCTACCTTCCATAAATTCTTTGAAATAAAATCCTCAATAAAACTTTAAAAGCATGAGATAAGAAACTTACTGTTCTATACTCTTCACATTTAACAAGCTTCTTTATTTAGCAATTGGACTCATTATAGTCCTAAACAAATCTAAAGGTCAAACTCCACTATTATTTATTAAATTGCAAAGTCCAACTATTTCCATTTCTTTCAAAAATTCTATAGGTATTATATCAAATCCAATGACTTTACGTTCCTCATTTGTGCAATTGACTTAATTACTTCATCTGTAAGATGTCCATAACTTTATCATCTATTGCAATATCTTAATTTTTAAGTCCATAAATTAATTGAAATATTTAAGAAATTTTTTCATCTTTTCAATATATTATTGTTATCATATTAATCTCTTTTCATTCTTATCAGTTAATCCCTTTTCATTCTTATCTGTCATTTCACTTGCTAATCTTTTTTCTCTCTCCCAAGTGATATTTCTAATTCTATCAAATATCAGATCATATTTTTTCACTCATTGAAGCATTTCTATCTCCCTACACACTTGTTCCAACTATGTTTCTTTTGCTAAATCTATTTCTCTTCTTAGTTCACTATTAATTTTTCTATATACACTTTTCCTTTCCTCGGTATTTATGTTCTTCCAACTTCTCCATACTTCCATCATTTCCAACATATCTTCCGTTATCGAACAACTAAATAGTGTCTATTTCATTTTTTGCTGTTTTTAATAATTCTTCTTTAATGCTAAATCAGCACTTATCAAAACTATTGATATATTCCTCATCTTTATCAATCATTTTTATTATAACAAAATTATTCTTTCTCCATTTCCCTCAATTTATCTTCAGCCCATCTTACATATCTTTTCCCCAGTTTTCATCCTTTTTAAACTCAACTTTAATTTAGTCATAACCTAATTATAATATGAGTTTATATCAGCACCAGACAAAGCATGTGAATCCTTAATACTATTCCTGTATCTATCCAGAATCAATATGTAATCAATTTAATCTTGTTCTCCATCACTTGGAGCTTTCCATGTATACTATATCTTCTTATATGATTTTTAAAGCATGTGTTTGCAATTACAAACCCATTCCCCTTATAAAATTACACAAGCCAATTACTCTTACATTTCTTTTTCCAATACCATAATTTTGAACAATTTTTCCAATATAATCAATTTGATAAAATTATCCATCACTTGCTGCTTTCTAAGTATACAATTTTCTTATATGATTTTTAAAGCAAGTGTTTGCAATTACAAATCCATTCTCCTTAGAAAATTGCACAAGCCAATTATCTCTTCCATTTCTTTTTCCAATACCATAATTTTGAACAATTTTGCCTTCCTTACCTTTCCTCATAACAACATTCCAATCATCCAAAATACATGTATCCCCCCCCCCCCCACATTGTGTAATTTCCTCTATCTTTTCATATTTCTCATCAATTTCAGTATCAACATGACTGGTAGTTGACATATACCTTTGTATAAGTACCAAATCCCTATGACATGCAGTTATTCTCATCATCATCAGTCTATTGTCAATACAATCTACCTTTGCCACATTATTCCAAATTTTCTTTCCAGCAGCAAAGACAACTCCATTAAGTGGTATATTATCACCAAACTAAAATAATTTAACATCACCACTACTTATTTCCCCACACCCCTTCCACCTCGTTTCATTTAATCCTATAACAATGATATCATTTATACTCATTTCGCTTTTCAAATTCCCTAGCTCTTCTCAATGATCTAACATTCCATGTATCAACTCTCAATGTATCTTCTCTCAATGAATGAACTTTATGAGGGTTGCACGGGAAGTAGCCTCATATCTATTCCTGGCAAGCAAGACATCAAAGCCATCCTTAGCTAAGGTCTCAACAGTAGACATCATAAACATACTCATAATAAAACAAGGGACTTAAAAGGCAAAGTAGTTTTCCATTGCCTTCTTTGCCCAGCTATAACCTTCATAATAGCCTTAATGAGCTAGCTGAATCTCATAAAATTATCATCTTTCTAATGCTTCCTCCCTCACTGTTGTCATCTAGTGATCTTTCACTAACTTGGAATAATGCTGCTGCTGACTCAGCACCCAGTAAAATGTTGACTTATTTAATGGCAGTCAACACTCATCATTATACATCCATCATCATAGGAATTGTGACACTTTATAAAAGTAAACCCACCACTATATTCTTCACTGCTCCCTGACAGTGAATGTTGTCCCATTATCAGCTACTACTTATTTACATTACATTGTTTATTCACAGCTAACCTTCGTGTAAGAATGCCATTTCCCCTATCCAAAAGCTGAGGATGAATGATAGAACTGGTTTTTTTTTTTTTTTTTTGTGAAACCTCTTTCAAAGCAGATAGTAATTTTTTGGCAGGCAAATTAATAAACAAAAAAAGACTGCACAGCATTGGATTTGCTATGAAGTCCAATCTTCTGATCTTGGAATTCTTAAATCAATAATGAAATGCTAATGATATTAAATTTGTTATGTGATAATAATATCTGTACCTA
This sequence comes from Epiperipatus broadwayi, assembly GCA_028023455.1. Classification (NCBI taxonomy): domain Eukaryota; kingdom Metazoa; phylum Onychophora; class Udeonychophora; order Euonychophora; family Peripatidae; genus Epiperipatus; species Epiperipatus broadwayi. The sequence goes on along the minus strand of JAQFVV010006223.1, from coordinate 8,340,009 downwards.
TTTATCAGTGCCCATAATCCAACATTAAATTCAAAGAGTTTAAACAAAGAAAGTTTTTGCTTTTTATTGAATAGTATTAATAATTTTTGTTCTTGGAGACTTTTAGCACTAGTCATTAGAAATAAACTGGTAGTGGCTTTGTGAACTCAAATGGTTTATTGTTTGAATTTTTTTTATAAAATATAGATTAATATAAAAGTTTTATTTAAGCAAAAAAAAAAAATTCCTATAAAAAAACCTAAATGAATTAACATACAAGACAATGACATTTTGGAGATTATGTCAAAATTAGAAGTCAGAATGTAAAATAAATTAATATTACAATAGCACTTATAACAAGATTGTTGAAAAGATCATAGAATAAAATGCTCAAAAGTTAAAATAATAGTTGTCAAGCGTTGATGCTAGAGAGGTCAGCATAGCTGCCTTACAATCAGTTGTCCCAGGTTAGCAGGTTCGCTTCCTGGCCGATGCTATGACACATGAAAAAAAAAAGTTAAAATGATAGTTGTATTAAAAAATAGGTTTTTTTAAGTGTCATATTCATTTTTCAGAATCAACTGTAACTCAAATTAAAATCAACAGTTATTACACATTAAAATTATGAATTTGGGTTGGCATGTTATTGAGGATATTTTCTTAAGAAGAAATATGATTAAGTTTGTTTCATGTTTACTAAAAAAAAAAGAAATGATAACTGAGTTTCTGATAGTAGTTATATTATTAAAAGAAAACATTTGGCTTTCTCTTCCTCAGCAAGATAACAAAATTGATTTTGAGCTTTACAAACAATATAAAGATTTAAAGAAAGAAGATAAATTACTAACAAATAAAAACTAAAAATAATTGCTAGATTAAAATTTCAAAGAAGATGCAGTTATTTGCAGATTTTGATTTTATTGAAAGCAAGATATAAATTTGCAAAATAATAATAATTACAAAAAGAGTAAAAAACTGGTTTACATCAAATCATATCATGATAATTTATTCCACATAGATCCAAAAAAATATATGACAATCTCAGATAAGTTTAAAATTAGTACTATAAAAAGTGATTAATAAAAAGATTTTTAAAAAAAAATTAAAATGTTATTACAAAATATAAAGTTTAAACTGTTTCAATACTAATTATTAGCCTTTAGATGAACGCACTTTCATATTAGTATTAGCCAAATCATATAATTATGTTCAACCAATGTAACTTCTGTTTTTTTTCATATAGTTTAAATTCCACTAGTTATGCCAATCTGTATTTATTTTATACATAAACAACTATGTTATTTATTACTGACAATGTTCTTTAATTAATATAATTCTCAAAGCTAAGCTATATATTTATATTTTATTTCATTAGTAACTCTTTATTTTAGATTATTTATATCAATCCTGTGAATAATATAAATTTAACACCTCTTGTTTTATGACGTTAATAGTTTTTTAAAAAAATTTTCACCACCATTACCTTCCTTTATGATACAACACACCGAAAATACATTAAACTAAAAAAAAAGAAAAACGTTGATTTTAAACATTATATACTCCATAAAGGATATAAATGTGCAATTTTTTTACAAATAAAACTTCTAAGTGTCCATATCCATCATTAGTTTTACAATATTTTTCCCTATTTACTTTTTATTTATTTTATTTTTAAGTAATAAACTTTATTAAACAAACATTTAAATATGTACAGGAAATATCTATAAATTAGTTTTGATTCACTTTGTCCTTTACACCAAATTTACCAATCCTGTTTCCCAAAGCACCACATTGCAAATCTATAAGACTCCCATTGTTGAAATGTTAATATCGTTTTCTTGTTAAATCCTAGAGTTAGGCCTTACAAATCGTATTCCTAGTTTAAAACACGGAACATTTCTTCCTCTTGAAAGATCCTTTATTTTACAACTCTACATACTTTTACTATCTTATTTCTCTTTGTGTGTGTCCTTTTACTCCCACATTTCACAAACAGTCATAGCAGTCCCTTCCCATACCATTTCCATAATCTTCTTTGGCCAGTATTTTAAACACCTAGCAAAATAGTTACATCATTGTCAAGTTTCTTTAACCAATTAAACTTTTTATTATCAAAGATTAAAGAACACCGGATAGTCCATATAGTTTTCAATGCATGTATTATCACTATTGCGTTATGAGGTTTGAATTTTACTACATTTTGCTTCAGTAGTATTTTAAGATTTATCATTGGGGTATGGAAAACTCTGTATCTTAGCCTTCCAAAAGCACTGCATTCTTCTAATAAGTGTTGAAATGTTTCACATTTATTTTTATAAAATAAACAAGTTTTCTCTAAGCTCATTCCCAATCTTTTATTAATGTATGTGTGGTCGGTAAAATTCCATTGATCAACTTGAATATGAATTTCATATATGTCTGTGGTGTATAAATTGAATGGAATTTAACTAGGACCCCTTTCATTGAACAATATATCTATGAATTTTCATGGGTTTTACTCCCCTTCTTATATCTTTATATCTAATGCCTTTTAAATTTTGCACATTTATGTCATCTTGTATGTCCTTATATGCAATAAACATATCTGCCAAATAAGATCTTCTCTCCAGCCCTATTTCACTATATATTTTTATATCCCCTGTTGGCAAATTGAAGTACTGATCCTTAATAATATTTAAATATGTTAATTGCAGTAATAAAATCTATATATACCTTTGGATCAATTAAGTTAAGCCCTCCCTTATTAATGGGTAACTGTAATATTGCCGTTGATAGTAATCTAAATTTCTTTCCCCAGATGAATTTTTTGGCCATCTGATTTATTCTATTAATTGTTTTGTTATATAGTTTGACTCATGGACTGTAATAACTAAGGAACCCTGTTGCAATTGCATTGAACGATTGGATTCTTGTCACTTCATACAGCTTGAACAATGTGAAGTTATTAATCCTCTCTTTGATTTTTTTTGTAATTAGTTGATTTAAGTGACCATTCATATGTGTCTTTGACATATATATTGGCAACCCAAGAAATGACTTTGGCTGAGCTATAAATTCAGATGGCATCCTTTTACCCATTGCCAATTGCCATGCTGCTGACTTGTTAGATTGAACTACTGAAACTGTAATTTCTTGAAACTTTTTTAGGACATTCATCACTACATTAATATTATAACTATTTTCTACTATTATCATAATGTCATCAATAAAGGCAGTGACTTCTATTGTGACACCCAAATGCGGTATATAGATTCCATTAACCAATGTCTCTTTCTTTAATCATGGGGTCTATGTAAATTGCGAATAATAGAGCTGCCAATGGTGATCCCTGGGGAATACCTTTCCCTGGTATGAAGAATTCAGATCTGTGCATATGGTTTTTATAGGACATTCTACTATTTCTTATGTAATTCACTATAGCATTCTCTAGATATTTGTCTTCTTGAATCAGATTGCTCAGGGCTTTTCTGTTATGTTGCATACATATCCCCTCTCCTCGTGTTTATTAAATAATTTACAAATATGCTAAAAAAATTAGTAAAGCATTCTTATTCAAATAAATATTGTCTGAGAAAAAGCATATATATAAATTCATTCCTTCCTGGGTTAGCTAGCAGTATTTATGTAAGTATACTTATTTTTTTTAAGAACTCTGCTGTACCATTCCTCTCCTATTCAATTAATATGCTTATCAAAAAAATTAAGAAAAAGCTTGTTTTTCTTTTTATGTATTTTCTTTTCCGTAATCAAGTTAAATCCAAAGAATTCCAATAAATCAAAATAAACAATCTTAAAATTTACATATCTCGGTACTTAAGGACTTATTTATTTATACAGCACTTTGCTTTTAATCTGTAATAATAATTAGGAATCACTCCATTACACATGCACTGAATAGATTTAAACATTTAATGAAAGGTCTCCTTTCCAATCACAAGATAAAATCTTTTGAAAAAATAGAATGAATCCTCTCTATCTTTTTAACTTAAATGTATGTGCAAATCTTAAGCATTTGGAAATGAAAACATGAAGATATTAAATAATCACTTTCAATTTCTTTTACTATGTTTTAATGAATCACATTTGTGAAATTTTTACAATTTACGATATGTCATTATTAGCCAAAATAAATTTTAAACATATATAACGGGTTATTTATTTATACAGGTTTGTTTTTAATCTGTAATAATAATTAGGGATCACTCCATTATACCTGTATTGGGAATAGCATACAATTATTATTTTCTAAATTACGTATTTCCTAATTAGTAAAACGATTAGAAAATCATCTTAGAAATTCTCTATAAGAAAAAGGATCACAAATAAAAATAGATAATGTCCATTGTCCATACTTAAAATATTCATATTTAATTTTTATGAATGCGATACACAAATGAATATTATATGTCTAATTATTAAATTAATAATCTAAGTTTTCACTTTAATATAATTATCATTGGCAATCTAAACCGAATTCTTTATTTATTATGCACCAGTCTCATCTATTTTAAGTGTGAATAAACAATGGACAAAAGATGGTAGTGGTTTATCAATATCCTGGACTTGTTTCTGGCAATTGGTCAATGTCAATGAAAAGCAGGATTACATTTTACCGCATCCAAACAAAAATTAGTCTGGTAATATGAATGTAAAACTATTATCTGGTATTTATTATTCAGTCATACTGACAATAAAAAGATGACTATAGTATAGAACAAACAGTGAATTAATAGTCCTATTACATATTTTATTCAAGATACTATATTTTGATAAGAGATTGGAAGATGAGGCATTTATTACGAAACCTATATAATAAATCAAATAATACTTCATGATAATTTTACAAAAAACACTGATTCTCAATAATATATACACTTTTCATACAATTACCTAATTCTATCACATTTGTACTGTTCAAGTTAATATGAAAACAAAATAAACCTAAAAAAGCACTAAGCCAGCTTTTGGCAGTTCAAGTTTGGTAGAATTTGAAAACATTGCTATAAAAAAAGATAGTTTTTGTGATGTTGAAAAGTTACAGAGAAAAACTAAAATATAAAAGAAACTGAACTTTAAAAGCAAAGTAAATATGAAAACCATGTTAGAAGAGTCTAAATAAAGTATAAAAAAAGAAGAAAAATAAAGAAGCTGGATGATAACTTAATACGGTGTAATATTTTTAGAAAGTGGCTAATTCTGGTAATGTCAGATATTATAAGCTTATTAAAACAAATAAATTTATAATGAGAAAATGAGAAGAATTATTTTATTTCATATATTTTTCATAATAACAATTATTAACTGATTAAAAGATTTTCATTCTTTAAGTAATATGAAAATTCCAAAAATTATTGTAAATAATAAGAATGTAAATATTTTATTTATAATTTCTTAAGGTTAGTTGTAAAAGAGAGAAAATGGATAAAAAGTAATAAAACAAATAACTTTTATTCCCTCGCTTCAGTAATTTCATTTGTCTATTAGTTTTAATTTTTTTTAAAAAAGTAATAAGGGAGATTAATAAGTAAAATTTTAAGTAATGATTATCAGTTTTTAAAAGAAAAAAAAAAGTTTTAAATAATTTTGTTAAAGGCTGTTTTTTTATTTAAAATTGAATTTTTCTTTTCTCTTTATCTCTCTAAAAGAAGATAATGAATTTTTCAAATCAAAGTATAATTAAAGGATTACACTGTTGTTTTTTAGTAGTTAAGCAAAAAGAATAATAAATACAAAGGAATTTCAAAAATTATTATTAGAATTTTTTTAATTCTTTTAATGTCAAACAGACCTTGAATAGACTCTAGTGATGAATATTTTTACTATGATGCCATGTTTGATTTTTGTGTGTATGCTATTAATACTTTTTTACATATATTATAACATTCATTTATAGACTATACTATAAATATTTAAGCCATCCAATAACTAAAATTCTAAAATATAAAAAATTGATATTTTAAAATTGGAAAAATAAGTATCCAACTGAAGGTCTTACCAATAACAAAAAAAAAACTCCATTACTAGCTTCACAATATCTATCCAAAAAAGTTAAAAGAATAAAATATTAGATATTAGAATTTTGTTATTAAAAAATAATATATTTAAAATTATTTATCATCAAAGAAATAAAAAAATTCTAAAAGATAATAAATTATTAATTGTTATTAAAATATTTCACAGTTTTTACAAAAACCATTTTCTTTTTAGCCTTTAATGACTATTTCTGTGGTAATTTTCAGTTTTGATAACATACTTCATATACTAAGAGCTGACTTTTTGAAAATAAAATGTTTTCAAAGACAACCTCCCTAGTAAAGTAGTTTTTGGTTTAATATTGTCTTTTACAAAAATATTGCATCTGAGTCACTAACAATTACTGAAAATCATGTTTTTTGTGGCATTTAGCTGCAGGAAAAATGAATCTAAAGTCATCAGCCAATCACAAGTCACCACCTCCTTCATAGCTTTGTCATAACAATAGAATATGCTGTCAGTCACAGAAAAAGGTCTGTAAAGGTCCATAAACTCCTGACATCTCTTGGAATTTTTTTAAATTAATACATTAAAAATGGAAGCTTCTTAGAAAAAATCACTGCAATCTGCCACACACTGTAATTTAACATATACAACCCTTTAAAACATGGAAAAATAGTGATCGCAGTGCCATCGCTCCACCTAAAATGTCAAATACAATAATGCTATCACAGCTTACTTTTATGAAACAGTTAAAAAAATGGGGGGATAATCTTTTTGTAAAAATACTAATAATTGGTCAGAGTTTAATATTGTCATGTCTTAAATATGTGATTGAATGGATACAGTATTGTTTCAAAAAATAAGATAGGGGTAAATTAAAGCATTAGATTTCAATATCTAGCTAGTCAGCAAGTGATTCCTGATTCAACTTTGTTCCCATCTATAAAAAGATCAGTGAAAAGTTAAGTTTTCAGGCTGAAGAAAGACAAACCTCATCACTAGTTTTTTAAAAAAAGGTTTTGAAATGAATTTGAAAAAAACCATGTGCTATGTATAAGCTAAATGCTAACTATCGCCAATGCTAACCATATAATCTTTTCACTAGAAAAATGTAGAAGGAGAATATACCCTGAGAGAAATCTGCAACAAACCTTATGTTCCATTCAAAAGTATGACCTCGGCCTGTGTTAGATTGACCAGCAAATTATTATACTGGAAAATGGTTAATATCAGTCTGTAGTAACCTGAAAATTACTAGTTTAAAATGGATAAATTTGACTGTGTTTACTTACCCTGCATCATCATAAAGGAAATTTGAAGCTACAGAATAAAAAAGTTAATGGAAGAACTTCTGACTGCTTAATCTGAACATTTAAGGAAATAAGAATGAAAACCTGACCTGGAAAGAAACTTCAAATATGAATTCAAAAGATCTTAAAAGAATAAACCATCATAATATAAGGTATTGTAGTGTGCACATCTACATTTACAAATAACTTTTAATATATGTAATAATTTTTAGTATAAATAATAATACATTGCACAGGCTTAAACCGTATTTATATATGTAATATAGGTGGGATTCGAACTCGACTTTCACATGACCCACTACTCTCAGTGCCATCTCATATTGCTGACCCACCTGATCACACACATGTTGAAAAGATAAACAATCATCAATATACGTATTTCATGCTAAAACAGCAATCATCAGTTGGTCTAGATTACTATCCTCACACATATATATAATCAGTGCTCAGCTTTATATTAAGATAGCCACTGTTCATACTTTAATGGACAGGCTTCAAACTATTCCAACTCACAACTCTTTAGCCTTCCATTTCATTGAAAATCTGATGATGGAACGTTCAAAGCCCTTGTTAGTGCCAAGGTTGTCATTTTATTTCAGTTATTTGTTATTCAAACATCCCCCCCTCCAATATTGTAAAAAAAAAGTGTAGGAACTTCCCACTTTCATAAATACGAAAAATATTTTAACTAACCTTAAATTTTATCGTTATTGTGAAATGTAGTTTTCAGTTTTAATCATTGAAAATGGAAAGAAATTTTAATTAACTATTAAATCATCTAGTAATAAAAATGAACAGTTTTAATCTTATTTGCTATAAGAAATTATATTTTTATAGAAATGGATTGGATTTGTAATTGTATTGTCATATCTTTTCTGAATTTATAAATTCATTAGTCCAAAAAATAATAGTTAAAAGACTTTATTCTCCAGCCATCTGTTCAATAAATTGACATTGTGTGTGACTTGATCTCAAATGACATGGTGATTTAAGGGATTGGTAGCTTATCTCAATAAAATTATTTAACATAAAGTAGATTAAGCATATACATTTATATTTACACTAGGGTCCTTGTGACCTTGAACTAACTCTAGAGCAATAACAATTAATATACGTATATGAGAGTATATGTTTCTGTAAAAACATCCAGAATGGTATAAAGATCAAGATCACCTTTAAAGTCTATCCATTGCACTTTATATATTACAAATTAGTTTATAGATGGTCTTGTACACTCCTGGTTCCATATGACCAGAATATTTATGATTAGCATGTATCACAATCCTAGCATTATTTTTTATGATAGATGTTTTAGCATTTAAGTATGTACAGAGTTTGGCAGTGACTAGATAACTAGCCTAGATTTTATAATGTATCGCTTTTAAATCCAGTCATAAAGGATGACTGATTCCTTTTAATGCCGGTGATGTATCTATCTTCTTCTTCCTCCTCCTCATCATCATTATTACTATTTCTTATTCAGATTTCTCTGTGAATAATATAGTTAATCAGCTTATCCCTGACCAAGATAAAATTCCAGACAATTCTTTTTGCCATAATTGCTCTATGATTATTTCTGATACATCCTTGGGGATTAAGGTATTCCAGTTAATGTCAGAAATCATTCCATTTTTCTTATATAAAACTATCTAATTCAGATGCTATTTATTTTTCAAACAATTGGTAATGTTTTTTTAAATGTCAGGTTTGTAATAATATACTTTCTAGGATAGAATTTATAAATGTTAAAATTACAAGCTTATTAATGATTTGGTAATGGATAGTGATTAAACTCTGTCTTTGGCCAATGAGATCATAGGTTTAGATTCTAAACATAATGAATGCAATTTTATCAAACCTATGGATTCTGAAAGTCACATTTCAGTTACTGATTATGATATTGAAGCAATCGATGTCTAATCATCATCGATGCTTCATGTTTCACCATCTAGACTAACCTCCTAGGGGTCCGCAATTCAGACCTTGCTATAAATATATGCTATTCACTCACACACTGTATGCCGAATCATTAGAGAAATTAGTAAAATTAATTTTTATTTAGTAAAGTAAAACAGTAGTGTGCGTGATGCGTATATATATGAATGAAGCAATAATGTTATTAATGTTTATTGCGGACAACTAAACATTTTCTTTATATAATTGTAATTTTTTTTTGTTATATCTATATGCATTTTGATTTAAAGTATTTAATTAAACTAGTGGAATGTAACAACAAAGAAAAATGGGGAAGGCTTGAAATACTGAAATTATCTTTATCTCTAGTCAGATCGTTATCTGTAATTAAAATTTATAAATCTTAATTAAAATCGAAAAACAAATCGTTTATAAGTTGTTGTCAAATGATTTAAATTCAGGTTGTTGCCTTTAATTAGAATTGTCAATCGCAATTAAGATCGAAAACAAATCGTTTATCAGTTGTTGTCGAATGATTTAAAATAGCTAAAAATGGTATTTCAAGCCTTATCTGTTGAAAATATTTTGCTAATTAAATGTTGTTTTTAAAGGGATTATAGAGATAGGGTTGGTATATGAAATTGCATTCTGGGCAGTATTAAAATGTCTATAAAAGGAACCACAGAACAAAGGAAGTTAGTTTTTTTTTTACTTTCAGTTTTTAGTTAAGTTCATTGGAGTTTTTAGTCAGTTGAGTTTAATTACTTTTAAGAAGCCAACACAAGTTCTGCATGATGAAGCGTGAGTAGGGGAATCTTTTCACCTTTTTCTTCTTCTCTCGAAGAACTGTCTACCAGCCGTCAAAATTCCATCGGACTGGCCATATGAGATAATGTAGAATTGCCAACCTGCCTGCCTGCCGCTATGCTGATATATTAGGTAAAGTCATGTAATTGAGAGCTGCTTTAATATGAACATTCACAGGTGATTTATAATTTGCAGCTAAATTAATTCATAGATCCATTTATGATGTTTTGCTAGTTTTGCTCCCAAACTCTCTCTCTATAATCCTTTATTAATACTTATGTAATTCTAAATATACGTTGCTTTCACGCTTAATTTTTGTTTATATAACTTTATGCGGCTCAATTAAATGTATACAACTTATTTTGTTTAATATATATATTATTTTCTCTAATATGTCGGTATCAATCAATCTCGCGATTTTAATTAAATTCATTAGTAAAATTATATTCATTTGTTTATTTAAAATAGAAATCGTTCGCTAGGTTGGTTGAATATCTAAAAGTATTTTATTATGGTTGCTTATTTTGTTTCTTTAGTTGCCTTTATAAAAGACCGCGACACTTAATATAAAATTCTATTTTTTTTCTTACCATTGCCTGAAGGGCGAATTCTACCAGTTAATACATATTTGGGAATTGATTCTTTAAATATAAATGTTGTTAGTTTAATAATATTATAAACAGAAGCGTTATTATTCATTATGATTAGTTAAATGACTCAGAATTGAAAGCAGATTATTGCGCAAGAGGTTAGACCATTTCCAAACTTTAAATAATATTATAAAATTATATAAACGTTGCTGGCATACATTTTCTTTTATTCTGATATTTTATCTTTCCATTTCTTGATTGCTTTGTCATTGGGGCGTCGGAAGTATGAAGTTCCCGTCCTACTTTTCAAAATTGTTCGTAATCAGAGACACTATTCTCTCTGTGGAACGTAAGGTTTATAAGGATTATGTGCTGCGGATGGCAGTACATAATGATCTGGGGTCTCAAACTCAGTCTCTCCTTCAATATCGCTCCGCCAGAATGGGCGGACATATCAAATCTAAGTTCGTCTCAAGTATTCTTTTTAATGATGAAATATCCAATCGCCATGAGGCCTTATTTCGTTATTGTATGCTAGTACCGTTAATTTGCTCTTGAATTTGATCATCCGTCCGTCTAATCTTAGTAAGTCACAATGATGTGTTAAAGATAATGATTCATTTCGTAAAATATGTTCAGTATGTTGATCTTAAAACTGCTTTCATTTATAAAAACTTTATCGATTCCCAGAGACGTAAATCAATTTGTATAATTTATTCCATAAATATTGCGCATTATTTGTTTCTTATGTATACTTATTCTAAAGACGCTATGTCCAAACAATGCCTGTCAAACATATGTAATGATTTTAAGATTACTTTTGCTTAGGATTTGAGTATCTTTTTTAAATCCAGTCATAAAGGATGACTGATTCCTTTTAATGCCGGTGATGTATCTATCTTCTTCTTCCTCCTCCTCATCATCATTATTACTATTTCTTATTCAGATTTCTCTGTGAATAATATAGTTAATCAGCTTATCCCTGACCAAGATAAAATTCCAGACAATTCTTTTTGCCATAATTGCTCTATGATTATTTCTGATACATCCTTGGGGATTAAGGTATTCCAGTTAATGTCAGAAATCATTCCATTTTTCTTATATAAAACTATCTAATTCAGATGCTATTTATTTTTCAAACAATTGGTAATGTTTTTTTAAATGTCAGGTTTGTAATAATATACTTTCCAGGATAAAATTTATAAATGTTAAAATTACGAGCTTATTAATGATTTGGTAATGGATAGTGATTCAACTCTGTCTTTGGCCAATGAGATCATAGGTTTAGATTCTAAACATAATGAATGTAATTTTATCAAACCTATGGATTCTGAAAGTCACATTTCAATTACTGATGATATATTTATAGAAGAAATTCAAATATGATAATAATGTCTTCTTGTGTATTTCAGATTTGGCTGCTAAAATGAATTCTAATGATTATAAAATTGGGTTCTATTTCAAAATCTAATACTAGATAATCAGTAGATGCAAAGACAGATATTACAAATAGCAATTTTGATAATTATAATATTTCTTCTATACCAGTAAAAACTAGTAAAGATTAGAGATAGATAATGTTGTAAATACTAATATGCAGGATAAATTGATTTATAAAGCTAAATTCAATCTTGCTATTGAAGTTAATTCTACTATTACATCCGTCAACATGACTGAATCCTTTATACAGATTTAAATCACATAGGTAAATTCATGAATGATGTCAGTTCGTGCACTGAACATTTGACTTAGAAGCCTTACAATTTTTTTCTATTTCACAAATTCATATCCTGATTATTAAAATGTCACAACTTTGTAATAAGCCATCAAATTATTTTTCTAATTCTAATAAAAGTGTTCAATACTCTCTTCCTTCTATCAAAACAACTTATTTTTCTAAAGGTGGTCCAAATAAAACTAGAATTTTTTACAACAGAAACGGTCATAATACATATAATGAAAAGCATGATACTGTTAATAGTATTAGCTTATATAATAACAAGTGCTCTACAAACCTAAAAATTGTTACAAATAATAATATTAATTCAGAGACTCAATCATTTGGTTAAAAAAAAATAAAACTAGTTATGTCAACAGAGTAAAAGGTATTAATTATTAAACAAATAATAGGGATGTTTTACTTTCCAAACAACACATTAATAATAAAGATGATTTTATGGATAAATCACAATTTTATTATAATAAAAAAAAGGGTAACCTTCCAGTTCCACTTCACCAATATATTCTACTGACACCTCTTCTTATCAATATAGAAAATTATCAGTTAGATTGCCTAACAAGGAGTATTACTTAAAACATATACATGGTGCAATCCATAATTCTAGACAAATTTCAAATAAATTTTACAATAAAAATTATTCTAGAAATTCCGTACTTATTCCTTCCTTGTTATGTATCCGTATAATCAATGAAGAGAAAGTGATAAAGAAGAACAAGTCTAAAATAGTCTGTAGGTTGTAAGTGGCTCAAATACAATACATGTGAACAGAAAAAACAAAAGGTTAGATTTAGTACAATATAGAATATTAATAACAATAATAATGCTATTTACTTTTCATCTAATGAAAAAGATTTTACTGTTAGGAAGATTCCATCTAAAGTATAAAATCAAGTGTTTACTGTAAAATGATTTTTTACAACTAATTAAATGTTACTGCAACTATGCAGCAAAAAAATAAAAATAAAAACATTGATGTAACTTATCTATTAGAACCATTCATGATTCCTCATCTGATGCAGAAAGATGTTACAGGAGCTGGCATATCAGTTAACAATTCTGAATAAAGCTAAGTGAGGTTAAGTTTGAAGAAAAACATTAACGATTTCATGTTTCAGTTGATAAACAATAAAGTGGTCTCTCCGAAAACTTTGTTTGCGTCTAATCATCACTCTATAGTCAACAAAACTGTCATATCTTTTTTCTAGGGAGGCAACACAGCACTTTCATTTTGAATATTATAAAACTACTACAAGCACAGCTTGAATAACCAGATATCAGAAGTTGTATTTTTACCTATAAAAACTATATGGCACACATGACCTTTATGGCTATATTGTGCCGGTCAAATGTGTATGCTGGTTTAACCCAGTTCAAAATCTAGATGAAAGTACCATGAGACCAATCATATGCGAGATATAAACATCAAGAATACTATGGACTTTGCCCTATTCATCTATTTTTCGAATCTAACAACGAATCAACAACATATCCGAGACACGCATAGATCTACATTCTTCCGCCTGTTCCGCTAGCATCAGGGAGAAACAATCAACTAAAAATTAAATCATTAACCTAACTCGAGTAATGATATATAACTCAGGGCATTTGTGAAAGACTTATGCAATACTTGGATCATCGGATATTAACAAATAGATAAACAGTAAAATATCATATATACAGATAATAAATAAAAGCATCTGTTTAGTTTATATTAAGAAAAGATACTTTAATAGGGATATTAATAAAATTGGAGGCTTTGTACTCCACTATTCCCAAATAACTCATTCTCAAATCATTAAATAAAAACACAATATTGAAATCTATAATTCTTTTGTGGTAAGAAATTGGTTTGCCACCTAAACCCACTTTAACATTTACTCATTTAGAATATTTTGCATGAGCAAGCTCGAATGACTTTACAATAATTTATTAATAACTCAATGAAATTTTACAATATTATTTTGTTTAGTCCGGCCCCAGGAAATCAATCCGAAGATAGTGATGCACACAAAAAAATAAAATCTAGTTTATATTGAAAGTAATGATATTTTCCCCAAACCCATTATTAACAGAAAATTAAAAAGACTTGATTTGCTGTCAAATGCGAAAGACTCAGTAATTGCTGAGGACTGCTTGATGCATAGGAATCTTATTAACACCTGGAAATAAAATTAACCAGACGATCTGAATTCGCATGAAGTTGAACATGAAAGCCCAAAAGAAAAACAAACTGGGAATACTTATGCACATTCGCACAAAGACAAATTTCAGGTGAAAGAGCGTAATGTCAGCCAGCCTAGTTCAGCTAGCTAAACATTTACATAAATCCTTCATATCCTGAGATACTTGAAAACATTTAAATAAATTGGGTGGTCATGATAATCCGGGCAAATAAATTTTTTTTTTTTTTTGATCTTGCGAATCTGAAAGTAAACTGAGCAATAAACTCACATGACAGCAAATCAACTCTAGACACCCTCCCAGCTGAAAAACGAATATATAATATAAATTTCCTAAGCTAATTAAAGAATTAATGAAATAAAAGCAGCACTAAAAAAAAGAAAAACGATTTCCCAAAACCCAGACTCGGCAGTAATACATCGCCGGTTCTTTGAAGTCTAATGACATTAAATAATTTGATTTTAACCCAAGCTTGCACACACACGATAACCCATAGGTTTAACGCACACTTATTTTATAAACCAGAAATCTTCTCGATAAAGCGAGGTTAAAAGAAATCTTTATAAATACCTTTAATAAATAATTTGCCTCATACGCTTGATTTAAGACATTTTATAATTTCCCTTCCCTTTATATTTTAATAAAATATCTCTTATAGCTCTCAAACGTACGAAGAAATGAATAAGCTTTATCGAGGAGATCGAACAGGCAAACTATCGAAACAGACATATTATATTAATGGTAATATAAAACATTAAAATATACCCCTATAGATAAATATTAATACCGCATAAGTAATAGCAAAATATATTATACAGATTTGATTTAAGAAATGAGGAATAGCGAAGGAAAGCATGGAAATTATAAAGAATGATCGAGGGTTAAATTACAGAGTATAGAAAGTTATATTGATTAAATTACATTATAGGAAATCAAATATTTTATATTAATAAGACAAATGAAGATTTACAAGAACAAAATGGAAGGTAAAAAGTTCATGAGGAGTATTTTAAAATGTTACCAGCATCGGATTTTGGGTCCCACAATGTCTTGATTGATTTACCGACAGGAAATTCATTTTTACAGGTAGCATGTTTTAGTCTGTGAAGTGCCAGTACAGACTGCAGGCAGACAGTTCAACACACTTAAAAACACTATAGTCTTCCGCATTCTGCTGGGTAGAAGACCGGATGGCAGGCAAAGCTGATGGAGCTAGCCGCCGTATGTGGTCTCGTATAAGAAATTAAGCATTTCAACAATATCACGCAAAATTCTGTCTCTTTAACAAAATATAATCTGATCTCTCTTCTTTTGTTTTCCCCACATTTATACTTTTCAGCCCAAACTCACCCTATTGTATTTCGTATCATTCAATCTCGACAAGCTTCCACACTCCTTTGTTCAAAACAATTTTCTTTTTACAAAATCAAACTTTAAGATTTTGTAATCTAATTTTGATTTAACTTCTAATTTCTTATTAAGGAGACGATATTTAATTGTGCCAAAATGAAACTCTAATTTAAAATTAATTAATTCAGGAATGTTGGAAGGCTTATCTAAAATGAACCACATAAAATATTTTCAACATAAGAATAAAATGAATAAAAATATTATGTGTTTTTTATATATATAAAGTTTAATTTTAGTTTTAACAGAACCCTGCATTAATTTATACATATATGTTTACCACACATGCATGCTTATTTCATAAATTATGACAAAAGATATTTATATGAAAAAAAAAGTTTCATAATTGCATTTACTTTAATAAATTATTTCTATTTAATGCAAAATTCTGTTAAATACTTTTCTACATACAGGAACCAGGTTTAAAATACCGGTTGGTTTATGTAAGGCTGTGAAGCATGGATCTGACTTACAGATCTATTGCTTTAATATGCACAGATCCATAATTTGAACCCACTTCATAATAGCTGTCAGTTGCTGAATCATCATTTGAAATCTCTATTGGTTTTGAGTAATCATATTATTTCATGTTATTGTAATTGGTAAATTTCTTAATATTTTCATTAACTATCATCTCTCTATGTATCTGATATACAGTTCTAAAGTTTACATTGCAATGGTCACACATATTTATATAAATGAGCTAAATTTTATCACAATTTTACTTTTAATATTTGGATTTTTTTTAATCATTAAAATTTAGACAAGAAAATATATAAAAATATCACAAATAATTTTTGCCACCTATTTTTCTACAAAATAACAAAAAAAATGCTTACAAGTGATTTAAAATCATCTAATAATGTTCAACTGTAAAAGTCTTTCTAATTCATCAGGAAAAAAAGATTGTGTAGTAAAGACAATCTATATTAGAGAGTAAAGATGGCTTGATTAATCCTTTTTTTAGACACTATAATTACTATTATTTTAAAAAAATCATTAGCAAAAAAAAAAATTATGAGGTTAGTTTGTTATAAATTTCTCAGTAAACATTAAATTGTAAAAATAACAAAAAAAAAGTACTATAAGGAAAAATCACAAAATCTTTATTTTTTATCATAGAGAAATGAAAATTATATTGTCAGAAAGCAAAAGGGAATCTGAATCAAACAACACAAGTATATAGCTTTCACATTACCATAAGTTGCAGTCAACAATTGCTAATTTGAAAAAACAAGCCGACAATTTGTGGGTGCATAAGCAAAATTGTTAATATGCACATTATATTTACATTTACAGATAATAAAAAAATTATAGAACTAATAACTGGTAATAATGAATAATTTTACTAATTTAACATTTTCTTTTAGAAACTTTTTGTTTGTATTATTTTCCCTCCAAATGATAAAAAAAATCTTAGCTCATTTAAAATTTTTATTTTATCAGGTAAATTTTTTATACAAATAATAAGTCATTATAATAAATAATTTTATTAATTTAACATTTTCTTTTAAAATATATTTTTTCAGTCATTTGGTTTTCTATCCAAAATTATAAAAAAAGATTTATTTAAAATTTATCTTTGATTATGAAAAGTTGTTTTCCAAATTTTAGTTATTTAAAAAAAATAACTGAATAAGAATAAAAGCTAATTAAATTAATGAATAAAAGTCAACTGGTTAATTATATTTGCCATAGGAAATATTTTTTGATAAAATATATTTAAGTTTGAATTACCATATTATTACATCACTTTTAATTTTTTTTTATTAATCAATTAGTTTATTAAATAATTGTTAAAAAATAAGTTTTAATATCTTTATTCCTCCAGCTAGCTGGTCTATGACCTGGCAGTGTGTGTGACTTGATTTCATAACATAATGTTTAGGGATTTTTAAATTATTCCAAAATTTAAATTAAAATAAATTAAGCATAATTATCTTTCTCTTATACAGTGACAAGTCCTAGGATCTTGAGATATTGAGCTAGCTCTAGAAAGCAATAATGGTTAAATTCTTTTATGTGTAGAGGTTTGTGTTTAGACATCCAGATAGTTCTCTGGATAATGCAAAAATATCACTTAAAGTCCATTCACCAATTTTATTTTTTTAGAGAAAATTAATTTATGATGGGCCTATACTTCCTTGTATCACATGGCCAGAATATTGATGCTGATCAGCATGTCTCATGATCCCAGTATTCTTTTTTATATTGTGACCGATATTTTAGCTCTTAAATATGTGCATCCAAATAGTGTTTTGTATATCATGTCCTGGGTTTGCAATGGCTAGATAATTAGCCTGTTTATAATGTGCATACCTTTTAAATCCAGTCACAAAAGATGATAGCTGTTAGCTGATTATTATTCTTGTGTAATGCTGATGATGCAGCTTTTTATAATTTATTGCAGCTTATATGTATAGTTAGTCCATGCTGACTCATACTCCTTCCTTATATATTCATCTCTTTATTCCTTTATATGCTCATTATATTTGTTAATTCAATGTTCATTGATAATCTATCACCCTATGTTACTCCCTTCATCCATACCATTACAATATATATATATTAATAAATATCTAAAGACTAAACAATAAACAATAATAATTGTTATATAGCAGCTAATGAGTGATTAGTGTGTGACTATAATCTATACAACTCAAAATTTTAATATATAATAAATTTTAATATGCATAAAATATTACAAAATAAATAACCACATTTTAATAGCTGTCAAAATAAAATAAAATTAGACTTTAGAATTTGTGCATAGCACTTCATTGAACAACAATACAGGTTGTTCCATACTACAAGTGTGTATTTTATTTATGACCAAAATATCAAATCATCTAACCAATAGATATTACTCTGAGATCATTAGTGTTTGGCTAAGGACAGCTATTGTGATAGAACAAAAAATACCTATCAAATATAACTAGAATCAATGATTGAATTTTTAAGCTACAATAAAATAAATGAGCATTTCCTCTCTTTAAAACCTATCAAAGTAGACGTCTGAAAGATGATAAAACCTGTGATCCAAAATTAAATTGAAAGGCAAACCCTTAAAAATGAATATTTTTATTTATTTAGGAGTAAAGAAAGTTGAATATGAATGTATATGTGATTGTTTATTGATTAAATTAAGCTAGTTGATAGAATAAAAAATTAAACATTCTCAATATTTATTAATAAATAAATAAAAAATTAATACTAGAAATGTAAAACATCCTTTAATCTTTGAGAAAATAAAAAATTTACATACGCTTTAATGTTATCTTTCAAAACTCATAACTTTCACAGATTTGAACTCACCAACCCCAGAATAGTGTGCAAAAAGAGAAACAACCATAGGTGCAAAATAAAGGAGGCATATTTCATAAATAATGACACCCAATCAATTAATAGAAAAGACACCTGTTTCACCATTTCAAAAAGATGGACAAACTAATTCAAACAATATTTTAAATAAAATACTGAAACATCTAACTAATTAACATAAATTTAAATATTCCCACTCATCACTATCAACCGCACACAGCTATGAGTATGAAGCCATGGAGTTTTGAAAGCGCTAAGCTTTAAATAAATTATTAATAAATATAATTTCTTTAATGAGCGTTATAAGCGCATAATTAATGATATTATAAATTAAATTTATAAAATGAAAAACTTATAATTTTTAAAAAAGTAAATAGTTTTATGTCAAACAAAAATTCTTATTTTTTTACAACAAACTAAAGTTGGATTATATTGTTAAAAAATTTGGTTAATCTGATAAACAATTTAGATACCAAAGTGGAATACACAATAAATTGTGTTTACTAATAACCAGCCAAAATATTAATTTAACTTTTGGTCTTAGAAATGTCTTAAACTGAGAAACTATTCATGCAGAATTTCGAACATTGGAAAAGAGTTTGATGTTCTAGCATTTAATACTTGCATACTAAAGTCACACAGTCTTAGTGACAAAAAAAAGTTCTATCCAGCAATATAAGAGATAATGGTCAACAAGTAAGATCCTGATAATCCACAAGGAAAAGCTGAAGTTAAATTGTACCATAGCAGCATGGAAAAGCTTCAATACTTGTTGTAGCTATCAAAATGAATGGCTATATTCCCCCAAGTATACCAGTTGTAGCCGATCCTATCAAGATGTAGCCTTGTTGATATTTAAAGTGATATGCTTATATTGCTTATGATGTGACTGAATGAATGTAAAAAAACAAACTAATTTCCAAATATCCACACGCAATGCTGAAAATATAATAAAATTTTTACTATTGCCCAAAGAAAAGGCCTCAAAAAAAAATTGCCAACATAAACATAGATCTGTAAAAAATATGTATTTGAAAGAAATTGAACAATCTGGAGTATGCATAACGAAATTTCAAACTAGGCAACAAGATTCAAAAAGTTGTATACAAAGTTCGACTAGAATTCAAACTCTAAAAATCTACCTATAAGAGACTATTGACATTTATTCATTTAATCAAGTTTATTATTTTTTTTTATTATTACTAACTTTACTTATGTTTGAACGTTTTTCATCCATTCTACTGCGCATATTGTTGTTTAATGATTAATATTTGATTAGTATTTGAAATACAATTTTCTGTTTCTCTTTTTTACATAATATGTATTTGCATGTAATGGGAGAAGAAGCTTATATTTCGATTTTAGGAGAGAAGGAAAAAATTTGAGTCATGCTTGTTTATTTATAAACATTTAAAATCATATATTAATACAGACTATATGTTTTACCTAATATAAAAGATTGCATATATATACTTTGGGCTAATATATATCATAGTAGAAATAATGGATATCATAAATATAAATTAATCTTAAATTATTATTTTAAAATTGATATAATCATTAATTTTTGATATGTAAAATGTTCAGTTTATACTATGTTCAACCCCTATTATTATTAAATTGTTTTGTTAATGTTCAAAACTTTTGTATTTCTTTATTCTCCGCATGACACACTATCTGAGTTATACAGTATTGTTAGATCTGTATGACAATCAGATATTAAGTTTTGAATTGGCTTAAAAGTAATTAGTTACCAGTGTACACAATACTAACATTATAGAAATAGTTGAAATTTTGCAAATTGTTTTTGTGGTGATCAGGACCTTATTTATAATCTAGATTATAGGTGGCATCTATTTACTATCATTAGTCATGGCTCTATACCCTGGATTATAGATGGTGCCCATCTGGTATCAAATATAAATTTAAGCCATCATCATCACATTATTCTAAGGCATGGTAGAGATTCTTTAATAGTGTATCTTTTCAGAGGTATATAATTGGAAGGTAATATATTTGTCATTTAGGCATATGAAATTATAGTTAAGGCCATCTAGAAAAGACAAAACTCATCATCACTAGGCTTGGAAAGAAATCCGTCATATGCATCTCAGATTTTAATTCTGATATCCTTTTTGGTTACAGAAGAATTTATGTATGTTTGCATATATTTATTTCTTAAGTGAGTCATTTATGCTTTCCATTATACTATGTATGCACTTATTTATTGACACTGGATAGCTAACTACGGTTCATCTCCCTGACACTTTTTTTTACCTATATTATGAAAGCAAAAATCACATCTATGCCAAGAAAGAGTTAGTACTAACTACTTTTATTTCATAATAATATACAGACACATACATATAAAATAGCAGAAATAAACTTTATTGATACCATTAACAAAACTAAATCTATTCTAATAGATATTATATTTTCAAACTAAAACTAAATATTCAGAAAAATACATAATTATTGTTTTTAATTTTAGGGTTTGTATATAGGGGAGTGTGTGCGCATATACTATATACAATATTTTTACTCAAATTTTTTTGGTGTTGGCCAGTTCCATGCGGTTCTCTCGATGACTTTTATAAATTGCTTTAAAGTTTCAAATCTCTGTAACCTTAATTGTAATTACTTGCTCCGTTTCCTCCAAAAGGTTATCTGCAATTAATATAATTAAACATTCCAGTTTTTTTCTCTCTCTATTTTACTAAGCCTTTTGGCACAAACAACTGTGTGTCCAGTAAAGTATTGTTTCGGTAAAATGCCAGTGGCAGGTTGAAATCTTAAAAAAGAAATACACACAATTAATATATACTTTTACTGTCTTTATTACAGCCTAAAAATTTCAACTTGAAATCTTCTGAACACAGGTGAAACAAAAGTGCACTTAGGATGTTAAATCACACCTGTCTGAAGATAATTCTACAATTTTTCAATAAATTTCCTTCAGCATAAGACAAGATTAATGACTACTGCCAAGTCAGAAGCCTTGAACCACGGCCTCAAATACTGAAACACAATTTGGAAAATGTCTTAAAAATAAAATAGCATTAATTTTGAGTTGCAGCAATTTTATTCAAAAGAAATATTGCGATAAACACTGAGGGCGAGCTGTCTATCTCAAAAAAATAAAATACATTTCTTATTTAATTAAATGAACTTGATTTCATAGTAAAAAAATAATAAAATTCAAGCCAGTGAAACACCTGACAAAAACATAATGCTCACTGATAAATACGGGTTGAAACTAATTATCTCTGCCTATAGCAGATAAATTAATCATAATATAATATACAGAGAAATATGGTCAGTTTCCTAATTCATTCTCTCAATTAAGTTTCTTAATAGGAATAAAAATAAATACTATGGGAACTTTACCGAGTTGAAAAAATGAACAATCCTAATTAGCTATTTAAAATCAGGTTAAGATAAGCTTAATCTTATGTATACCAAAACTATTTCAGCCAATGATTTAAAGTAAGTGACCATATATTTAATTTTTTTTTTTATTAATCTAACACAAAAAGGAAAGCAATGCTTGCAGAACAGAAATTAATATTTTCCATAATATAATTTCAAAAACCCATTTATAACAAAGCTTTTCTTAGCATAATTAATCTAACTTCAAGTATTCCATCAAGCTGACAGAAACTAAAGTGCAAGAAGTCAAAGTAGCTTAATGATAAACAAACAAAGGCTCTCAATATTTATTTCCTGCAATGGGAGAAAAACTCAGCTTTTTGTATTTAAAATGAAATTTCCATGCTATAATAGTCAAAACCATTCTAATTATTAGTAGAATCTCTTATAGTATCAGATATCAATCCCATAATTAATCAATGAAGTGAAAGAAAATTCTTAAAACTATTACAAATGAATTAATTGATAGTTAGCAAACAATATATTAAAGAGATTTTCATTAAAATAATAATACTGCAACTGGGTGCAGTGCTCTCAGATCCAAGGCTCCTCACTGATGAAGGCCATAAGCCAGAAACTAGTCTGTGGATATTGGATGAGTAGGCACTAGATGGGGATTTTATGCACAAACCTTCTGGCATCCATTGATTACTCTAGCTTGTTGTATGTGGCAATACGTATAATAGGTTTTGCCTGTTTTACAACAGTTATACACAAGCATAAGAGGTGGTGGTCATGTGATGTTTATGTAAAACAATCCTAACCATCTTAAAATCACAGACATTTTATTTTTTACTATATTTTGATTATGGGTTAAAAAGCCAAAAGATGTCAATTTTTCAATCAGAATAAAAGATAATCTAACCAATATGTTATCACATAACATATAAAATTTAAAAAACATTTTGAATCTAGTAAATAGTCATTTGATTTAAAGTAAAGATAGATTTTATGTCAAATATATCATATTCAATCAATGAAAATTGGTATAATAATAGAACTCAAAATATGTAACAAAAAAACGTAGTACAACTAAAATGAAGACAACATTAATGCAATTCTTCTTCAAAATAAAAGTGAATAAGTTCATTAATTAGGCAACCAAAGAAAATAGTAAACAACAAAAATTGTAAATAATAAGAACTAGCTATTATAATTAAACCTTGCCACAAAAGGTATAAATATTAGTCAAGCATTGGTGGTTGAGAGGTGAGTGACAGCTGCTTTACAAGCAGTCGTCCCGGGTTAGTGGGTTCACTTCCCGGCTGATGCTATGACACATGAGAAAAAGATATAAATATTAAAGATAAAATTAATAAAGTTCTAGACTTCAACTTTTCTCTTGGTTAAAACCTGCCATATTGTTTAATTTCGAGCATAAATCTATTCAGCAAATTATTGTGAAGAAAAACTGATGTCAAATTTAGAAGCTAATATAACTTTTTCTTCCTGTAAATTATGGCAAATACAGACAATGTACACATATACCCAATGAACTGGAAAACATAATTTATAATTTTAGAAAAGAAAAATTTTATTAATACCTATAAAAATTTTACATGTCATAACATTTCTTCACTTATAAATATATCTAATTAGAATTTTACTTAATTTTTGTATGGGTACAAAAATCGTTAATCCACACATTGCACCTATTACCCAAAAACTTCTATTATTCAAATAAAATTTTAAAGGTGATCTATTTTAATGTGATCTTCAATCATTTGCAATAAATAAATTTATAAACACATCAACAAAATTAATAAATTTTTTGTTTATGTATGCATGTGGGTGTGTGTTTTAGAAGAATTTAAATTTGTAATGAGGTGGTAAAAGATCTACTATTGAAATTTGAAGAATTCACAAATCCAAAAAAAAAAAAACTCTAAAACCAAAGATTTTGAATTAATAATGATTTATTTGTATTTATTTAGAGTTGATTTGTCACTAATAAAGTATAACATTACTGATTTCACAAATACAATAAAATCATTCAACTACTTCTTCCCCAGAGAAAAAAATATACTACAAACTCATGATATATTATGAAAGCTCATCTCCAAGATAAAAATCAGAGTTCTCAATCCAATTCAAAAATGAACAGATTAAAAAATTAGAAAATCAGATGCATTTTTTATTGTCGGTTCATTTAGAAACTGCCTAGAAATCACAATGGAATTTTCATGAAATAATAATTATATAAAAACAATATCCTACCAAGATTTAAGAAGACATGAAGGTGAAAAGCAAACGGAGTGGCAATTACAATCCAGACTATTTTGATAAAAGTATTATCACATGACTAATAAATGAATTTAATTGCGTAAAATATTCAATACTAGCTATATATAATTTACTTATAAGAATAGTGTTTGAAATGTTTTTTATATATTTGGTACATATTATGAAAAATCATTGATATATTAAGATTTGTTGAGTCTCAAACAGAATATATATTATTCCAATGTAATATTCTTCAAAGCTACTAATTAATTTTTTTTTTTTTATTAAGAAAAAAATTTACAGTGTCAGGTAGCTACATTTGGTAATTACAAGAGTTTCATATAGAAGTTCAAAGTTTTGCAACCAATCTGTGTGGCATTGTCATCACAACATTTAACACAGGGGTCTGAGATGTCGTCTCATCATCCAAATGATAATCTGTGCCCATGTGTCTACAAAGAGACGCTCTGGCATAAGGAGTCGATCTCTGTTCTTCATGCTTATTAGTATTGTTTTAAAAGTTCTCCAAGGATCACTATGTCCTTGCCTGAAGGTATGTTGGCACCTGGTGGTCCATTAAATAATTAATATTTTTCCTTTATTTATCTAAAATATCAACAAATAGGTAATTGATACAAAAAAATGTAAAACTTTTAAAATGAATCAAATCCTATCATTTATATACTGCAGGGATGGGAATCTCTTTTATGCCAAGGGTCAGTGGGATATTTATAATCTCATTCACGAGTTGCAAAAATTATCAATTTAAAAATTAACCTACTATATTTGATTAAGAATTAATATGCATTTACCTCTAATCATTGAGGGTGGACAACCTTTTCAATTGGAGGACTAATTTCAATTTTCCCCCTTTTAAACAATGGCCATAATTTTTTTGTGAGTTAAAAATAAAATAACTTATTATTAATGACTGTATCATATTTAATGACAATTTGAACTTGTCTCCATGACATATGTTCTTAAATTTATTTTTATACTCTGGACAGGTTAATTCTGCCTAGGATACAGTCTCTTATAAACTTCTTCAGAAAATGGTTTCGAATTTTCTCTCTCATAATTTCTTTTAAAATGCATGACTTTCTGTGTGAATCTTACTTCATGTAGCCTAATAAAAAAAAAGACATGCAAAATAACAAAAATAAAATAAAGTAAAATTCAGTTTTATTTTTACTAATTATATGTTCATCTGGAAACATCACTTTAACAACAAAAATGTTTTTAGAGTCATAGATTAAATCTGCAGTGTGATAGACTACACAATATAAATAATTTGTTGGAATATTGCAATTCTGATAGAAGACACTAGAACTATTCTAAAGATTGGAGAGAGAAAACGATGTAGTTAAGAAAATAAATATTTTATTTTACTTAACGTTTAATTCAATATTTGCAATGCACTATGTGGGTTTAAATAAAAGTTTCATATAGCTTCTATATGATGGGATGAGAAAAAGTCTCATTATTATGGGAGAAAATCTGAGCATTTGAAATGAAAACTGGTGTTAAACAAGAATTTCTACTTATTCTGACTTTGTTTTTAATTTTTATGGCAGTCGTTATTGGAATTATTTATAGGCAGCTTAATCAGTCCGGGATATAATACAGATTGATGGTGAAATTTTTAATTTGAATTCATTAAAAGCAAAAACAAGAACATCTTCGATTCTGGATTTACAGCATGCTGAAGATTATGCTACATTTACCAGTTCAAAGGACAATTTACAGAATGTTCTTAACGTTTTAAATGCACATACAAAGACTTTGGTTTATTAATTTAACTCTAGTTGAAGAAAAATCCTTAGCAATTTTTAGCTTGGATGTTTATCAACTTGAAAGTGTAAATCAGTTTAAATACTTTGAAAATTATATAAGTACAAAAGTGGACTTAAAGGTTGAAGGATAACATAGATTCCAATGTGCTGCTGCTGCTTTTAACAAGTTAAAAGATAGAGTATTTCACCATACAGAAATAACTCCTGCAAACACTATATAAAGCTGTTGTTTTACCTAATTTGGTATATGGATGTAAGTGCAATGTAAAGGCATTTGAAAATTTTCATCTAAGGATGCTTCATAAAATTTTAAAAATACAATGGCAATATCGTAAAACCAATCACTATGTTCTTCAGCTTGCAGGATCTGACAGTGCTGGATCCATTATTGTAAAAATCACATCTTCATTGGCTTGGACATGAAGAATAAAAGATGTTATATAGTGAACCCAAACATGAGTTTTGTAGAAGAGGTAGACCTTATCAGTATTATAAGGATTATCTCAAAGACATTCTAAAGAAGTGCAATGTCAGTTATTTCACTGGAAAGGATATGGCAGAGAATAGAATACATCCAGAGCTACAATTAAATATAGTGTTGAAGTATTTCAGAAAGAGAAGTCTTCTGCTGAGGAAACTAAAAGACGATATCATAAAATAACAAGTAAACAGAAAATTGGACTAGCATGTTTTATGTGTGAACATATTTATGGTTCACAGATTGGTTTGTATAATCACTGCAAAACTCATTTTTATAATAGCTTTTTTTTTCTTTCACCTTTTTTCTTGTTTTTGAGTTGGAATGATCATACTATTTTTGAGAGTGGCTATTATAATTGTTATTATAAAAGTAGTGTACAGATATAGTTCAGCAACATGATATATTCTATTGGAATGAATGCTTATCAAAAAAACATGATATAAGATTAAATCACCTCAAGTGTTAAAAAATTTTCAGCTACACCCTCCAACATTTGAGATGATTTGCTATTTATTTCAAGTATCATTATGCACTGAAATTATGATATAAGATATACACAAAAGAGGCTTGGAACAAAATAGAGTTAACATTACAAATCCATTGTACATAGCCTTTATATATATATATATACTTTAGAACAGTGGTTTTCAACCTTTTCACACCTGGGGACCAGTAAAAATAAGAATAAGGTTTCGCGGACCGGCAAAAATAAGAATAAGGTTTTGCGGACCGGCAGAAGTCTAGAGATAAATTTTCTTAAAGATGTAAACTGCTTAGCTTTAGATGAGCATAATTGTTATAACTGATCAAAACAACAACTTAAATATACCAGATAAAATTATATATATATATGGAGTTTGTAGAATAAAAAACTTTTTTTTTAAATTTTGAAATTTTTTTAGAAAAGTAATAAAAAATTTAATTCTACCCCCCACCCCATAAACATCTGTGATAACTAAAAAAAAACAAATTAATTTATGTATGATTGATTAGATTTTGTTTTTGTTCTGTTTCTTTTTTTTAAATTGGGTAAAAATGAGATGAAAAAATAAATTAAAATTGTTTATATTAATTAAAAGTTTAAACTCTTGTTATTACAAACATTCCTGCGGACCGGTGCGGCCCGGCACCGGTCCACGGACCAAGGGTTAAAGATCACTGCTTTAGAAGATTGTTTTACTTTTAAAACTTTTGTGTTTGGTTATTATATCATTAATTATTATGTTTTATTTTTTATCAATCACTTTCCTTAAGTTATTTTATGCTATAAATTAGTTAGCCTATGGAACACTATTTTCATACTGTATATATAAGAAAAAACATGATTATTTTTCTATTTTGATTATTTTGAATAAAAGAGATTCAATTATTATTGAAAAGAGAATAACTAAGTAATTAGCAAAAGAATAAGACAATCTACTGTTTATTAAAAAATAATATAATTTTTGTAAAACAAAAAATTCAAAAACAATTTACTGACTATCAAACCTGTAGGAAATGGTTCATTAGCAAGAAGTATTAGAATTACAATCACAGTTATAATGAGAACAGTTTCAGAATTATTAAAAGAATAGAACACAACTGCAGAGCAAGATAATTCTGTTAAACATAGACCTTGCATGATAAAGTAGTAAAAAAAAAAATCTTTGCATCAATTGTTTGCCTGCCTCTGAAATCCTCAAGTCCACCTAAAACATCAATGTGTACATTAAGTTATATAAAATAAGCGGTCTCATTTATTTGAAGCTCCATAAAAAAATTTCCAAAAACATACCAAGAAGTGACTAATTAAATATATTTTAAGTTAATCACAGTAACTTTAAGCTTATATCAAAGTTGTTTGTGAAATTATTAATACTTCTGCAAGAAAATCTACATAGAAATTATCTATAAGTCATCGAAAAAAAATATTACAAATGCTTAAACAAATCAACATAAATTCTAAAACATAACAGAAATTTCTCTTTCATTCAAAGATGACATTTATAAATATCAATTTAAATTCATCATGGATTATAGCTAGATTACTGACAGGAAGAACCTTTATAATAGCTTATTCAAGCAAGATATTTTGAATATTTAAAAAATTCACTAACAACTATTCCCAATTTTCAAATTATTTTAATATTATTAATTTTTTTTACTAATTTACTGTAATACAAAACTGATTTTCCACACATTAAATATATTTTTGTTTAATTATATCTATGCTATATATTGTAATGGTCAAGTTTGAAAATCTGCTAAGAGATCGAAAAACCAAGCAGGGACTCTTAACCAGCATACATAGGGATACCACATAATATTAGTTTAAACCCCTACCTAGACTACCTAGTCTCTCCCACATAATTAACACTGTTGACATCACTGAGCTTCCCTTCTTCATACAGCACGACATAGCTCAGGGTTCAAACATACTCTCTTCCTCAGGGTTCTTTTATCACTCAGGAGTTTATCTATACTAGCACTCATATTTCAATTACCTTATTACATAAAGGTTTACTTAGGCATTCAATTAATTTACACTTCACTAATTTCACAGACCATAATCTTACATGCAACTTTATAGGTCACGTACCTAGACAAGGACGCATTAATTTAAAAACTTAACAATATACTTAAATCTACATAATTATACTACGGTTTCAATCCACAAATAACATACCCATAATTAATAGTTATAACAAAAGTTTATTATAGGAAAGGATCTAGTGAATAGGTAGCTTAGAGATTTGTTAAATAAAAGATTCTATTGGCTTTTTACATCATATGAATGAAGAGAATGGTTTATATATTATAGCATGTGTCCTATTAATCCATAATTAATATTTATAGGTTGCTATCAGCTGTTATGAGTTTGAAATGTTAATTTACTGTTATATCATATAAGGGGGACTATTGTGGATGAGTTTGATTCTAAGGTAACCCAGGGTTACTCATGCTCATGCGTAGATGACGTTAAACAAATAAATCATTTAAGAATATTGCAGTACTACCTCTATCAAAATGTTGTCAATGGTAAGAATGAATAAAAATAAGAATAAAGATCGACAGTGATCAGATGGCATGGTTCATGATGGATAATGGCTGTCCGTGGCCACAGAGGTGCATCTGCTTACAGGCATGCAAGATGTCAGGTCTGCCATTATGCAGTTTTCCATATGTGATGAGTGAACCATGCAGAAAAAGCAGTAGTAACAAAGTTGATAATAATAAACCATGACAACAAAATATGAAGAGCAGAAACAAAAAATTATAAGAACAATAAATAATAACTTTATAAACCTTCCACCCACACTAATAAACACTATAAAATTCATTTTAATAAATAATAAGTATCCCTAGTTAATCATATATATTCAAAACCCATTCACAACACAACATTTATTAATAAAGCTTAACTTACAATATTAATGTTACAGTATTTAATATATGGAGAGAATTAATTACGCATAATATAACTGATAAACTGATAGTTTTAATTGGTTCTTTATTATACTACCCATATACCAATGGTGCTTTATTTTGCAGACAGGTTATGTAATGTATATAGGCAATGCAGTATACATATTTATATAAATTACAAATACTACCTTCACGTGATGAATCCTTGATTATAATGATGAATCATTAATATTACTTTCCTCTCATAAAATAAACTTTAACAACAAATAGGATTATCATTCTTACACTATGTGAGGTAGAATATTTGATATGATACAATTTATATATATTGTGATAATCGCACATACTGCGGTCACACATGTATATGTAAAACATACAAAACTTAGAAATGTTCGGGTTGGAAATAAATAAATAAAGAAAGAAAGAAAAACGAGCTTAAAAGTTAACAAAATCAAGAAATGTTGAAAATGAATAAAACAAAGGAAAAGAGAGGGAACTAGAATTACCAAGATCGTTATCTTTTGCTATTCAAAGTCTGAATTTCGAGAAAAGTAAAATATTAAATTATAATATTAAAAGCATAAGCTAGAAAATTAAAGCAGAAAAGAAACATAAAGAAAACATGTAGTAAATATGATTTTGGGGAAAGTAAAGTTTAAAAGAAAACTTTCGGTAGCGTGGAAAGAAAAAACCTAGAAATGTAATATGTTCAAAAAGATAAGAATCTATGTTTCAAAGTACACCTTTGACGATAAACGAAATGCGGGTTTTATGGAGTATAGTTAAAGCATGAGTTTAAATAAAAAATAAATGATCGTCGAAATTTAAATTTAAATGAGAAAAAAAAACATATACTAAAATTTGTGTAATTAATTAAAGAAAATAAAGAAATAAGTAAAATGTAAATAGTGCTATAAAATCATATAAAATAAGTTTAAATATGGCCGAAGGCATAGCATGGAAGGCATCAACAACAAGTGGAAACAAAGAATCCGAAGGACAAAGGACCATTGGAATGTTTTAATTAAAAAAGGAAGTTAAGTGGAAAGCTAGAGAGATTGTAGCAGAGATTAGAGCTTGAGACTTCGAGTCGAGAAGGTGAAATTTTGCGGCTCCAAGAATCAATCGATATAGCTAGCCAATATGACATCTACTATCGGTGCCTCACATACTATGGCTGGCTAAGGCCTTCATGATCGCTGGTCGATCCGGACTGTCTGTACCAATGGTTCTGTAATAATGTAACAACCGCTGTAGTAACGCCTGCCTGTGGATTCCTGTAGTTGCCCTGCTTGTGATGCCTCGTCCTCCGTGCCTGAATAACCAAGAAGCTACACACCGCCAAATATGATAGGCGACCGTCCCTCCTAAAGAAGTGGAGAAAATCCACGTGACGGTCGACCACATCGGAAGGAACTTAAAGACTAAACCCTAGGTAACTTGAATATTATTTTATAAATCGTCATAAGTGCACTTAAATTCAATAGACAATGGCCAAATGCCTTTCCTGAATGATAATGACATTCTCTTATGATAGACAGTGAGTCTAACGATTATAAATGTGAAAGCATTTATAAGAATTTCAATTAGTTATTTTAAGTATTCATTTATTGTTAGAATTGCAAATATTGATTTCCTTATAGCACTATCAAAATATAATATGTTTAATTTTATGTTAATATTTCTTATGTCTTTTTTTTACAAACCTAATTATTTTTATTATTAAAAAATGTATTAATTTATCTAAATCTGTCTCGCCTCATTCTTCGCCACTCCAAAAAATAGCTTAACATTAGAGAGGGGAGGGGTAAACTATTATTCATGTTGATATTTTTTTTTTAAGTTATTAAATTAGCACGTGAACGTTGATGGTGCAGTGTTTTAGCCCATAAAATTTATAAATTAGCCAAGCTCTGTAACAGTAATATCTTACAGCAGTCGGGAGAAAGATGATCGGGAAAAATAGTCTGGAAGCTATATCCGTATAGCTGACAGATTCGGTCAGGTACGGAAATCGATTCGTTTATTTCCGTATTTCTCTCTGCTTGAGGTAGCGGAAAGTGGACGATTTTTGAATTAGAAGAATTCCCCATTACATGTTATAAGTGAAAGGGAAGTTGGAGCTTTCGATCGTCCCGTGCCCGTTACAATATATATATATATATTTTCCATCATATAATTTCAGATATAAAATGATCTTTTATACATAGGGGTTGGGTGGAATCTTAATAGGCAACATGGTTCATAAAATTTTACATATACAATAGATTACTAAAAAGCACTCACCATTCTTTAATAATTTGAAATAATTCTGAGGAATTTAACTATAATTTCTATTTGATATGATGGGGTGATATAGTAATAGAAAGAAATCGGTTTAAACCAAGTTTTAAACAACTTTACTGATTTAAATTTAACTTCCTCCATCATTCCAATAAACCTGAATAAAAATGAAATCTTCAAGAAAATTAAAATTTACTTTGTTAAATATCAAAACCAGTAGAATTATGAAGTACAAACTGCTATATAAAATTAAATACATTAAGACTGCATAAATTAAAAGTATGCTAATAATTTGAGTTACATTGCTTTTAAATCAGTTAAAGATATTATCAGCTAGATGATGTTCATTTTTGGAATTCCTTTTTCGCAGATTAGTTAAATGTTTCTTGGCTTTGGGGACTCACATTGTAGTGGCATGAGTTGGCTAGATCTTGACATCATGATGGAACTTCTGGGATACAGAAAGTTGACTACTCACACATGATGGCAGATACTGGGTTTATTTTAGATATAATAAAACAGAGTTCACATGTAGAATCTTCAGAATAATAATTTCTTCAAAATATAAGTCTGAACTCTCAAAATATAAGCTACTATTTTTAACAATGCCCTGTTCTCCACTTATATATTATTATTCTCCATATACGTTATGAGTTTCTTGATGGATTTACTTTACTTTTTCCTTAATTGATGTTCCATCTGAATTTTGCTTCATCAAATTTCATGCAGCCATATGGATTTCCTTGTCTTTGTTTTAACTCTGCAGTTTAGACCTTAAAATGTGTGCATATGTTAAAAGGTCTTTGATTGTAACTATTTCCCTCTGATTGGTAAGTGAACTAGAATATAAAATATGGTATGTTTTGTATATCATCACTTTTTTATCTTATAACATATAAAATTTAATATGTATTAATTCATTCGAATATTTGTTTATTTATTTGAAGTAATATTACAACTAAGACAATATCATTAGCTTTAGAATTGATTGTTTTTCTTTGCTTATCTAGTCCCATCATGAAAATCTTAATAGATCGTTTTTTTTTTTCATGTGTCAAAGCATCAGCCAGGAAGCGAACCCGCGAACACAGGACAACTGCTGTGCTGACCACTCGGCAACCAACGCTTGACTAGATCGTATTTTGTCTTTAGTTTAGAATGACATATCTTAAATATGTTTTAGGTTCCTTTGAAGTGAAGATAACAAATTTCATTGACTAGCTTAATTGAATATTATCTTTGATTTGAATAACTGTCAATTATTGTTATATAGCTTAGTTGTTAATAAAATCAGTTTCATATTCGATTGAGTGATTATAAGTTAATAAACATCCAGTGGAAACTTAATATATCTTTTACATAATGTGATTGGACATTGTAAAGTTAGAAATTATCTAATAGATTTGTTGGTAATAAATTCTCGTGGAGTATTCTATTTTAAAATATAAACGAAGCAATAATTATGTATCGCTTTATTGGAGGATATGAATGAATTGTGTATACATTATATTTAGCGTTTTATTAAACTAGATATAAATTGGAGTAGAAGATTATTTATCTAAACATTTAAAGGAGTGTATAAGTTTCCAAAAATGTTTTCCAAAAGGATACAGAAACTAGTTAATTTCAATAGAATATTGTTTATTAAATATTAAAGTAGATTTGAATTATTATAATAACAGTAGATTAATAAAGTGTGTCGGAATCTAAGTTAGTTATTAATTCGAATTCACTTTCATTCAATTAACAATCAAATAGATAGCTTAATCATATATTATTGTTTAGGGCAATGATATGCGATTTCACTGCTTCTTGCAGTTTATTTTGTAATTGTGATGGATTTGTTAATATCTGGAGCAGATAATCTCATTGTTTTATTTCATTTTACATATAACTCGAACAAATTAGTTTTTAGTAAAGATTAACAGTGTTTTGTGATATTTCATTACATAATGGCGACCCCGATTGAGCTCGATTAGATTTTATTCAGATCAGATTGATTGCCCCCCCCCCCCAGCATTGACAAATTTATTTTATTTAATTTATTTGTTTTATTTATAAATGAAAAAAAAAATAACACTAAGATGTCTATATCTATGTTACAAATTATGAAATAAAAAAGTAAATAATAAAAACAAGAATTACGGTTTTAACTTATAATGTGATCATTATAAAGAAATGAATGGCAGAATTGGCAAAAGAAGTAAAATCAAAAAAATTAAGTATAAGTAGCTAAAAAGAAAAAAGATCCTAAATATAAAAAGTGTGAAAAGAATAGTGCATGTGCAGCAAGAAGAATGAAGCTAAATAAAGTATTGTGGAGTTGAATAAAAGGAAAAAATTGCTTCCATTATTTTTACTGTCAAGTCCTGACAAATTATATGCATGTAATAAATGTTATGAAATTTTTAATATATTTTAAAACATTATATTAATACTGAATGAAATGAGAAATCTATTGCTAATGTTGATACAACTGATTCATTTAACATAAAATCTCTATTACAAAAATTTTCTTGACAACAATACAATGTTAAACAACATACAAAAAATTGTATAGATCAAATGAAACATGTTTTCAATATTCTAAATAATAGTTAAATGTAAATAACAATAAAAAAGGCAGATGATATAAAAAAAAAAATTGGCAAATTATCAAAACTCATTTAAGTTTGATTAAAGTATGAATAAAAGAAACAGGTTAGTGTTGGACTATTTCCATCAATGTTGACTGTATAGAAAATTTTAAACTTTATTTAAACTTTCCAAATACAAACAACTTGTAAGTAATAACACACAAATGGACAATACAGGTTAGTACATTCAACATTCACTCACAGATAATGGAAATAGTTCAACATATCCCATCGAATAATGTATCCGTCATCACAAACCTTTAGGTAAATACTAAATATTCTAAAATAGTTGCAAAACTTTAACTCATTAGAATACAAATTCAAAAAATGTGTTAAATTATATTAATGAGATTGTGTGTGCATGCATGTGCATTAACATCAATTTAGCTTGTGATTACGTATAATTAAACATGACATAAAAGGAGGAAATACATTTGCTACAGCAATTTTGCTATATAATTCTGTTAATACATTCTTCCATATACACGTTTTCTTAATGAGTGTCATCTTAAAAAACTGACTACAATTCTGCTCAAAGGAATGATATTTTTCTCTTTCATATTGCAAAATAAAGATAATTAAAAACATTTTGCTCATGAGAATTCTTTTATATTACTCAGTTTTGATAACAAATATAATCCAATATTATCTACTACTATGGCTTTATGAGTTTTCCTGTTCTCAGGTAGTTTCAAAATCTATTCAGTTTATACAACACTATTAATAATTAACTGCAGCTGGCATAATTACCATGGTTACTGTAGTCCAGAGATTTCATCTCAAACAACCATGCAAATTTTTCTAATAATTTTTAAATTTTGTTGGGAATCATGAGCAAACTACTCTAGTATTGAGAAAACTGCTCATATCTCTTCCTGTGTGGGTGCATTAATAAACAGGTAAATAGTATCATATGATGTTAAATATGAAATTATGCTCTCTTTAATAATTTTTCCATATTATAAGCTTTTTCTTTATATGCATAATAGACCCACTATATCCATGACATTTGGTTCCAAAGTGCAATACATATATTGAAATTCATGAATAGTGATGAACCATATTCTAATATGCATTTTTAATATATATGTGTGAATATATATATAACAAGACACATCAATAGTGTGTTTTTTGGAGTTTTTTTTTTTGCTACACACCAGATTCATGACAATCAACTCTTAAAATGAACAATTGTTTAGAGTGTGCTCAGTTGCATATTACTTAATCTCTGATTCAACATAATAGTAAAATTAACCATGTTGCAGAATTTCTTAATTTTTCTTTGTCTATAATTTTAACAATGTTTTAAATCAGAGATTTAATAGTGTGCAATTGTGTATGCTCTGGAATTTTGGTCTATTCATTTTTTTTTTTTTTTCATTTTAATACTTGAATACCATGAATTTCGTGTACTGCACTAACAGTGCTTAACTATTAATATTTTACAATATATTTATTCTGTTTCACACATTAATGTATGTGTGTTTTCCATTTATAGATCATAAGAAGTCTTTAATTTATGTGTGGTATACGCATACTGTATAAATATGTTGAAAATATAACCTATACATACATAATTTATAGATAAGTGGTCATACTGTATATTTACTCTGAAATAAAAAGTTAAAATTTATTTTTTATTAATTTCTATTTTTTATTTTTTTTTTGAATTGTGAAAAACTGAAACTGCAGATATAGAAGTCATAATACGGAAATCACAGAAAAGGGGAAAGAGTAGATATTGTATATAAGATAAAAAATATATTTATTCTGTCTTCTTGCTACATTCTAATAACACACATCACTACTATCTATATTATAAATTTTATTAAACGCACATTATTATATTAAGTAATATTTACTAAGGCTGTAACCTTTAGGAATAAGCGTCTGAAAAATTCGAAGGTAGGGACCTCTACAGCTTCACCTTTTCATATATAAAAGTAGGATGAAGTAAAGAAGGTTTCCCTCTTTTCTTCCTAGCATAAGCTTGTGGCTAAGACCTGTAGAGGTCTCTACCTTCAAATTTTTCAGAAACTTATTCCTAAAGGTTACAGCCTTAGTAAATATTACTATCTATATTGTAAAAGACTAAAAGGAATTCAATTATAAGTGAAATTTTAAAAAATTAAAAAAACTTGTACAATAATGTATAAAAATTAAATTAAATAATAGTTACAGTATTTCATTATATTTATATATTGTAAAAAATTATTAAACAATAATTTATGATAATAATTCTACATAAATTAATATAAAAAAACTATTTATGTATTTCACATGCTATAGTATGGTAAGTTTTTTATTAGTCATAGTTTTAAAAAATAATTATATGCTTTTGCAATTACGACTGCCACAAAGAATAAAAATGCATACATTGATGAATGAAAGAAAATTATGGAACAAATATAGATCCAAAAAGATCTACAATGAGTAGGAAAAATGACCTTGGTATCACTGCCAATTAGTAATGTAGACTAATCAATGAATATGAAAGCTTTACATTGGTTTACTGCTCAGAATTTTATAAACAATTCAGACATCAACAATTATAGAATTGAAGTCAATCCATGGATTTTGAGTTCTCTATCACACTAAACAAATCAGGACATATAAAATAATAAATTAATTTAATATCAACACAATAGGCCTTTCAAATAAAAAGATAAAAAAATCAGAATGAAAATTATTTAGAAAAAAAAATTTATTCAAAACGATAATCTTTCCAGTCAAAAAATAACAAAAAAATCAAAATATTACCAATATTGCAGGAACTTAAATATTATCAATAATAAAAGTATTTGATCTTAATTATTATATAATACATATGATGACAACATTGAAAGAAAATCAGATTCAAAATTCCACTCAGTCTAATATGATTGCAAATATTCTGAATTAAGAAAACAAATATAAATATTAATAATAATAAAATAGTTGGTAAGTTTAATATCTGTGGATATATATTTAAAGTATAAAATAGAATATTAATAATTATTTACTTTTGTACAATTGTTTTTATAAGCAAAAATAATTACTTAAATGTTAAAGTTTACATTTTTTTTATTTTTTCATAACAGCTTTTCTGCTAGTATATTAATCATGTGTATTAGTTTATTTATTATATTATTTTGTTTCTAATTAAATTTTTAAAATATGTTCATAAAAATTATATATGACATTACCAACAAAGGACCATAGGGACCTGTGAATAGTTAGAGTAACTAATATATAATCAACTATTACATAACTTTTCCTGAATAAAAAATTTTCATTCTCTTAAAATCTTTGATGACAAAAATAACAAAATTATAATTAATGTATACTATGATCATTTTACTTTAAAAATTATATAAATGTTCTAAAATCATGTTTGCACTCAATGTCAATGTTGCCTCTGCAGGCAAACAATGCATCAACATGGAGAATGTTTTCCCTCAGCTTGACAAAAAACTGAATCATCGCAGCATTCGTGGCGAGGCATGCTGAGGGATTCCCTTGACAGATGTAAATATTCCCAATAGGGGTCTATGATCTGTTTGTCTCAGCCTTTGAGAGATACTTTGATGTAAAGACATTAGGACTGTGTGTCCCATCATCATTCCTATGGGACAACACCATTTCTGTTCTGACTGGTGATGCATCACATGTTAGTACTAGAAATTTTTCTGGGTTAAAATGTGCCAACACTACTGTTTCCGATATTAGATTTTTCATTTTCTTGTAGGTTTTACCATGCTTACTGTCCCACTTCCAGACTGTCTTTTTGTCCAGCAGCCTATATAATGATTCAGAAACTTCAGTTTTATGATAGAAAAACTCTTTGCAATAATTTACAAATCCCAAAAAGAAATGTAGCTCTTACTTATTTTCCAGGACTTTGGCCTTTTTAATTGTCATAACTTTCTTTTAAGTTGGATGACAGCCACTTGCATCTATCCAGTATCCAAGAAACTCCAGTTTATTGGCTTCTAATATACACTTATCTAACTTTATTTTAATGCCAGAAGCTTTGAATTTGTCTAGGAGTTTTTTTGATGGCACTGCATAGTTGATCTGGTATGGGTGCCACTAATAAAAAAAGAGAAAAATATATGGTAATGCACTCAGTATTCCAGCAGCCAATTGATCCATGACTCTCTGGAATATTTCTGGTGCAATCAGTACACCAAAAGGCAATTGGTTCATTTTAAATAAGGATTTATGTGTTATTATTGGCAAAGCACTGGCACCAGATAATTACCCACCAACATCAGTTAAACAAATCCTACCCACAAAGTCAGGTGGTAGAATTTTCACAAAGACTGATTTAAAACATGCATACTTGCAACTACCAGTGGATGATCAGGCTGCAAGAGCATTGCCAATAATAACACATAAAGGTTTATTTAAAATGAACCAATTGCCTTTTGATATATAGGTCACCCCAGCAATATTCCAGAGAATCATGGATCAACTGGTTTCATGAATACCAAGTGCACTATCACATTTTGACGATTTTTTTATTAGTAGCATGTATACCAGAATAACTCTGGAGTGCCATCAAGAAACTCCTAGACAAATTCCAAGCTTCTGGCATTAAAATAAACTTGGATAAGTGTATATTTGAAGCCAATGCACTGGAGTTTCTTGGATACAGAATAGATGCAAGTGGCATTTATCCAATTTGAAAAAAAGTTATGATTAAAAAAGCCAAAACACCAGAAAAAAAGAACAAGCTACAGTCCTTTTTGGGACTCATAAATTATTATAAAGGGTTTTTAAACCATAAAACCAAAGCTGCTGACCACTATACAGGCTGCTGGACAAAAAAACAGTCTGGAAGTAGAATGCTAAGCATGATAAAGCCTTCGTGAAAATGAAAATAACTAATATCAGAAACAATAGTGTTGGCACATTTCAACCCAGAAAAAGTGCTAGTATTAATATGCAATGCGTCACCAGTCAGAACAGGAGTGGTGTTGTCCCATAAAAATGATGTGGGGCACACAGCCATATTGCCTTTGAATAAAAAGTGTCTCCCAAAGACAGAAAAAACTATGCTCAAATTGATATGAGAGGCTCTTGCTTTGATTAATGGCATTATGAAATTTCATGACTACCCATATGATAGATCGTTAATCCTACAAACAGATCATAGATCCTTATTAGGAATATTTACATCTGTCAAGGGAATACCTCAGCATGCTCACTATGAATCCTGTGGTGGTTCAATTTTTGTCAGACTATAATTATACACTACATTACAGAGGTTTCAAACAATCTAAATACATCAAGTCAATCAATTAGCGTGATTGACTTGGAATCAAATACACAGCTGAACAGTAAGACATAGAATGTATGGATCACTAATGAACCTGGAATCCTAAAGGTATGAACATGGATCCTAACAGGGTTGGCCGAATAAAAAAATCAGATGAGTTGCATTCAGCCTACTGGACAAGAAGGCTGGATCTCTCAACTGAACAGAGCTGCATTATCTGGGGATCCAGAGTATGATTTTTCCAAACTTGTTGATCCCAGGTGCTCAGTCTGTTACATAATGGGTATCTGGGGATAATCTGAATGAAGATGCTGGCAAGATCATATGTGTTGTAACCTACTTTGGACGCTAATATTGAGGCTAAAGTCACTACTATTGGCAGTACAGAATGAATCAAAACATGCCAGCTAAGGACAAAACAGTTCAGTGGTCCAAACCTGAAGGGCTCTGGTCTAGATTTCATGTGAAACATGCAGGACTATGGAAAGGCAAACTGCTATTGATAATAGTTGACTCATACTCCAAGTGGCTAGAAGTAGCAGAAGTCTCATCACTTCAATCCACAGCAACAATAGAAGCTCTTAGGAACTAAAACAATAGTGTTAGATAATGGTGCAGCATTTACAGCAAATGCATTCAAAAACTTTATGCAAATAATAGTATTGAGCTAGAGTACATAACACCATTTCATCCAGAAAGCAATGGCTAGGCTGAAAGATTACTTCAAGTGACAAAAAAGTTGGTAACAAAGATGGATAAAGAAAGCTGGAACACCTACGAGTGCCAGAATACTGGCAACACAACATTCCTCACCAAGCACAGCAACAGGAAAGACCACAGTAGAACTGCTATTCAATAGATATGTGAACCAACCTGACAGCCCTGAAACCTGCTCCAAACTATGGGACAAAAGGAAATGACAAAAAATGGGAATAGGCACTCAAATGCTATTAAAAGGGTACAATGGATCCACAAAATATGGGAATAGGTACTCAAATGCTATTAAAAGAGTACAATGGATCCACAAAATAGATCCTAAGGTGGTACGCAACTGAAAGGACTTTACACAATAGTAGTAGAAATGGCAGATGGTTGTCAAAATCATTGCTAGCTAAACCAACTGAGACTAAATCACACACAAACTAAAGACAGCAGCAAACCAAACATCCAGGGACATGTATGTCAAGCAAAAATGATGACAACCAAACTGAAGCCAGATGCAAAACAAAGGAACCTACAAAGTAGACAAGATGCCATCCACCACATCTGTATTTTCTCCAGGTCTAATTTTAGCCAGGATATGTCATATCTCACCTTGCCTTCAGAAGTGAACTAGTCCAGATTCCTTTCTTATCTGGTTGGATTGATCATTCATTGCTGCTAACCAATGGGTAAACATATAGATAAACTCAGACAATGGTTAGTATGGGCCAATAGGCAATAATGCCCTCTGAATGCAATTGTTTTCACTAAGGTTTGGAATCTGGCAATAAATAGTCAGCCTTCTTAGAGGTAAGGGAAAAATGTCTGTCTAACCTAACCGACAGTATGCATTGTCTATTGAAATCACTGCTAATAGTGAGCACTTCCATTACAGCCATTATGCTATAGATTTACACAGTGAGGTAAGTTCTCGATAAGACTGGAAGCTGCTAAGACTTAAGAAGACTCGAGGCAAGCTGTCTAGTACTGCAGGAAGTTATTGGTTAAACTAGCAAG
This sequence comes from Epiperipatus broadwayi, assembly GCA_028023455.1. NCBI lineage: Eukaryota > Metazoa > Onychophora > Udeonychophora > Euonychophora > Peripatidae > Epiperipatus > Epiperipatus broadwayi. The sequence goes on along the minus strand of JAQFVV010006223.1, from coordinate 8,297,551 downwards.
ACTGGAAGCGAATCAGCTCGGGTCTTAGCAGCTTCCAGTCCTATCATGGACTTGCCTCACTGTGTAGACCTATAGCGTAATGGCTGTAATGGAAAAACTCGCTGTTAGTAGTGATTTGAATAGAAAATGTTAGATAGACATTCTCCTCTTACCTCTAAAAAGGCTGACTATTTATTGCCACGTCTCCCAAACCTTACTGGAAGCAATCAAATCCAAAGAGTATCATTGCCTATTGGTCCATACTAACCATTGTCTGAGTTTTATCTATGTTTACCCATTGGTTAGTGGCAATAAATGCTCAATCCAACCAGTTAAGGAAGGAATCTGGACTAGTCCACTTCAGAAGGCAAGGTGAGATATGACATCCCTCCCTTTGGCTAAAATTAGTCCTAGAGAATGTAGACATACAGATGTACTAGATGACATCTTGTCCGCTGTGTTGGTTCCTTGGATTAGCATTTCTGAAGGCTAGGTGAGGTGTGACAGTTAACATAACTGCAAAATGTTTATAGCTTTGTGTATATATATATAATAATTATAATTTAGAGCCGAATTATATAAATTTTTCAATGGATAATTAAAGTTTATTATAATTAATTAAAATAAATGGGCATTTTTAATGGACCAGCATAAAAAAAAAGATAGGCAGAAGAATAAAGTTTTAATAGGTATTTTAAAACTATAAAAGATAAATTCTTTTTCTTTAGTAAGAGATATTGATTTGTACTAAATCTATCTAATTAGCCTGAAATCTTTTGTTAGAATCTGATTAAATCACCAACTAGCATCCTCTTATTTAATCAGTGATATGTAATCCATGTGTTCAAAAGAAGCATTGTTTCCATTTCATAATTACAATTCATATTTATAATATTTTATATATTTTCTCAATATTTTTTATATTAAAAAATTACAAAATCAAGCATTTATTTATTCTACCTGGCCATGAATGTTAACATAGCTATTTGTTCAAGAATGGTTTGCTTTGATACTATTATCTTGTACTGTCAAGATCTCATGGAAGCATTTGGCCAAGCGAAATCCATACAATATTAAACAGTTATGCCATTGTTGGCCATCATTACGGGATGTAGTTCAAAGATATTGGCAGTAGTTTCTGCTTTTTTGTCTCTTTCTCAGTGAAGCAATTATCAATTTGCATTCATAAAGAAATATAAACTTCTCAGAGATGACATCAATAATTCAAAAATATTTGCAATAACCTTGAATAACTTAGTCAATTGTGAATAATAAATTTGCTATTATTATTCAAATTTTATTTTTAAAATAATTTTATTAAAGTTGTCATATTTTAGTAAGATAAAATATTTCAATCTGATTTTCATTTCATATGGTATATATTTTAATAATATATGTATACGTGTACATTTAGAATAGATGTAACTTCAAAGTGAACAAATCTATCAATAATTATTGCATTATTGATTCTTTATTGGCAAAATCATTTGGACCTTTGTGAGCTTTTTTTAAAAAAAAAAAATATTACAGACAGAAAGACTAAAATCAAAGTAGTTGAAGTAAAGAAGGGTTCCCCTCTTTTCTTCCAAAACGTAAGCTTGTGGTTAAGACCTGTAGAGGTCCCTACTATCGCATTTTACGCGCATATGCTTGAGGTTACAGCTTTAGTAAATATTACTTAAAATCAAATGATAAATTTAAATAAAAAAATTAAAATCTGTATTCAGTATTTTAATATTAGTTATTTTGAAACAATACTGTGGAGAAAGTTGTTGTAATGAATTGCCACATATATGAGTACATAAAAATACTATCAATTACATTTGTAGGAATTACTGCTTATTGTTATTATAAAATAATAGATAACCAATCTTACTTGTGTCCTCATTTTTTATTGTGCTAGTTAACTCAATATTCAGTTATCTCTTAGTGCTATTTTCTTTTTGAATTACAGGGTGTTTATTATTTATCGTAAATATAAAATTGCATAAATTTCTATTAGCAATGTTTTACTATTTGTTCTGAAAATATATTTCAGTACCCCCCCCCACCACCACCACCACATCTTCCATTTGAATAGCAGTTTTTGTTTTAGTGTGTGTAGAGTTTTGTCTTCCTTTTGTTTTTAATTTAAATTTTTTTTTCATTTATATTTAACTTAATAGTTCTATTTCATCCAACCATTTTCTTGATTTTTGTTTGTCAAAAATGAAATTTACTTTTAGAATTTTATGATATAACAATTTGTAACACATAATCCATATTAAAATTAATTCACAAAATATATATAAAATAATAATTAATGAATGGATAATGAATTTTAAAAATTTTGTTTAGGATTTAAAAAGAGAGAATATTTACTTACGACAGAGCCTCTGGCTTTACATATGGCATCAATCTCATCAAAAATGATAATGTGTAGTCCACTATTGGGTCCAAGCTTAAAAAAATAAATATTATCGATCACACAATTATTGAATACAATAAATAAAAATGAATCTATATATATAATCCTAAGCTCTGAAATGCCTTCTCTTTAGTTAAATATAAAACTAAGATTCATTTAATTTTACATAATTGTCTATAAGGTATATGAGCACAGACTTTCACACACCCCACCATTCTCCACACTATCTCATAACACTGATACACTTGAACACATATGTTAAAAAGATAAATAATCACCAATAAACGTATTTCATGCTAAACCAGCAATCATCAGTTGGTCCAGATTGCCATCCCTATACATATATGCTATCAGTGTTCAGATATATATTAAGATAGACAAACCTCATACTTTAATGGACAGGCTTCACTCTACTCCACACTCCAACTCTTCAACCGTCCATCCAATTAAAAATCTGATGGTGGAATGCTCGAAGGCTTTGCTATCTTAATATATATCAGAGTACTTATGGCATATATGTGTAGAGATGGTAATCTGGACCAACTGATGATTGCTGGTTTAGCATGAAATACGTATATTGGTGATTATTTATCTTTTCAAGATATGTGTTCAAGTGTATCAGTGTTATGAGATAGTGTGGAGAGCGGTGGGGCGTGTGAAAGTCTGTGCTCATATACCCTATATACTACATATATAGACACAGGTATATAATAAGCCTGTGAGTTTCAGTTATAATTGTCTATAAGTAAAAAATATTAATAAAAATACAAATGCATACATGTATGTGTAAAGAAGGTAATTTATTTTGTTATATGTAATGCAATGGATACACACCATTTGCATTAATGAATATCCATTAAAAATGCTTTCTAAAATCTTAATATATGTGTTAAGAAGTCTTATACAGATAAAAAATATCACTGAAGCTACTGAATGTAAAATATATATCCTTACTGACTCACAAAAATGTTGAATGTTAAAAAAAAAATCTGGATTACGCGCGACTATTTTTAGATAGCATTCGCAAAAATGTACAACTATTTTTACATTATTATACTTTTATTAAATATAGGGTAGATACATTTAATATTTCAATACATAGAAAATAGATGTAAACATTCAAAAATTAAGAATTTTTACTTAATGCAAGAAAATTTTCATCAGCAAAGATCAAACCACATGAAGTAACTTCATATCAATGACCTATTTTAAAAAATCCTGAAAAAACAACATTTTCTATAAGCATAATAAGCAATAAATTTATTATTTTTTTAATAAGTGATATTTTTCATGCAACAATTTTCATTCATTTTTTTTTTTTTACTCAATATTGTACTATATTCTTTTTACACTCCACTAAAATCATTCCAGGAAAGCTGGGGAAATCAAGACTGCTTAAGGGAAAGTAAGAAATATGTAGCATAAATTGAGGTAATATGTATGCGACATATAAAATATCATGAGGCACATAAAATATCATATATATGTCAAGCATTGGTGGTCGAGACGTCAGCAACAGTTACTTTACAAGCAGTTGTCCCGGGTTAGCGGGTTTACTTCCTGGCTGATGCTATGACACATGAGGAAAAAAAAATCATATATATATAATTAATTTATCAAATTATATCCTATTCTTTTTGATTTCGTTAAAAGCCATATCTTACAGTTACTGAGCTTATTTAATAATGGACTAAATATATATTAACTTACAAAATCTTTATCCAACATTTGTTTTAAAAATTATGATGCATTTTTGTATACAAAGTGCTATACTATTTTTTGTTCAGAGCTGCTAGAAAGCATGACAAAGCTAACAATATCTAAGTGACTTGAAGTCATATAACTTGCATTTTTGAAGGACACATAAATTATATTTTTGAAATACAAATCAAATTAATTTTAGATAAACTATTTTTTCTACATTCTTTTGAAACATGTTTGATTAATTTCAATAAAAACTGATTCATAAAGAATTGCAAGTATCTGGACAAAAGATCTTCCATATGATCCCTCATTTATCCAAATACTGTAATCTCACTAGTGATAATCACATGACAATGTAATTTTATCCCTATACCAATTTATGACTTTGTAATCAACAATAAGAATTTGGTGTTACAAGCAACTACTCTAACTTTATGTATAGAGTTAAGTAATATTGTGTTAGCATAATATTCCTAGTAGTCAAGAAAAAAAGAAATAAGGCTATTAAAATCCTAATTATTTACATGGTTTTAGATTTATACAAAACTTTGCTTTGGGTTTATAAGCCTTAAGGATTTCTTGAAATTTTAAGCTAAAACCTTAAAAAAGTGGCTGCAAGATGCATAAATGCCTTCGTTCCAGTTTTTAATTCTTAAGTCGTGATAAAGGCAAAGACAGAAAACAGGTAGGAGAATGAAATTGTACTACTACCTGCTGATCACTAATATTTTGAGATTACAACAGAGAGTGTTAGAATAAGGAGAGAACAATAAACATGTTAGGCGAGGAAGATTTTTTAATAAGCAATATTAATAGATACGTAACTTAGGGGCAAACTTGGGGTGATGAAAAATCATCATAATCAACCCCACTTAATACATCATATTTACATATAAAAGGAATGAATGAAAATAAAAAAAGGAATGAGCATGAGAGATCAACACACTATTAAAATAACTATGTTCACCAACATTACACAAAAGCAATAATCATTCATCATCATGAATGATCAACAATAAAAATAAATCAGCAGTCAATCTTGTGACTGAATTTGAAATGGGTCTACTATAGGCCAGATTAATTATTTAGTCCTTGCCAAATTTAGGGCTGCAATACAACATAATAATTCCGATGCACAATAAAAATAAATCAGCAGTCAATCTTGTGACTGAATTTGAAATGGGTCTACTATAGGCCAGATTAATTATTTAGTCCTTGCCAAATTTAGGGCTGCAATACAACATAATAATTCCGATGCACAAACTCAGGTGGTAATCCATATGAATATAATTTTAAAAAACCATTGCTTGGATATTAAAACATGCTGATCATCATCAATGCTCTGCCCACTTGATACCATTATTGTACTGGCCAACTATAAACTTAATTTCTAAATAAAGAATTAAAATAAAATGTACTGCATGGACTTTAAAGAATATTCCCTATATGACAATAAGGATAATCATTAACTGGATGTCCATAAATACTAAATATAAATCCCTTTTATATAACAGACCATTATGCAAGTATCCAGATTAGTGAACAAAAGCTATAATGGTTACTGGGAACAGGAGATATAATAATTTAAATCTATTCTCTGATTATCACTGGAATAACTTTAATAATGAAATATCAATTTATCAATAACAATAAAAACAAAATTAAGGTCTGTAGAAAATGGCTATACATATAAATTAAGTCTTCTGATTTTGACTAATACAAAAAAATAAGCTATCACATTGTGATTTACAAATATGTCAATACATAAAATACCTATATATAAGCACAGAGACATGCAGTATAATAATTTATGAACATATTTGAATTGCCATAAACCTATAAATGACATTGATTTTTTAGAATACATAATTAATGATTGATTGAACATATGTGTGTGCATGAAAATGTGTGGACTCACTGGCATTTATAAAAAAAATAAACCTAATAAATTATATTTACATAACACACAAGTAATTCAATATCAAAAAAGATAAAATGCATATATATATATAAGCTCTCCGATGTGCTGGATAATGATTTAAAAATTAACTACTTCAAATTGTCATAGACTTATAAAAAATTCAATTCATTTTTAATAATACTAAATGCACATGTATGATGTGTGTATATATAAAAAAATGAATGATATGAATTAAAGCTATAAATTATCCTTTTTTTTAATGGTAAGTATAAAGTTTTTCTTTAAAAAAAACTATTATCACTTGGAAAGTTTCATTTAAAATTCAGATCATTGGGGTCTAATTTTCAATATTTTTTTTTAAATAAAGATCCTCAGAGTTTTCCTCTGACTTTTTTTATGAACAACATCAGAAACATAGACACAAATGTTATTTATTATTTTCTTTCCTTGTTTTATTTTAGTTGACAAAAATCACTTTTAAAATTTGTTAATTAGAAAATTTAAATATTATTTTCAAGGATTTATTTAAAAATACTATCACTCTCAATAGATATAACACTATTCATCAGCTACAGTTTATATATATGATGCAATATCTTTATCTGTGCTTCTCTGTATATAGATAAACAGGATACATATAAACTTTTTTCAGCAAGCTGATGGACTCTCTGGGTAAGCTGGTCCCTTCTAAACAATAGACTGGCTTATTGTCATCTTCAGAAAAGGTATAATCCGGTAACTATTGACCTGCAGTGAGCTCCCTTCATACTCTATGCCACCTAACACACACACATTTACAGGCTATGAACCACATAAAAGCTGTATCTTGCTTCCAAGTAAATCCAAACTACCATTGTGAACTACAAGTGACTGACACTGTCTTGTCTTCAGTCATGTCTTCATGGTAATAGTCATCTTGTTATAATCTGTAAAACTCTAAAAAACTAACAACTCCCTTTTATTCTTTTTTCCAACTTTTTTAGTCAGGATGGAATTTTAAAATCATTAGTTAAAATTAAGTTTTCTTTATTTTGATTAAAAAAAGTTAAATGACTTTTCAATTTACATTAATCCTTTTAAAAACAACTTTGTAGGATTAAATTGGTATACAAACTTTAATTTAAAAAAATTTTAATCTAATCAAAATAAATAATGGAATTTTATAATTACCAGTATATCTACTTTAACATAAAAACTTGCTAGTTTTAATTTCACAAACAGAATAAAATATTAATTAGACCTTTTTAAATGTTTAATTTATAAAAAAAAAAATTAATTCAAAATTATTTGATTCTTCCATTGTAATATAAAAAATATGTCAAAAAAAATTTCTTTGTGTTTATTTCTACTTTTTCTTTCAACTTTACACACATATATGCACATACACTACTGATATTGTATGTCATAAAACCCAACCATCTCATTATATATTTATATTAAAATATATATAAATATGATCTGTACCAGAATCTGACATGATGAAGGACTCTCCAAGTTCCAATCAATAGGTTTGTTTTCATATTCTAATAAATTTTCTTATCTCACATTTCAACTGCCATCCCAGTCTTATAATTCACTGAATGATGTTGATTATATCTGTTTGTGCACTAACAATCCTTATTGTTATTTCCAAATACATTTTTCCATACTTAAAGTGTAGTTGATGTCTTTGCATTGCACTTCTGTGAAGTATCCAAATCTCAGATTTATAAATGAGAATTGGAAAAGGACATCTATTTAAAATCTATCTGGTCATATATATAGGCACATTATATTTCTAATATTAGGTTAGTTCCACCAAAACACTAATCCAAGTTAAATTCTATCTGAGGTATTTGTAGTTGCTAATTCATGTTTATCAATGGTTAATTTTATCTATTTAACATTTATCTTTAGTCTTACTTTCTTGCTTTTATTTGTTAACTTTTGTAATATTTCCTAAAGTTGTGAAACATTATTTGCAAAAATAACCACAGCTGCAACATCTACTTTACTTAAATACCTTCACTTATTTTGATTCCTTTGGATTCCCATTTAATCCATAAAACCCTTTCTGTGAAATACTGTAAAAAGTTTTCGATAAGAAATCATTCTTTCATACATTTTTATCTATGTTAATGTTCTTAGTGCTGCCATATAACTTAATCACACCTTTTGCATTTTGATAAACATTCTTCAGAATAAACCATCCTCAATCTATATCTTATTGCTTTAATCACTATGAAAATGCTTATAGAATTAAACAACTTTTATAATCTACAACTACGAAAAATAATGGTGATTCTAAAACTTTTCTTAATACGTGAAAGTGATCTTCTGTGCTAAAACAAATTTTAGATCCAGCTTGTTCTTGTAATTGATTTGAGTCCAAAATTCGTTGTAAATGAATTGCAATTATCTTAGTAAAGATATTATATAAAACCGATAAAAGATTAATAGGTCTGTAATTGTTTATATTTCCTTTCTCAACTATTTCATTCACCAGTTACAATTTTATCATTTAGACATTTGATATATAGTTTATCAACATATTTTGTTTTTCCACCTATTTCTTTTAAGATACTAATATTCCATTATTTCCTAGAACTTTTTCATTCTTCACAGTCCCACATCTCATCTCTTTATTTAAAATACTTGGAAATTCAGATGTAGTTGTAGAAGATGTTTGTTGTTGTTTTTTATTACAATGTACTTTTTGTAAAAAATTTCCACACATTTAATGAAGTCATTCTTTTTAGTAATAGTGGCACCTTTCTTATTGCTGAACAACTTTTCTTCCATCACCAAATTACTGTTTTATACTTGTGATATATTAGATACATATATACAATCCTATAACCAGAAGTATACCAAGGTTTTTTTTTTAATTATCACATTCAGGGGCACCAAATTAGTTGTTTTTTTTCCCCAAAATTCTTTTACTGAACAAGTGTTACCTGTTAAGTTTAAAAAATAGTAAGACATCCATATAGATTATAACTTAGAAACATTAATAAGTTGTGAACATTTAGGGTAACATTATCGATGAGCATGTTTGTTTTTGTTTTGTTTTTTGTAACATTTTGCCAAAATAATTAAAATGTGGAATCTTTCATTGACCAGAAGAACATGCACTAGAGAGCTACACAACAACCCATGGATTTCTATTTAGCAGAATTTATGTATCTATGGCTGCATGAAAAAAAAGCATTTGTGCTAATGTTGTAGGCTATTAGAGATTTCCGTCTGCCAACATGAATAACCAATGTTTGTTACTTTGGCATTTTAAATTATATTAAATTTATTTTAATTACAATCAATTCTTATACTTTGGAGAAATTTATTGTATTTTTAGAATATTAAAAAATAAATAAGAGAAAATATTAAACATGACAGCTTCTAGTTAGCCATATTGGAGATCATTGAAAAGTAATAATTAAAAAAACCTGGCAAGCCTCCACTTATGAGATTATCTGTAATTACCAACTATTATCCTTTTTTATACTTTTTCTTTGTAATTCACAATTTTATTTTCTTATATAATCATTAACTCTTTTTTTGCAAAATTTTAGATATTCAATTCCTCTTAATAGATCATTTCTTAAAATTTTCATATTCCTTTTTGTTAAACACTGATTTTATTTAAATAATAAATGTGCTGATGAATTGCTGCTATTTTTGTACCAGTTATCTTTTCACTGATTTCAATCAAATCTAAACCATCTTCAAAGTTTGTTAATATTTCAAAGCATCTTGCAAATTCTAATTTAAATTCATTTGATTGTTTCTGAAATTAGGAATATCAACTTTAATACAGAACCTTAAATTAGTAGTTTTTGTCTTTTTAATTTTGAATCAGATAATCAAATATTTCAAACTTTCCACTAATTATTTGAATAAAAAGGAATGTGCATTATTTATGTACTCATTTATAACTCTGGTACTTTTATAGCATCTGTAATATGGAAGTTCACTGGGTATTTTTGTTTTAATTATCCATTTTCAGGAGCCTCAACTATTTGTTTATTTTCTCAAAAATATTTTACTAAACATGTGTTATTTGTTAAATGTTAAATTTAAACAATACTAAGAAAATAAATTATAAGTTACAATTAACTTTAAAAAATTTTTACTAGATGTTTAATAATTTCCATATTTTTTTAAAGTATATTATAACTTACAAAAGTAAACATGTTGCGAACACTGTTGTCATTATTTGACAGAATTTTATTATGTTTACTGTAACATTTTTGCTGACCTTGTACTTTTGTTTGTTTTTTTGCATGAAAATTTATCCAAAATGATTAAAAATTTGAGATCTTCCAATGACAGAAGAACATGCAGTGAGGTATACCATAACAACAAATTGATTATAATTTTGTCTTTAAGTTTTATAAAATATTAATAAATCTCATAAATTCCATTTACAAGATTTAATACCTTTTTTATGCATGTTTACAACATACAGATGTTGACACATTTTGAACATTGCCATGATTTTTTTGTTTACCAGAAGTCTTTTCAGCAGGGACAAAGTAACAGGGGATATTTCAATGACTTCTTGTGCAGAGAGACTGGCAGTTGCTTTATTGTAACTGTTGTATGTAGAAAAGTGTTTATTCTTATGTACACGATTAAAGAAAATGTAGCTGAGGGATCTACTAATTAATGGATTGTTGGAAGAGCTATAAAATTGAGTAATTATATCATGCTGGATTTGAACATTTCAAAGTAAATCACATATATAAGTTTGAGGATCCACATTTATTTTAATTATAATCATTGTATATTTGTGCAATCTCTTCCATTTTTATTAAAAAATAAAAGAAAATATTAAATACAATAGCTTGTAGTCAGCCGTATTGTTTGCAAGATTTATTTGAGGTCCTTGAAAATGGATAAATAAAATAAAAATACCTGGCAAACTTCCATATTATCGATACTATGCAAGTACATTAACTTCCTTCAGCATTTCAGTGCATATCAACATTATTTCAAAATACTCTTACTTCACATTAATGTAAATTAACTTACTTATTAGTTAGGCTTTGACTCTTCCAAAATTGTGCATGTTAGAATAACTAAATCATTTATTTAGTTAGTTTCATTCAACATTTTTTTATTTATAAACCAATCAGGAAAAAAGAAAAGTTATTTTGTATTTCTACTTTTGTGAAGATTTTAAATATCAATCTGCAAAAGAAACTTACATAGTTTTTATTTTTGAACATGATAAAATAAGCAACTCTAAAGTATGATATTCCATTTAGCTGATAAATTCACTCCGAATCATCAAGTGTTGATAAAAGTATGCTTCCAAACCTCAGAATTCTGAGAATAGGTGATTCATTCTATTCTTGTTTTTTTTTTTTTCAACATTTAGAATGTTTTTAACAGATAGCTTGGGTGGTGATTTATTCCTTTTATTTACATATACATTATAATGGGATAACCCCCTATACCATCTTCCCCAATAGGAGTGATGTCAATATATTACTGTATTTTATAATACGCATAATGTAGGGCATTATAGGAATAAATACTATTACATATAATGTTTAACCTATACAGCAATATTTCCTGCCCATTATAAGATTTTTTTGTATAAGGCTTGAAGTTACTAGAAAAATTGTTTGTTTTGAGTAGATACAGTCTCAAAATGGCACCACTAGCAACCAGGTTCAAACTATACTTTTTTATGGATATCTGGTTAACTCAACATAGCTCAGGAAGCAATGAGAATTGAGATATTGCACAACTAACCCCACTGAATGGAATGCATGAATAGAAAAATGTACACAGAAACATATAGTTAACAGTAGTGGTTTATTTTACCTTAACGATATGTGATGTGCGTCAACATCCTATAACAACATCAAAATAAACAATAAAATAAACAAAATATATACATAAAAAAATAATATACTCTTTATAAGGTATTTGATATCCAATTATAATGTTAAATACATTAGTTTATTAAAATTGATTGAGATTTAAAATAATATTTCCCTTTACTCCAAATGCCATGCCAATTATATTAATACACACACATATAATTATATTAAATACAAATGATTAACTAAAAATTAAACTACAATAATTCTTACATGAGTTCTTTTATTTTCTTTACATGTTGATGATTTGTTTGTCCATTTATGTGTTTTAGTTCTTCATCCATATTTCTTTCTTTTAGGAAACTAGGTATGTCAGGATCCATTTAAAGTGTGAATTCATATTATAAATTTCCAGTTCATGCAATGATTGTCTTCGTATTTCATTCACTTCTATGAAGGACTGTTCAAAGCTATATTTTGTCCCACTTATGAATCCATAATTACGTAATTCTATAATTTTATTTTCTTTATTTTTTTTAAAAAACTCCTTTTAAAATTCAAAATGGCCACCAAGCACGTACTATATCAGCACCGATTATTTTTAGCCATTCTTAAGTTTCAAACTGGATATCATGAAACACCATACTATACTTAAGAACTGATTCCATTAATTGACAGGGGTCATGAGCTACCTTAGCCTACTAATGGATCAAACACTATTTTCACCTATGACAATTTTTTTTTTAAAGTCTGCATTCCTTGATAGCCCCTTCTTGAAAATGTACAAGCAATTTTTGAACAGCAATTGGAACCACTGGATAACTGACAATTAGAAAACGGACTCCATTTGGTGAACTACACTCTGGCTATGTAACTAATCTCTGGTTTTATAACTTACAAACTGACCTTGACATTACATTTTCAGCTCTATTTATCTTTAAAATAGTGTTTTTCAAAAAACACACAATTACTGGAACAGAATCCTCCCTCTGTGGCAAATAAAGTAAGTGTGTAGCCTAAGGCTATATGTGTTTTTACATGTGCCAATCCAATTAATTATGTAGCTCAAGGCCATATGGATATATTTTTAAATGCATAACTGGGGGTAATGTTGTTCAAATGCATTAATTAATTACAAAAATAATTAAAGAAATATTAATTTAACATTTCATTTTTTTTTAATATACCCTATGCAAATGGCAGGCTTATCAACTTTCTAATTAATAAAGATTTTTGTTATATTGGTGTTAATACACACACATCATCATTATCAACCATTATCAATCCACTGCAGGATGAAGGTCTCTCCAAGTTTAATCCATCTTCTCCGATCTTTAGCTTCTCTTCTCCACATCACCCCTACACATTTTCTTATTTCATCCATCCATCTTACATGTGGTCTCCTTCTGGGTCTTTTACAATCTCTTGGAATCCAGTTTAAAATTTCAATTGTCCATCTATTATCATCTCTTCTAGCAATATGTCCAGCCCAACTCCACTTCAATCTTTTAATTTTTTCAATGAGGTCAGTAACACCTGTTTGTTCTCTTACCCATACATTGCGTTTTCGATCTCTTCTTGTTACTCCCAATATACATCTCTCCATACTTCTTTGAGTGGTCTGAAGTCTCTGTATTGATCTTCTATTAAGTGTCCAAGTCTCAGATCCATAAGTAAGAACTGGTAAAACACATTTGTTAAAAACCTTTCTTTTCAAACACATAGGCATATTTCCTTTTAATATCAAGTTATTTCTACCAAAAGCACTCCAACCAAGTTTAATTCTATGATTAATTTCCTCTATTATGTTTCCATCTGTATTAATAATCTGACCAAGGTATTTGTAACTCTTAACTTCTTCTAATTCATCATAATCAATCTTTATTTTCATATTTGGAGCAAATCGATTAAACATTACTTTAGTCTTTTTAACATTTATCTTTAGTTCTACTTTCCTACTTTCATCTGATAACTCCTGCAACATTTCCTGCAGCTCGGAAGCATTATTTGCAAAAACAACTACATCATCTGCGAAATCTAAATGACTTAAATAATCTCCATTTAGTTTCACTCCTTTAGTTTCCCATTTTAATCCACAAAATACTTCTTGCAGCACTGCTGTAAAAAGTTTTGGAGATATGGAGTCACCTTGTCTTACACCTTTCTCAATGTTGACTTTCCCAGTATCATTATGTAATCTAATTGTTGCTGTTGCATTTTTATAAATATTCTTTAAAATATGACAATATCCTGGATCTATACCTTGATGATCCAATGCTTTAATCACTGAAGAAATGTTTATAGAATCAAATGCCTTTTCATAATCTACAAATCCAAAACATAATGACAACTCATATTCATTTGTCCTTTCTATAACTTCTCTCAATACTTGAATATGATCTACTGTACTAAAACCACTTTTAAATCCAGCTTGTTCTCTTGGTTGGTGAAAATCCAAGGTTCTCTGTAGACGAGTTGTAATTATCTTGGTAAAAATTTTATATAAAACTGATAAAAGGCTGATAGGTCTGTAATTTCTAATATCTTCTTTATCACCTTTTTTAAATATTAATATTATTACTGCATTCTTCCAATCATCCGGTACATCTTTATCATTTAGACACTTGGTATATAACTTTGCTAATATTTTTTCTGTTTCTTCACCTGCTTCTTTTAATATATCAATTATAATTCCATCATTACCTGGAGCCTTTCCTTTTTTCATACATTTAATTGCATTTCTCACTTCTTCATTTAAAATTATGGGCAATTCGGAAGATGTAATAGATATAGGAGGTACTTGTTCTTTATTACTATATAATTCTTGATAAAAATCTTCTACCAAATTCATAATGTCATCCCTCTTTTTAGTAATAATTCCATCTTTTTTCCTTATTGCAGATATAAATTTCCTACCAATACCAAAATGTTGTTTTACATTCTTAAGACTTTTATTTTCTTCTACAGCTTTTCTTGCTAGTTCACAGTTATACTTTCTTATATCATTTTCAACTCTTTTCCGCACCATTTTACAAAATTCGAGATATTCAATTCTTTTTAATGCATCATTCTTGCATATCTTCATATTCCTTCTTTTCTTCATAATTTCTCTAGTCTCAGTAGAAATTTTATTAGTCAATTGCTGCTTTTTTCTACCAGCTATCTTTGTTGCAGTTTTTAAAAGTGTATCAGTTATTTTCATATTAATTTCATTCAAATCTGAATCATGTTCAAAATCTACTAATACTTGAAACCGATTTGTAAGTTCTAATTTAAATTCATTAGAATGTTTCTGAAGATTAGGAATATCAACTGTAAATATAGTTTTTCTTAATAATTTTTGTCTCTCTAGTTTTACATTAACATGTATCTTACCCCTTACTAATCGATGATCACTTCCTGTGTTAAATTTATTAAGAACATTACAATCTTGAAATATGTATTTCCTGTTAGTCAAAATATAATCCAATTCTGCTGTACCTTCATTTGGATGCTTCCATGTCCATTTCCTTCTAACATTTTTCTCAAAAAAAGAATTCATAATATAAAGTTTTTCCTTCTCTGCAAACTCCACAAGTCTATGTCCTCTCTCATTTCTATTACCATAACCAAAATTACCTACAACACTTTCATCTTTCATTTGTTTACCAATTCTAGCATTAAAATCTCCCATAACAATTTTAAAATGTTGTTTACTCTGATCAAAAGCCTTTTGTACATCCATATAAAAATCTTCTACTACTTCATCACTGTGAGAACTTGTTGAAGCATAAACCTGAATTATCTGCATTTGATATCTGCTATTAAGTTGTATAACTAATCTTGCCACTCTGTCTGATACACCATCAATCTCCACAATATTGTTCTTCCACTTTTTATTTATAATGAATCCTACTCCACTTGTATTTCCAATATTTGTGCCTTTATAATAGAGCATATGTCCACTTTTTAAATCAATTGTCTCTTCACCTTTTCTTCTAACTTCACAAAGTCCAATAATATCCCATTTAATATAAGAGAGTTCTTCTTCTAATTCTTGCAATCTTCCTTCACTTGAAAGTGATCTGCAGTTGTAAGTACCTAAATAAAAAGTCGTCATCAAATGGCAGCCTGGGTCCGCCTCCAGGATATTCTTAGCACCCTCCGCCTTCGGCCACCAACCGCTGCCTTGGTTGGTGACTTTACAGCCTCCTGGGATTAAGGGCCATGCTTTATTTTTGTCTGTCATAATTGTATAATTGGGAAAAATCTTTATCATTTACACAAACATTCATTCTGCCTTATCAGGCACTGAGAAGAAAGACCATGGTGTTTCTTGATCTTAAACTCAGAGGTAAAAAGCCAATAAACTCACCACGCTGGCTAATGTGTGTTGGTGAGCAGCCCATCCATGTTCGTATACTATATGAATACACACACATACAAATCAGTAAATCAACTTTAACAAACGGGATACTTCTAGCATTATGATTAAATGGCTATTTTTATATATGTAAACAATATGATGCTAGGTTACAACATTGAGGTAGTTTAATTTAAAGTTTATTAATAAATCATATTTATTCATTAATTTATAAATAAATCAGAACATAATTTATTTTGTGTGTTCTCATATTTAGACTCCTAGAGATTTTAGATAAAACAAAATAATTATTTCAGATGAAATTCTGAGAAAAGTTTATTCAATAAATATTTTAAACGTTTCATGTGTTTTTAAGATTATTTTCTAATATAAAAATCATACACATTCTAATTATATCCAAGCTGTCTTTTTTAAAAAAAAATCAAAGGGTTTAACATTCTTTAACTCAATGTTATAGATTCTTCATTAGATTTTTTATAATTTAAATAAACAAAAATAAAGATTTAGACAAAATAAATTAACTTAAATATTTGTTAATTCTTTCCTCCAGGTTAACTATCAATTTCAGACATCAGATAATTTGCTAATTAGTTAATTGCTAAATTTTTTTTTTTTTTAGTTAATTGCTAAATTTAAAGAGTTAAAAGTTTCTTTAGCCAGGTTAGATTAGGTAGCAACAATTCAAAAGAAAACTACTGTACATTATTAAACAGAGAAATAGGTTATGAAATCCATCTCTGTGAGTCACAGATACAAAGTTTAATGAGGTGAAAAATAAATTAGAGGAATAACAACAACAAAAAAATTATTTAGCATTTAAATATATATAATTTATTATAAAAGGAAATTCATAAATAGAGAAGGAATTTTTTTTTAGAAATCTAATAAATATTAATCTTTAAATCCTCTACTAGATAATTGAACCAGATTCCAAACAGAACTTTCTTTTATAATATTTACAAAATGATTTAATCATATTTGCAATAAAAATAATAATAAATATTGTAATTAGGTTAAAAACACGAGATCATGGATATGGCCATTGAATAGAAATGAATGCATATAAAATATTATTAAACATTAAATACTGCCTAACACTATACTAACAATTAAAAATAAAATTGAAATTCATATAACACTACTATACTAGCAAAACAACAAAATTTTATTAAGATTCTTATACAACCATGGTTTCATCTATTAATAAATAGACCTTCTTTCAAGTGAATATATATATATCATCATCATCAACCACTATCAATCCACTGCAGGATGAAGGTCTCTCCATGTTCAATCCATCTTTTCTTATCTTTAGCTTCTCTTCTCCACATGACCCCTGCACAATTTCTTATTTCATCCATCCATCTCACATGTGGTCTCTTTCTGGGTCTTTTATAATCTCTTGGAATCCAGTTTAAAATTTCAATTGTCCATTTATTATCATCTCTTCTAGCAATATTTCCAGCCCAACTCCACTTCAGTCTTTTAATTTTTTCAATGAGGTCAGTAACACCTGTTTGTTCTCTTCCCCATACATTGTGTTTTCGATCTCTTCTTCTTACACCCAACATGCATCTCTCCATACTTCTTTGAGTGATCTGAAGTCTCTGTATTGCTCTTCTATTAAGTGTCCAAGTCTCAGATCCATAAGTAAGAACTGGCAAAACACATTTATTAAAAACCCCCCTTTTCAAACACATAGGCATATTTCCTTTTAGTATCAAGTTATTTCTACCAAAAGCACTCCAACACACATTAGCCAGCATGGTGAGTTTATTGGCTTTTTACCTCCGAGTTTAAGAATACTTTTTCCAATATATATATATATAAAGCAAAAGACTTCACATCATTCACTTCAATTAACCAACTTCCTTTCACATCAAAGGATGCCTTCATGAAAAAAGTGAATTGAAAAGAAAGAGTAAAAGACACTTTGATGATAATTTTTTTTTGAATCTGAGGCCATCAATCTCATGAAGATATCCATCCTTTGATGTGAAAGGAAGTTGGTTGTTGAATTGAATCATGGGAAGGCTATTTTGTTTGGTATATATGGATAGTATGTTTAGTTGAATTTCAATTGAAAAGATCTATTTATTAATAGATGAAACCATAGTTGTGTGAGAATTTTAGTAAAATTTTGTTGCTTTGACTAGTATTGTAGTGTTATATGAATTTCTATTTTATTTTATATAATAGTATATATACTAACTATTTAGACGGGATTTGAACCCAAACTTTCAAATGCCCTTCAGTCATCCACTCTATCTTATACAATGATACACATGATCACATACATGTGAAAAAGATAAATGATCTCATATGCATGTATTTCATGCCGAATCAACATTCATTAGTTGCCCTCGGAACATCATCTTACATATATATATATAATCAGTGCTCAACTTATATTAACATAGCAAATCCTCAAACTTTAATGAACAAATTTTAATTGTCTCCACTCTCCAACTCTTCAGCCTTCCATATCATTGAAAATCTCATGATGGCATGTTCCAAGCTCTTGTTCGCCAATTTTGTTGTCATACCCGTGTTGACCATTAGACATTATGACCCCTCATATATTAGAACTTTAGGATCATTTAAATACACAGAAGAGAAATGGCCAAAATGTATACGTATGTGTGTACGCATATAGTAGGCTGAATATAAGGAAAATGAAGAGAATGGATTTCATAAACTATTTATTTTATCAAAATTCAAAGATTAATAAAAATAAAATTAAATGTTTTTATTTTTAAAAAATAAACGTTATCATAAAAAGTTAAATTTTACACAGATATATATTATTATAACCAAAACCATAAATGTTTCACCAATGGATTTATTTTTCATATGTCCATGTTGGACTGTTTTGTGGCATAGATTTATCGTATGTCCTAATTAAATCAGGACAGATGTATTTTATAAAAGGGGTCCTAATCATCATGATTGTTTTGTCATTTTGTCTGGTCAGTAAAAAAATATATAATTTTAAAAAAAAAAAATTGCAAAATAAATAAACAGATTCAAAGATTAACAAAAAGCAGGAGAAATTATAAAAATAATTTTCCAAACTGTATTTATGAAAGATGTATTACTTTTTTGCCAATTTTTATTACTATCTGAATATTGCTTGGATGACAATTACTATTAAGACTAAATCTTAATATCAAGGACAATTGAAAATTTGGTTTGCCATGACATAATTTTAATTACAACTAGTAAAAATATGTTGAGTTAGTAAATATCTATTTTTTTCTATATCAAGCGTACTGCAAGATAACACGCTGATCAATACTTAGAAATTTATGAAAAAATAAAACATACTTATGCTTAAGCCAGCGGTATTCAAACTTTTGGGTTCTGCAGACCACCCAAAGAATATCAAAATAACAAATAAAAAAATATTTCTTTTAATTATAATAAAAATAAAAGTCTTGAAATCCTAATGCCAAGCAAGTACCTCTCTAACAGTCCCTTATACATGAAAAGTGAAGAAGATAAGACACAGCTTAATAGTTGATAAGTACTAGAAATTTAAATTTTCCAACCTTGTTTTACCTTTTAGTTTAAAATAGCCATTATTCACAGACTAATATAGATTGACTAAGTGGATAGACTATAGATCAGTTACATGGAAATAAAATCCAAATTATGTTGGAAAAGTTTTTTAATTTTCTTAACCTGAATTTAAAGTCAATTTATATGCATGCCTGAAAAATGGATCCTTGTTGCAGCATGAAGTTGTTTACATCAGTTATCTTCACTCCAGTCTAGACCTATCAACTGTAAGTTTCAGTATTCAATAAATACCAAATGGTATAGTGCTATAATTTACCCATCTCCAGACTGAGTGGTTTATGGCTTTTGTCTTCATCAATGAATTGTAGGATTCAAAGCTAAACCAAATGCACATATACGTGTAACAGTTCTATGAGTCAATATATTGAGCTTTGTGGGATGTTATAGTTGATATTTATATATCCACACAAAATCACATTTTTTTTATCTATACTATTCTTCAATTTTTTATTTTTCAATTTCTTCTTTAACTATGTCTCACTTTGCAATCATTTTTTTTATTTTTATATGAATACATGATATATTCCATATAACCATATTGAACTGGATACTTTATCCGATTCGAGGGTTCTATCATGTAAATTGGAAAAAAAAAAACCCAAGTTTTATATGTGCAATAACATCATCATCATCATCATTATCAACCATTATCAATCCACTGCAGGATGAAGGTCTCTCCAAGTTTAATCCATCTTCTCCGATCTTTAGCTTCTCTTCTCCACATCACCTCTACACATTTTCTTATTTCATCCATCCATCTTACATGTGGTCTCCTTCTGGGTCTTTTACAATCTCTTGGAATCCAGTTTAAAATTTCAATTGTCCATCTATTATCATCTCTTCTAGCAATATGTCCAGCCCAACTCCACTTCAATCTTTTAATTTTTTCAATGAGGTCAGTAACACCTGTTTGTTCTCTTACCCATACATTGCGTTTTCGATCTCTTCTTGTTACTCCCAACATACATCTCTCCATACTCCTTTGAGTGGTCTGAAGTCTCTGTATTGATCTTCTATTAAGTGTCCAAGTCTCAGATCCATAAGTAAGAACTGGTAAAACACATTTGTTAAAAACCTTTCTTTTCAAACACATAGGCATATTTCCTTTTAATATCAAGTTATTTCTACCAAAAGCACTCCAACCAAGTTTAATTCTATGATTAATTTCCTCTATTATGTTTCCATCTGTATTAATAATCTGACCAAGGTATTTGTAACTCTTAACTTCTTCTAATTCGTCATAATCAATCTTTATTTTCATATTTGGAGCAAATCGATTAAACATTACTTTAGTCTTTTTAACATTTATCTTTAGTCCTACTTTCATCTGATAACTCCTGCAACATTTCCTGCAGCTCGGAAGCATTATTTGCAAAAACAACTACATCATCTGCGAAATCTAAATGACTTAAATAATCTCCATTTACTTTCACTCCTTTAGTTTCCCATTTTAATCCACAAAATACTTCTTGCAGCACTGCTGTAAAAAGTTTTGGAGATATGGAGTCACCTTGTCTTACACCTTTCTCAATGTTGACTTTCCCAGTATCATTATGTAATCTAATTGTTGCTGTTGCATTTTTATAAATATTCTTTAAAATATGACAATATCCTGGATCTATACCTTGATGATCCAATGCTTTAATCACTGAAGAAATGTTTATAGAATCAAATGCCTTTTCATAATCTACAAATCCAAAACATAATGACAACTCATATTCATTTGTCCTTTCTATAACTTCTCTCAATACTTGAATATGATCTACTGTACTAAAACCACTTTTAAATCCAGCTTGTTCTCTTGGTTGGTGAAAATCCAAGGTTCTCTGTAGACGAGTTGTAATTATCTTGGTAAAAATTTTATATAAAACTGATAAAAGGCTGATAGGTCTGTAATTTCTAATATCTTCTTTATCACCTTTTTTAAATATTAATATTATTACTGCATTCTTCCAATCATCCGGTACATCTTTATCATTTAGACATTTGGTATATAACTTTGCTAATATTTTTTCTGTTTCTTTACCTGCTTCTTTTAATATATCAATTATAATTCCATCATTACCTGGAGCCTTTCCTTTTTTCATACATTTAATTGCATTTCTCACTTCTTCATTTAAAATTCTGGGCAATTCGGAAGATGTAATAGATATAGGAGTTTGCTATTAACTGAAAGGAGACCCTTTGATTCCTCTTGGAGACCTTAAAGGAACCGAGCAGGGCAAATTCCTAATGTCCACTCCATACGTTCTTGTCGTTGCAGCTGTTATTACTATATGTTTATTCATATAGTATACGAACATGGATGGGCTGCTCACCAACACGCATTAGCCAGCATGGTGAGTTTATTGGCTTTTTACCTCTGAGTTTAAGATCAAGAAACACCATGGTCTTTCTTCTCAGTGCCTGATAAGGCAGAATGAATGTTTGTGTAAATGATAAAGATTTTTTTTTGTGTGTGCAATAACACACATACTTATTTATTTTGAAATCTTATCTTTTTAATTCTAAGTTGATTTTAGTATAAAATATTTTTTTTTATGACACTTGTTTTCTTTTAAAATAATTAAAAGCAAACAAGGTTTAATTAGTGCTCTTATATGTATTTTATTTAAACTAAAAAAAAAAAAAAATTTAATGTTGATGTATTTTAAAGCTGAGATTTAGTTTTGTATTTTTTTTTATAAAAAAAAATAATAATCATTTTTGTAAGATTAAGCCCTGTAAGATATTGTTTTCTAATTAAGATTGCGTGGGAGATAACGAAGGACATAAATAGCTGGGTAATTTATTTTTTTGTTTGATTAGAGAGGAGGATTCAAAGAGACTATTCTGTTCATTCAGTTTTTATTGCTCACTTTCTTCTTATTGAGGATCGATCCAGATTTTAGCTGTTATTGAACTGTTGCATTGTGAAAGTGACTAAAATTTCTTTTTTTTGATATTGGTGCTACGGTAATCACCAAGTTGAATTTCCGTTGACCGACAATAACTCTATTTGCCGCGATAATAGCAGTCATTCAGATGCCATGCCTGTAATATACGCCATGAAGAATCTCCACAACATGATGGGCTGAGCCTTTCCAAAGATGAACCGCCGGAGCTCCAAATTGTGACTTTCATCATGACCTAACTGTCAAGTCCAGAGTGGATCCCGATAATGCCTCCAGACTTCTGAACCTGTAGTAAATGACATCCGTTGTAGAGGACTCCATAAACTGAGCTTTGTGTGAACAACAGAACTTAATATTATCTCGAGGTAACTTACCTTTCCATGTCAAAATCAGGGCTAAATCTCTAATTAAGTCTCTCACAGATCTCAGCTTAATCTTAAAAGGAAATTATATTTACGATGTATAATTTATCAATTTAAATATTAATGTATTTTTGTTTATTTTACAGCACAATCTTAGTAGCAAGATTTTCAATCTTAAAATGTTGCTTGTTCGAGAGTGTAGGGCGAGTGATATTTTATGTGCTTAATAATTTCTCAGTTTTATGATTAACCCTTGTTAAATGCTCAGACCGACCTTAGTAGTTTTCTTTTATTTTTGCTTGTTTGTTTGCTTCGGCATAAACTAAATCAAACTTGGCTTTGGCTAGCGATTGCGAGGATATATGATTTATTTATTTTTGGTAGAGATTTATTTGCTATAATTCAGATTGCGTAATTCATGTTTCTTTCTTATGTGAGACTAACCTTGGCTCGTTTCAATGTACTTGTCCATGAGCGCTTTGCAGAATTATGACATTCTTGGTTCCAACATTTCTTTTCTGGACTAAGAAAAGCTCGTCTGCGCTGTCCCGTTATTCCCCACAAACATCCATCTTACTAAATCTCTATAGGGAAAAGGGAATTGGTTGGGTGAACCGCTAGCAAAAAGATATAAGCCATTATTGTGTCATAGATAAGAAATGAACGTGTCTTCCTGGGTATTTAACATAGTTCTGCTCGCATACACTCAGTGTTAAGATCTGCTAAGTAAATGTATATCAAGTTTCATGTTTATTTTGTTATTATGTTTAATAAATTTACAAAGTTCTTATAGGTATTTTGGCTGACGTTTGTCTCAGTGTTTTCTCAATTGTCTGAACCACCTTCATTAGCTTTTGCTCTCCCTGAGTTTAGTCTGGCACATTCATGTTCATATATCCTGCTCACCCTTAAAATAAATGTCTAGTTCCGGTTTTCGGACTAGTGGCGCCCTCATGGTCAGGATGTATGAAACAAAAATCTTTCGTCCGGCACAATATATATATATATTGTACCCTTTTGTTAGGGCTGAATGTGCTAAAAAGCCAATTTCTTTAAAAAATTTACATCAGGAGAAATATAGGTAATCTAATTGTAATAATAATATCTAAACAGATTTAAAACTTAGTAAAATAAATACATAGAAAGCTAGAAAATATTTTAAAGCTATTTTAAAGGTTAAAACTGTAAAAGAAAGCAGAATAGTTTGATATTGTATGGTTGGAGTAAATGGTGTTAGTTATACTTAAAAAAATATGTTGAATATTTTATTAAATAAACCTTTAAAAAACACTAATTTTTAATATAGTTGAATAAGTTATTAAATTTTACTTCTAAAATTAAGTTTAAATTATATAATAATTATTTATTAGAGATTTGATTCGTGTGGTGTATTAAATGTTTTTATTTTGGTGATGTTATGAAAATGTCAAAATTATTATTCTAAATTTTATTATTATAATTTTAAAAAATTGCAACACTAAGTCTGGGATAAACAGACCACATGATCACCAGTTCTTATGCTCCTGGCATCTATTGATTACTCTGGCTTGCACTGAGTGGCAATACGTATAGAGAATTTTGCCTGATTTAATAAACAGATCACATGACTGATAATATGTGCGTGATGCTCGCATGGTTTTAGAGAAAGTTTTTAGTTACTTTCTAAAATTATTTATAAAATTGAAATATTTTATACATAATAGAATAGACTTGAATAATTTATTCTTTAATTTTTTGAGATATTTGAAGCTAGTAAATATAAACTAAAAAAAAATTGCTATATTTAAATTAGATATTTTATACTTTCATAAATTAGTAAGAATTAATAAAATATATCATTTTAAAATATTTTTAATTATAAAATAAATTGGATATTAAACATTTCTTATACACCTGGGTCTCATTTTATGCGGTATAGGTTCCTCAGAAATGCGCACAAAAATAGACTTAACTAACCTTGAAACATGGGGGGGATATGTACTGTAATTTTCCAAAAATCCCATAAAAGCAAAGCAACAACATAAAATTACTTTAAAATTCGCTTAAAAAAAAATAAGAAAATAAAATATGACTAATAAAAAATTTCAAATTTGAAAAAAATTGATACAAGACAAACTTTTTTTTTAACTACAGTATTTAATTTTATTCAAAACAATATATTTTTATGAGTAATTTACATTTTTTCATACATGTACAGTATTTTAATCATTATCGCTATTTGAGACATCAGATTCATCATGATGTGATGTGATGTGAGGTACTGTAGCTTCTCCTTAAATGAAATACAACTAAAACATTTTCCAATCACTGTTGATCCTTCCCATTTTGCTAAGCGATCTGAAATTGAAATTTTTGTTTCCAAAGAAATTCATTTTCTTGGGTGTTTTTCCCTCTCCATTAGGGTAAACTAAAAGTTTAAAATAAAAATAAGAACTTAGACTTATGATAATAAAAAGTCACTGACTCACCACTGTTGGGCAAAATTTAATTAAAAGTAACAATTAAAAATTAAATTCTTAAATTTGTCTTTAATTTTTTAATTTTCAATTCTGTTTAAAAATCAAATTTCATTGTTTCACATCATATTAATTTCAGATCACATTACGTAATTTTTAAATTATTAATTACAATTAAAAAATCAGATTTTAATTGTCAAATTTAATTGTGCCCACCGCTGTTACTCAACTTTTAAAAATAAACTTGCGGACACTAAATGATTAATTGATTACGTACTCTTTTTATAAAAAGCAAAAATAGAGCGTCATTTAAAACGCAAAAACAACAACATACATAGTATTTTTCATCTATAACGTTTGAACAGATTTGCATTATAGTCTTGTAAAATTTATTACTTGCAAACACTAAATGATTAATTGATTACATACTCTTTTTTTAAAAAGCAAAAATAGAATGTGATTTAAAATGCAAGAACAACAATATACATAGTATAGGCATCTATAACATTTGAACAGATTTACATTATAATCTTGGAAAATTTAATGCGTGTATATAAAATGGGGGAATCCTGATTTTAAGTGAATTATTAACTTCTTTATTGCCTAAAATCTATTACAGTACTATTATAAAGCACTGAAAATATTGAAATTATTAGATGGAAGTCGTACTCCGATAATGCGCTATTACTTTAAAAATGACGTGAGTGCACAAAATTTATAATATTTAAAGTAACAGTGCATTATCGAAGCTTGACTTCTAATCTAATAATTTTTATCGTATAAAAGAAAACCGCATACAAAGATATTAAGAAGAAACATGAATCGCATAACTTCAAAATCACATTAAATAAATCCGCATAAAATGAGACCCGGGTGTATTTATTATTTAAGATGATAACTCATAATTTTATTTCCAATTTTTAAAAGTACATAATAGGAAAATATGTAAATGAGTCTCTAGTCTGATGATTTGTCAGCCAATCAAATTTGTTTTAAAAGAACAGGTATAAATATTGTGTAATTAAGTTGTGGTGATTATTGTTTAAAGGTTATTTATTATTTTAAAAATTATCATTATGTTAAGTAGTATCAGGTTATATTTAAGCTAACAATCAATTATTTAAATTTTAATATAATTTTATTTTTTTAAAAAGTTGAAAGGATTAACAACTAGTATTTAGTTCAACCAAAAATGTATAAATAAGTTTAATATATTTCCTGCCAGTCAATTATTCTAAAGCTTAATTAAAATTCATTGGTAAACTATGGAACAGGAACCTATGATCTTATTATATGTACGAAGATTAGTAATGAAGGACCAAAAAATTTATGGAAGCACGGTTTTTCCAGTGCCATATAAAAAATTATTTATTTATTTTTGCAGAGCATTTCAAAGTTGCAAATAAATATTATCCAGAGGTATGATACATATAGTAAATATGTCTGTGTTTATAAAGCTAAAAACTTTTAAAAAATATTATTTAAAGAAAAATTATAGGAGAAGACTAAAATGTAATTTACCTCTGAATTCTATAAAAAACATTTGAGATGAGACTATAAAATAAATTTCTCTATCTCTCTCTATAATATTAACATTATTTAGAAGGATTATAATATTAAAAAGAAGAAATATTTTCCTTTGAAGCAGATTATATTTATACTTTTGGAAGAAAAAGTATTTTTATAAAAAAATAACTGTTATAAAGAATATAATTACTAATAAAAATTATATTTAAAAAAAAAAGTGAATATTTAAATATAAAAAACCTGCTGTGTTTTTAATCACTATGATTTAATTGCAAAGAGGAAAATGGATAATACAAAGAAAAATATTATATCAGAAATGAATAACCTTTTGTATTTAAAACTTGGATTCATTTGTTTACTTTTAAATGTGCTTTATGGAAATATAAGTTGAAAATGGAAAGACATCTATATTATCCTAGGATTACGTGTTAATATATCTGACCACAAATGATGCATCTGTTCCCAAATAACTTGGAATCTACGTACGTGGGAGAAAATAACTTTTTAAAAAATTGATTTTTAAAAGACTATTGAATAAATGCATGTTCTCTTGAAAAGATTTACAGAAATGGACTGTCTTAAATATCTTTTCAAAACAGGATGAGCAATTTTTTTTCAATAATTTTTACTGATTTTAAAGTTGAAATTTTTTTTTTTTATTGTGATTTTATATGCTGGGGAGGAGAGTTTGAAAGAAAAAAGCTTTAGACAATACTCGTCGCTTAGTAACCCTCAGAACCCCCAATTTGTTAACAGAACTTTTATCAAAAAATTTTATATGAAGAGAAGAATACATAACTTGAAATTTTGTTATTATTAGTTATTTATTATTTTAAAAATACACTAACATTAGAATGATAATTTATTTTTGGGTTACAGTAGAAGTTACATTTTTAGGTATTTTTAATTCTTACAATATTAATATTTAAAATCTTTTAACAATTTTTTTTTTTAAATTTTTGAAAACATTTCTTTACAGTATATTAGTTTATGATGAGCGCTTTATGAATGATATTTGTTATTTATATTTTAAGTGAATTGGACCAGAAGACTTTAAAAGTGTGATTACAAATAGTAAATTACCTAGGTAAATTAAATTAATTATTATATGATATGTATTTTTTTTTTGAGAATAGCTTGGATTTTTTAAAATATTGATCTTATGTTACATGAATGAATGAATATACGGATGTGTGAATTAATAACACACAGAATTTTCTTTTATTAAGAGATATAAGCTATGAATAAAAGTATGCATATATTTTTTATTTATAAAGTTCGTTATAACTTTATTAATTACCATAATTTTATATGATTCTTTGCTAAATAAACCATACTATATTTATTTTAAATATAATAATATTGATCGAATATTTTAATCAAAGTCATTTGTATTTGTGGCTAAGCTTAAGTGTGTGAAATCACATCTCATAGAATTTATGGTTTGATAAATTAATGTGTTAACTTTGTTTGTTATTGGGAAAATTGCCTAGTTTATTTTACTATGTTCATTGTTTAAATCTATTTGAAATTTTTAGATAGTAGTGAACAGGGGAGTAAGGAGTAAAAATGAAACCATGATGTTTTATATTTGTAGGATGTATTAAGAAGATAGAAAAATTAGTCTACATTATATCTAAGTAGATGTTACACAAATACAGTTAACGTAGTACCTGTATTTTTGTATTTATTTCCATGGACAGTGTTTGATATTTGTATTTAAATGTTCTGTAAGTGCTGAAAGATAACCAAGACATTATTTCTTAAGATATTAGACGAGGTCGTACCTGTTTCTTCACACTGTTTTCCATGTGGATTATTGAATTATTTTATTATTGAGTCTTTACTCCAATTATTCCTTCATGTCCTATACATTATATAGCTATCTTAATTTCATTAGTAATGCATCAGGTAGTCTAGTATTTTGAAAGAAGAATAATGAATAAACTTAGGATGATGGATAGTTTTTAAAAGAAGGCAAGATAAGTTTTAAATTAAGTAGAAATACAAATGATATTGAATGTTTAACACTGATGATAAAATAAGAAAAGAATCATAATTATTCTTAATATTTTTTAATGATAAAAGAATCATAACTATTCCTAATATTTTAAATATTTTTTTAATATTTTATGATTTTCCATAAAACCATAATATTTTGAAAATAATGCATATTTACAAAGAAATACCAAACTGAGAAATGTGAAATGTATGGTGAATGCTTATATTTTTATTTGATAATTTTATATTTTATGTTTTTTGATCATGAAACACATATCCTAAACTGAGAATGGTGCCAAACAAATTATTTTAGTACACGAATAAACATTGTTTTGTCATTTTATATTTTAATAATTTATAATAAACCAAAAACATATTTCGATTGACAAAATATTATGCTAAGTATTTTATTTTTTTTTATATTTTCTGAAAGTGAAATAATATTTTCATATTCATTAAACTAGTAGCAAATATAATATGATATTGTAAGGGTAAATAATACAATTTCAGTGTATTCCTTAGTAAAAATTCATAAGCCGGAGTGAAGGCTTCCCTATTGATGATTTTTTAGATTGAAAATCTGTAACCTAATGTTTTCTTTTACTTAATTTTGTATATTTTGTTTTCATTTTAATATCATATTTGTAAGTTTTTTCATTAAAGATTGTAAATATTTTGTTCATAGCTGATTTTCTTAAACAGAATAAATTTGTTAAAGTTGTTTTATAAAACTTGTTATCAGTGTCATTATTATTCCATTCTCTTCCATAAGATTCGATCCACAGAACTCAGAAATAAACATATAACATATTTTGTACATTATAATTTTAAATAATTTATTTATTTAAATGATGATTATTATTTAGAATGTGATACTGAAATATCACATAGCATAATTTTATTTTTAGTCATAATTTATTATTTAAATTGCTGCCATATAATTAAGTATATTTCTTATTGCCACATATTGTTCAGATTATAGCATACTTTTAACATGCCACATGAGAAATTAAAGAATTATATTATTATTGTTATTATCATTAGAGACTAAATTATTGAATAGTAAATATAGTACCATATATTTGAAGACCATATATATATATGATTTGATGATAACATTACACATAGTTAAAGTATAATTTTTGAGATGAAAATTAATAAAATAAATTATGAAATACGTCTCTGTATATATATGAAGACATTAGACATCTAACATTCAACATGAACTTATAATAATATATATAAATAAGTAAATTTATTTATATGCATTTTAAGTACAGTAATTTCAAAAGTCGTAAGTATGGATTATAAAAAATAAAATTTTGATCCATTATTTATACATGTACCATTTTTCTGCGACAATCATTTGATTTTTTAAGTCATGAAGTGAGTGCCCTAAAAATACATTTTTTACGAATCCAGTGATTTTTGAATTTCCACTTTTTTAAATATGTTTATCTATGATAAATCTCAGTACAAATGCTTTTTTTTTTACATAAATAGTATTTTTTTTAATTTGAAATGATATACAAGTAATTTATTTCTGTATATATATTTAATTTGTTCATTATTAAATAATATTCTGATAATTAAATTTTCATAAATTCTAATTATAAATAATAAATTAACTTTCCAAAAATATTTTTATGACTTTATTACTAATAAATTTTGCTTTCAATTTTTTTTTATAATCTACAATTTTACTTTAAAAATTAAATATACAAATTAAAAAGCTATAAGGATTCCACAAATTATTATACGCTAAGCGCTTTCAAGGTCATCTGCCTCATATTCATAGTGGTAATTAAAATTTAAAAAAATGTTCATATAAGTTCATTGAAAACAAAAACTGCCCCATTTACAATCAATCTTTTTTTTATTGCCAAAATAATTTTTAAATTATATTAAATGCTTCCTGTGAGGTACACTAAACTCCATATTTTAAACTGTATTTTAATAAGAATTTAAATAAAATATGGTTTAAAAATGTACTTAATCTAATAATTAATAATAATTCCTACTTTTTAAATATATGTAATTATTGTGATAAAAATTATACAAATATGCACACATTTTTTTGCAAATAATAGATGGGGAATATTTTAATTATAAAATAGCTGTACTTTACATACATTTTAATAACTGTTAAATGATTCTTATCTATAACTTTTAAAAGGATTTCTTTCCTTCATTTATTTTCTCCAGTTTCCTGAAAACTGTTAAACCAGTTGAAAAATTTAGGAGAAAAACTATCAATAAAAAAAAGCACTGACAATTTTTAAAAAGTGTGACTTTCAAACAATTTATTAATATTACGATATGCAATGGAAAAATGATTACTTACCAATTTGCTCTCTTAGGTATTGAGTATTAGTCCTGCAATGTAGTGGAGATGGTATGTTGTTTCACATCCGCAATAAATGTGTAATCTTGTGATCACATCAAATTTAAGCAAAATAAATTCTACGATGTTATCCGATCTCGTGTGAAAACGTTTTTCTCTTTATCAAAACATGGTGGTTTTTTTTTTTTTGATATTTCGACATTTTCAGTTATTGTCCAGATTTCTTTCTGGCAACAGCTTTAATTTCAATTGCTTTCTACTTCTAAGTTTATTTGATTTTAAGTGTGTAAGTATACATAGTGTTAATTTTTTTCTTTTGATTTTATTTTCATAACTTCACGTAAACTGCAGATATAAACTTTGTCAATCCAGTTATTGGTGTTCACACACAAAACATTCAAAGACTATATGGTGGGGAAATAAGCAACAGTGAAGGACATCATGGCAACACCAAATTTATGTGTTGCGTAGATTACATAAAATATGACATGTTCATTTGCATATTGAACGGCATAAAAAATTTTCCATAAGGATGAAAAGTTAATAAAAGTGTTGTCATTTATATTTATTATTGTGAATTTTTTTTTGTTTTGTTTTTTAAAAATATATACTTGTTTATTGGCATTTCTGTGGAAAATCCCGTTCAGCTGATAAACTGTGCAATCACATTTTCAGTAAAACACCATTTTGGGGAGAAAATTTTCAGTTGAGATCTCACTTTTGTGTCAAAAATGTAAATGCCAAATTGTGTGTCTCAATGTGAAAATTCATATTATATATTAGATGGGTAGTTGTAGAAAATGTGCTCGATTGCCACCAGGCGAAGCTGCGGTACCATCAACAACCGGCCCAAAGCTTGCAAGTGATAAATTTATATCCAAAAATGGCTGAAAATTGACAAATAAAAATGCCTGAGGCAATGTATATCCAACAAATACATCGAAAGTACAAATTATAAAAAAAAAAATCAAAAAAAATGCTATAAAATTCAAATTAAAAAAAACAGAAATCAGTAAAAATACGACAAACACAGACCACCACCCCCCCAATTAAAAATTCTTCACTTAAATTGACAAGTAAAATGCCTGAGGCAATGTATATCCAACAAATACATCAAAAGTACAAATTATAAAAAAAAAAACAAGAAAATGCTATAAAATTCAAATTAAAAAAAACAGAAATCAGTGAAAATACAACAAACACAAATCCCTCCCCCCTAAAATCAAAAATTCTTTACTTAAATCAAAAAATGAAATTGGCTGAGGCAATGTATATCAAACAAATACATCGAAAGTACAAATTATAAATAAAAAGAAACAAGAAAATGCATCAATATTTAAAAAATAAAAAGCAATACACAAAAAATAATTACCAACATAAAATCTACCTCTCCCCCAAGTAAAAAACTATTAACAATGGTGGAAGGCGGGAAATCCAAAAACAGAATTTCATCAAATTATTTAGCTTCCAATTTGCAAATAAGCATCTGCAATCGCATTCAAAAGCAATTAATTGGTCTCTGCTTTAAAATGATGGCATTATCATTTAAATTCATCAATATTTAAAAAATAAAAAGCAATACACAAAAAATAATTACCAATGTCTTTTCAGGCATTTCAATGATTGCATTGCAGTTTTTTCGGTTCATGAAATTGTTTCTCATGTGAAAAGCTGATACCAAAAAGCTATGACATCACATTTTGAAAGTACAAAGGTGTGACGTGAAATAGAAAAAGATTATTTGCAGCATAAAAATCCATTAGCTATCAAAAAATAAAATGAATTAAATATCCAGTAGCTTTTACAACTTTTCTTTAAAATTATAAAATTTAGCTTAGTAGGCAGTTGAATGTTTACATCATAAAAATCCATTAAAAAGGTTATTATTTAGATTTAGAGTTCACATTTTTAGAGAACAGATTTTAACACAAATAGTAACAGAAGATTAACTAACGGTGGTTATTTGGTTTAAAAAAATTCAGCAAAGGTGGTAAAAATTAAGAGCAGTTTACAATTAGCAAACAATTATAGTTCCGCAAAAAAGAGACAAAAAGAAGGTTCAAATTTGTAGGCTTCCGGCGCAAAATAAATTTAGAAAAAAATTCAAATTTTGAAGCTTATTGAAACAGATTTTAATACACTTAAATAGTAACAAAAGATTAAGTAACAGTGGTTATTTGGTTTAAAAAATACAGCAAAGATGACAGAAATTAAGAGCAGATTACAATTAGCAAACAATTATAGTTCCGCAAAAAATACACAAAAAGAAGGTTCAAATTTGTAGGCTTTCGGTGCAAAATAAATTATTTAGAAAAAAATTCAAATTTTGAAGCTTATTGAAACAGGTTTTAGCACATTTAATTAGTAATAGAAGATTAAAAAATGGTAGTTATTTGATTTCAAAAAATACAGCAAAAGATGGCAGAAATTAGATTATAATTTAGAAATTGTAAAATTTAGACTGATGGTATATTAATGGCTTGCAAGATCACATCGAATAGATTTTCACCATGATGTAGTCTTCGGCACATGAATTTGCCTAAGTATGAATCCAGGTAATGTTGAGTGGTCCCCTCTTTTATTTAATGCACCATTTTAAAATCCCCCCAAAGTCTTTCTACATTTTGAGTATGGGCTCCAGTAGAAGTATCAACAAAATTGTAAGAATGATTTACTTTTAAATGTTGGTAACCGGCAGCATTGAATTCCTTACTTTTGTAGGCCTTCCAACAGTCAGAATATATGGAGGATCCCGGTGCTACATGTTCTTTAATGGCATCTAGAAGAACAGACGCTGTTCGATCTGGAATAGCAACAATGAAACACTCTTTCATTTCCCTACATAAACCACCAAATAACCACTATTGTGGAAGAATTCTTCCCTGTTAGTTTTTGCATTTAGTGAATAAAGTTTCATCTACCTCTACAATTTTTCCTGGGCCTCCAATTTTACAGGATGTGTGAAATAGCAGACTTTCTTTACAGCCTTCTCTTAAATATTGCTTCCATGCAATGACAGTCTTCTTATCCAAATCCATATTTTTTCCCGATTTCATGGTGAATTGGTTTGTACTCCAATAATAAATGACTCAGATGGCTGTGACAAATAATAATTTGCAGCCTTCAAACCAGCTATGGAATGTTGACATGCACAAATATTGCACCTCCATTGTGCCCTTGGACTCACGTAAAGTTTCATTTGATGGCCATTGATAGATACTTTTTGAGAAGGCAGAACACTTTTACTTTGGGGGAACTCCACTGCTTCATGTTCTGTCTTTGGAAGATCCCAAATTTTTATCATTTTGAGTCAAAAAAGAAGATTACGAAAAAGATGCTACTTAAATTTCAGCTGCTGCTGATATTTCAGCACAGGATTTTGAAATGATGTCTGAAGGTTTGTGCATGCTAGCAGTACAAAATAATTAACATGTCATAATAAAATTAAGCAGGTATTTCAAAAGACTAGTTCAGTTACATTTTGATTAAATTTATCGGCTTTGGAAATGATATTTTTCATGTGAAATGTCGGCTTTGGAAATGATATTTTTCATGTGAAATGTCTATTACATCATATTTCATTAATAAGTACAAACTGTGATCTAATATATTACGGTGCCATTATATTTCTCTTTTTAAATTTTTAATTGGTATATGTGTATGAATTTAATTCAGTATTTTCCTAAGAATCTCACATAACATACATATATGATGAAATGTTTAGGCAATTACTTACCAGTTTCTAACTTTTGCAAGTACGTTAAATGATAATTCTAAAAATAAATTTGATTTAGAGTGAAAGTAAATGCTTTCTTCACAGCACCATTTTTCATTCACTTGGGAATCACATTTGTTGAGCTAAGTTAAGAAGTTTAACATTAGAAGACTAAATTTTATAATTTAAAAAAAAAGTTGTAAAAGCTAATGAATATTTAATTCATTTTATTTTTTGATAGCTAATGGATTTTTATGCTGCAAATAATCTTTTTCTATTCCAAGTCACATCTTTGTATTTTCAAAATGTTATGTCATAGCTTTTCTGGACCGGCTTTTCATATGAAAAACAATTTCTTGAACTGAAAAAACTGCAATGCAATCATCGAAATTCCTGAAAAGACATTGGTAATTATGTTTTGGGTATTGCTTTTTATTTTTTAAATATTGATGAATTTAAATGATTTGCAAATGTTGAAAATCTTTTATTTTTTAAGCATTTAGTATATTTTTTTATAAGTTGTCAATTTCAGCTATTTTGGGAGTAGCGGTCACCCATTTTTTTTCTTTTATTGCTTTGTAGTAATTACAAAAGTTATCAAAAAAGAAAAAAAATTAAATACTGTAGTCGATTAAAACTATTGCCAAAAATCCAAACTTCAGCCGATTTTTTTGAGGTAAACATTTTCTGAAAGCCACGTTATTAAGCTATCAAATACCTGTATTTTGGTTGACTTCATGCTTATATGTTTTACACCAGTAAAAAAAAAAAACAACATGTCATCCAACAAGCACTCATATAGCTCCAACAGCCCAAGCAGTTTATTAATGGATAGTACAAACTATGGTAATAAAAATGCTTTAATATTTTTATTTTTAATACTTTTATATTTAATTCTTGATGTATTTTTTTTAAATGACAATAAAGGCTTCTGTGAATTACTATTATTTAGTCTGCAGAGAGTTACTGATATAACAGAAAATTAATTTAAATATATTATGAGAATCATTTATATAACTTCTAATTAAAAGCAAGAATCGTTACCTTCTTCTCTTCTTCTTCTGCAGCTGCAAACAATCGCCGAATATTGGCTTCAGATTCGCCTACATATTTATCTAAAATTTGTGGACCATTAACAATTTGAGGTTCTCTTGCATTCAACATTTTACCAATTTGTCGAGCCATTAATGTTTTGCCTGTGCCGGGAGGTCCAAACAACAAAATACCTTTCACATGTTTACACCCTACGAAATAATAATGTTTATCATAAGAATACATAATTATAATCAAATATTTAATTATTGTGTCTATCATATTAATAACAGTTAATAACAAAAATAATAACAGTAACAAACTCTCCATAGTCTGGGGATATATGATGACTAGACACTAAATAGGGATAACATGCACAAAATTTCTTTCATCCATTGACTAGTGGGGATTGCACTTGATGGCATTACTATATGGAGAGTTTGCTATTGTTATTAACAGTCTGTATAAGGATATAAAATGGTGATCATGTAAACAAAAATAATAATTAAAAATTAGTCTGCAATTAACTAAGTGGCTCATTAATTGTTATTATTTACAAGTAAGAAATCAGACATTGTAAAGTTTCATTTCTAAAATAGACAAACATAATGATAAACAGTGAGTAAAAATTTATTTATGAGAATATAACAACATCTCGAAAGATCAAATCCAGATAGCTTTATTGTTGTCTCTAAAAAGAAGTTTGTTTAGGAATTCCATTTTATGCTTCAAAGGATTATATTCAACACTGATAAAGTTATTTTTTGTTGATCATTTTCTTTAACAACTGTCTAATTTATATATATGATGGTAGAATCAAAAATTTAATACAATGGAATCCACTGATGTAAGCACTTGCACTGAAATATCATTTAGAAAAGATTTGTTTTAATTGTACTACAATAAAAATATTTTGCAGTACATAATATATTATAGAATGTATACGTAGGAAAAAGCATCCATGCTTACAAACATTGACATCAAAATGTGTAAAAATATTTTTTTCATGTTTTATTATATTTATGTTTGAATCATATTACTAAAAAAGAAAAATTAATTTTAAAATATTGTGCAAGATAATTAAGATTCCAATGTGATTATTTTTTGTGGAATGCTCTTAATCTTTTAACTATTTTTAAATAAGGTGAAAAGTTTTTATTTTAAATCAAAAGGAAAATTATTTTTGTGATAACTTTGTATATCTTGTGAAATGTACAAGTGGTCCATTTTGACTAATTTATCATTTTAAGTTTGTACAAGATTCAAGTGTACACATTATTTGGTCAGATCACAAGATTAAAAAGTTATCAATGGATTGATACGAATGTGAAAAGGCATAGCAGGTCTAATATGTAAGTACCAAATTGTATTGCAAAGGAATTTTGTTCTTCTAAACTTTAGCCATAATAATAAAATATAAAATGCAGATTAATAAATAAACAATTCAATAATTCTCCCCTCTCCTTTGTAAAAAAAAATTAGACATTAAACTTGGTAGTCTTTAATAAAAAAAAAAACAGATGCTATACTCAATAAGAAAATGTAATTATTTATTTGTTGTATGGAGAATTAGTCTAACAACCCTCCCCCCATAAACTGTATGCCAGATTATATAAATCAAAAGGGCCTCTAAGACCTAGAGTCCATAAGACATTGATTTTTGTTTTAAAAAAATATATAAACTGCCAGAAATAAGCAATACAAAAAAAACTACTAATTTTAATGTGAAAATTTTCAATTTGAAATGCAATAGTTTTAACAAGGCTGTAAACCTTAGCAATGAGCGTCCGAAAAAATCATCACTAGTAAATCGTAAGATTTCGCGAGTATTAATGTATTATAAGAATTGTGGACTTAATTAGTGAAGTATTTAATAGCTTCACACTCTTAGATCAAAACACTTCTGCTTCACCTATTTATATATAAAAGTAGGTCGAAGTAAAGAAGGATTCTCTCTTTTCTTCATAGTGTAAGCATGTGTTTTAAAGACCTACAGAGGTCTCTAGTGATGATTTTTTCGGACGCTCATTGCTAAGGTTTACAGCCTTGTTAAAACTATTACTGAAATAATAGTGAGCGTTTGATAAAATTTATAATTACAACTTTAAATTTGAAATGCAGTAACAATTCAACCATGCTTTTGAAAATATTGTTTCATAGATTTTTCTTCCCATGAACATAACAAAGGAATTTTATGATTATTGAACTCAAATGTATATAGATTTTATTTAATATTTGATCAACAAGTTGTATGTTTTATTTATTATTATTTTAAAGACATTTAAGTATATAGGTGATGGATATGATACATATTTATAAGTAACCAGAAAGAAAATTGTAATAACTCTAAAATATGAATTAAGCGAATTAAAACAAATTAATATTTTTCTTTATTTAATTATTTAAAATTTATTGAAGATAATATAAATATTTTCTTTGTGGTGAATATGTATGCTGTCCTAGCATCATACAATAGTTAAAACAATAAGAACATTATAGGCTAAATTATTCCAAACCATTGAATATATTAATTATCTTATTATCTTACTTACTATATGTTTTTATAAATAAAATTGTCATTGCATATATTAAGTTTGAGTTGATAGTTTTATTTAATTTATTAATATATAAAGAGCCTGCTAATAGCTCTAAACAAGCTTATTTAATTTTTTTTTTTTTTTAATGATAAATGCTACAAGAAAAAGTACCTGAAGCCTCCTTTATCTATGATGGTCCCCATCCCCAGACTGGTTTCAAGCTATGGCTCTCTTCAGTGAGAAGCTGGGAAATTGGATCCAAAATACTAACTCAAGCCAAGCATTTATCTAATTCTTAATTATTAAGAAAAAGATCTAAATATTCAAACACCTATATGCCTTCAAATTCAACTTTTTAACTAAAGAAACTATATGGACCTGAACTAAATTCAGTGATCCCATATATTAGTAGTCTTAGCAATTTAATATAGTTAAAGCTGTAATAGCAAAAATATAATATTAGTAAAAATTAGACACATGCTTGGCTTGAGTTAGTATTTTGAATCCAATGTCCCAGCTCCTCACTGAAGAGAGCCATAGCTCGAAACTGGTCTGGCGATGGGGACCATCACAGATAAAAGCTTCAGGTGTTTTCTCTTGTAGCATTAATCATTAAAAAAAAAAAAAATTAAATAAGCTTGTTTCGAGATATTAGCAGACTCTTTATATATTACATACTGGTAATGCAAGCTATATAAGTCATGTGACATTTTATTAATTTATTAAATACATGATATACCAATAATAATTCAAAGTGTCTATACAATTATAAACATTTAAAGTTTAACTGGCAAAATAATATATTTTATACTTTATGAGAATTCAGCAATTATCAAAGTGAAGCTAATCTTATCATAAGCACCAATTGGTTATTTGAGTATAAATAAATCATTGTTCTATATTTACATTTTGATATTTATATTTATTAAAATATTTTAATATTTTATCTTATTAGGATTCAATAAAATGAGTTATTGGCATTATTCAAACATAAAGCACTAATCGATAAATTGTTAATATAAGCTTCATATATAATTGTCATGTTTAAATTATTTTATTGTACCATATTACACTGTTATAAATTTTGTACATAACATAAAAGGATTGTTTTCTAAATTAATC
Source organism: Epiperipatus broadwayi (assembly GCA_028023455.1). Taxonomy (NCBI): domain Eukaryota; kingdom Metazoa; phylum Onychophora; class Udeonychophora; order Euonychophora; family Peripatidae; genus Epiperipatus; species Epiperipatus broadwayi. The sequence goes on along the minus strand of JAQFVV010006223.1, from coordinate 8,257,792 downwards.
CAGATTATTTTGTAAATTAATCCTGGGATAAACAAGTATTTAATATATTCCATTATAAATTTTAAATAAGCTATTGAGTTGGTTTTTTTTTTTTGATTTTTTGATATTTTGTTCATTACAAATTTCACATTCAGTCAGGTTAATATTTGATTAATAAATAAATATTATTAACAGATTTTAAATTTATTCCAGTACAAATTTTGGATTACTTTATTTGTAGAGCTTAGATAAAATTATTGCTTAAATTTATTCTATTATGGATTTTGGTTTCCTCAATTTATGTGGCCCTATTAATTCAGTTTGCCAATTTATATCACTGCAGATTTTGGTGTACCCAAATACATAAGGCATATAAAAGAAAACCTCATTTTTACCATTATGATATAGTGTTAACTCTCAAACCATAGGTTACACATGTATCATTTTTCTGCATCTACTATTTGCTTACTTTGGTCCTAAAATGAGTGCTAAAAACATATATATATATATTTATATATTGTAACGGAATGGATATGACAAATTGGAATCTTAATATATATGATTCATGTCCAACAATCGGCTGCGCCATTTGTAATGGAATGGTCTATTATGTACGAGACCAAATTCCTACCTACACAACTGGACAGTGTCTAGCCACATTAATTGGTCATTAATTGGAACGGAACAAAAAGGGTATTTGTGCCTCTCATTTTATTTGTACAATGAGGTGGTAGTATGAGTTTGAGTCCCTAAAGTTTGCAGATATAAATGTATCACATTAGATAGTATGCTGAATTCAACTCTGATACATATTGTCACCATATGGTTACTCTTTAAGTCCTCATCATTGTGGGTTCTTCTCATGTTCCTATTACTCCTTGGTACTTAAACTACGTGGTTATATGCACGGTTCTAATAAGCTAGGATGATTATTATCATAAGTTTGATATAACTAAAAATATTTACATCTGAGTCACGTGTGTAGTATGGCATGGCTAATGGAAAGTTAGATAAATGATATAGCATGGCTAATGGAAAGATAGATTAATGATATGATATGGCATGGGCAATGGAAAGTTGGACAAATAAAGAAACATACACAAATTCTAATTAAATAAAATAATCATTAACAACTTTATTCCATTATGGGTGATTTAGGTCAGATCATCTTTCATTTGATTCATGAAATAATATGATTATCCTCTAACCTTTGACCACATATAGGATGGTCATTCACAACCCACTCTAAACATTTACTTAGTTTAACAACATAATTAATGATTAATTTGATATTATCAGCCTGTTGATCAATCTTTCTATTTCCTTAATCTATGGCAATGCATCATGATTTACTGAGGGTCATCTTTGGGTATGATGTCCTCCCTTAATGTTACCTGTGCTTATGATAGCAATAGCTAGCTATTCATTCAAGGGGTTTAGTCAGTTATTCATTATAACAAATAATAATAATCAAGTTAATTTAACAATAACAATAAATATATAAAATTGTCATGTACTAGTGTGAGCATTTAATATTTTAAAGATAAAATCTCATCTCAACACCAGTCAGTCATCCAGTCATTTACTTAATAGATCTAGGGATCAGCATCTAGATTTCATTACAATCAAAAATTATAGTGATTGTCGTATAGACTCCCCTTACACAATTATGATTGATAATTATAGGGCTGAATCATCAATTCTTTCAATAATAAAAAAATAACAACAAAGAGTTGTATAACAAAGAAAAATGGAGTCTATATGATACATATATAATTTGAATAATTGAAATTGTTACTTCATGTAGTTAGCTATTCTTCAGCATGTGCGTACATAGATAATAAGATGGCTGGTTCCTTCTAGATTAGGAAAATTCCTGGATCTTGGGAGTTGGTAATCCGTTTGATATTGTCTGGTCAACCTCATGACATGCCAGTGGATAGGTAATGTTCCTCTGTTTACTGCTGCTTTCTCCATGATCCTTGTGAATACTGTCTCCGTCTGATGATGATGAAGACATTGCTGATGTTTTTAGCTTATAAAGTTGAATTATTAATAGGCATATGACTGGCAGTCTCCCATCTGCAATGTTTAAGAAGTTTTCTACCCCCACCTCCTTCTGTATTGCTTAATATTCCTTCGAATTAATATTATCTGCTATAGATTAGAAAGTGTGTGGTCTTTTTTGGTTTCCTCATGTAGCTAATAATTCTTCTTATGAGCCTTGTGTCCATAAGTAATAAAATTTTACACCAATTAATTTCCTTGGAATTATTCATGTAAGTTCTATCTATGGAAATATAATACTCCCTTGACCTTTATAAACTTTTCCTTTTGTAAATCATTTTCAATAGCTTTTGGAGATAATTTGTTCTTTTATAACATAATCAAATTATAAATCGAATATTAGTTCTTTTTTTTTATTTTAATGCATGTTGATAGCTTTAAAAAAAAATCTATTTTTGTCTTGATTAAAACAATTCAGTTTCTATGTTATATATCATGCATGCATTCCCACTGCTTAAAAGTTTTAATTTCTAATCTCTTTAATAAGTTTTTTTTAAAAAAACAGAAATTAATGCAATAATTTAATTATAGATCCCATCTTTCTTTGTTACTCTTTATACCCACTTTGGGAATTTGGTCATTTGAGTATCAATTATTTTTATTTTGTAGTCAGTAGATTTAACATAAAAAAAAAAAACGATGTCACAATCTACTTATAATTAAAGTTATAATTTGTTTTTACATAACAAAGAGTGTTAATAGATTAGTTATACTTTTGATTAAGTATGTTTTGTTTCAAACCCTCTTTGCTTTTTAATATGTTGGAACCATACCCTTACAATATACAATTCATAGTGTACCCGCAAGTTAAAAAACTTGCTAACGCTTGTATTTATGTCCACAGATGGCGTCCTACCAAGACTGCCAATCAAGCGTATGTTTTGTTTACATAAACGTCAGAGTAGTTAGTATTCACTATCTCTAACTATAATTCCACTTTCAGATCATGATTTCAAGCTATTTGCTATCGTCAGTGAAAGACAGGAATAAAGAAACTAGATCTGAATACAAACTCTGAGCGTTTATGAAACAATTTCTATTCAGCTTGCAAGCGTGAATTTTTTAGACACGTAATGTCTTCAAACTCAGCATAGCAAACCAGATAGCTACATGGGTCTGATCTCAGTTCAGCATCACCACATAGTAGAAGCCTCTGCAATCTATATCATTGCAAGAAAGACCTCAAAGGTACATTTATGATAAACAAAAATGCAAGTTAAAAAACTTGCTAACGCTTGTATTTATGTCCACAGATGGCGTCCTACCAAGACTGCCAATCAAGCGTATGTTTTGTTTACATAAACGTCAGAGTAGTTAGTATTCACTATCTCTAACTATAATTCCACTTTCAGATCATGATTTCAAGCTATTTGCTATCGTCAGTGAAAGACAGGAATAAAGAAACTAGATCTGAATACAAACTCTGAGCGTTTATGAAACAATTTCTATTCAGCTTGCAAGCGTGAATTTTTTAGACACGTAATGTCTTCAAACTCAGCATAGCAAACCAGATAGCTACATGGGTCTGATCTCAGTTCAGCATCACCACATAGTAGAAGCCTCTGCAATCTATATCATTGCAAGAAAGACCTCAAAGGTACATTTATGATAAACAAAAATGCAAGTTAAAAAACTTGCTAACGCTTGTATTTATGTCCACAGATGGCGTCCTACCAAGACTGCCAATCAAGCGTATGTTTTGTTTACATAAACGTCAGAGTAGTTAGTATTCACTATCTCTAACTATAATTCCACTTTCAGATCATGATTTCAAGCTATTTGCTATCGTCAGTGAAAGACAGGAATAAAGAAACTAGATCTGAATACAAACTCTGAGCGTTTATGAAACAATTTCTATTCAGCTTGCAAGCGTGAATTTTTTAGACACGTAATGTCTTCAAACTCAGCATAGCAAACCAGATAGCTACATGGGTCTGATCTCAGTTCAGCATCACCACATAGTAGAAGCCTCTGCAATCTATATCATTGCAAGAAAGACCTCAAAGGTACATTTATGATAAACAAAAATGCAAGTTAAAAAACTTGCTAACGCTTGTATTTATGTCCACAGATGGCGTCCTACCAAGACTGCCAATCAAGCGTATGTTTTGTTTACATAAACGTCAGAGTAGTTAGTATTCACTATCTCTAACTATAATTCCACTTTCAGATCATGATTTCAAGCTATTTGCTATCGTCAGTGAAAGACAGGAATAAAGAAACTAGATCTGAATACAAACTCTGAGCGTTTATGAAACAATTTCTATTCAGCTTGCAAGCGTGAATTTTTTAGACACGTAATGTCTTCAAACTCAGCATAGCAAACCAGATAGCTACATGGGTCTGATCTCAGTTCAGCATCACCACATAGTAGAAGCCTCTGCAATCTATATCATTGCAAGAAAGACCTCAAAGGTACATTTATGATAAACAAAAATGCAAGTTAAAAAACTTGCTAACGCTTGTATTTATGTCCACAGATGGCGTCCTACCAAGACTGCCAATCAAGCGTATGTTTTGTTTACATAAACGTCAGAGTAGTTAGTATTCACTATCTCTAACTATAATTCCACTTTCAGATCATGATTTCAAGCTATTTGCTATCGTCAGTGAAAGACAGGAAAAAAGAAACTAGATCTGAATACAAACTCTGAGCGTTTATGAAACAATTTCTATTCAGCTTGCAAGCGTGAATTTTTTAGACACGTAATGTCTTCAAACTCAGCATAGCAAACCAGATAGCTACATGGGTCTGATCTCAGTTCAGCATCACCACATAGTAGAAGCCTCTGCAATCTATATCATTGCAAGAAAGACCTCAAAGGTACATTTATGATAAACAAAAATGCAAGTTAAAAAACTTGCTAACGCTTGTATTTATGTCCACAGATGGCGTCCTACCAAGACTGCCAATCAAGCGTATGTTTTGTTTACATAAACGTCAGAGTAGTTAGTATTCACTATCTCTAACTATAATTCCACTTTCAGATCATGATTTCAAGCTATTTGCTATCGTCAGTGAAAGACAGGAATAAAGAAACTAGATCTGAATACAAACTCTGAGCGTTTATGAAACAATTTCTATTCAGCTTGCAAGCGTGAATTTTTTAGACACGTAATGTCTTCAAACTCAGCATAGCAAACCAGATAGCTACATGGGTCTGATCTCAGTTCAGCATCACCACATAGTAGAAGCCTCTGCAATCTATATCATTGCAAGAAAGACCTCAAAGGTACATTTATGATAAACAAAAATGCAAGTTAAAAAACTTGCTAACGCTTGTATTTATGTCCACAGATGGCGTCCTACCAAGACTGCCAATCAAGCGTATGTTTTGTTTACATAAACGTCAGAGTAGTTAGTATTCACTATCTCTAACTATAATTCCACTTTCAGATCATGATTTCAAGCTATTTGCTATCGTCAGTGAAAGACAGGAATAAAGAAACTAGATCTGAATACAAACTCTGAGCGTTTATGAAACAATTTCTATTCAGCTTGCAAGCGTGAATTTTTTAGACACGTAATGTCTTCAAACTCAGCATAGCAAACCAGATAGCTACATGGGTCTGATCTCAGTTCAGCATCACCACATAGTAGAAGCCTGAACTGAGTCAGCCATCTAGTATCTGGTTTGCTATGCATGAGTTTGAAGACATTACGTGTCTAAAAAATTCAGCTTGCAAGCTGAATAGAAATTGTTTCATAAACGCTCAGAGTTTGTATTCAGATCTAGTTTCTTTATTCCTGTCTTTCACTGACGATAGCAAATAGCTTGAAATCATGATCTGAAAGTGGAATTATAGTTAGAGATAGTGAATACTAACTACTCTGACGTTTATGTAAACAAAACATACGCTTGATTGGCAGTCTTGGTAGGACGCCATCTGTGGACATAAATACAAGCGTTAGCAAGTTTTTTAACTTGCATTTTTGTTTATCATAAATGTACCTTTGAGGTCTTTCTTGCAATGATATAGATTGCAGAGGCTTCTACTATGTGGTGATGCTGAACTGAGATCAGACCCATGTAGCTATCTGGTTTGCTATGCTGAGTTTGAAGACATTACGTGTCTAAAAAATTCACAGATCGGAAGAGAAATCGTTTCATAAACGCTCAGAGTTTGTATTCAGATCTAGTTTCTTTATTCCTGTCTTTCACTGGCGATAGCAAATAGCTTGAAATCATGATCTGAAAGTGGAATTATAGTTAGAGATAGTGAATACTAACTACTCTGACGTTTATGTAAACAAAACATACAGCTTGATTGGCGGTTTTGGTAGGGCGTCATCTGTGGACATAAATACAAGCGTTAGCAAGTTTTTTAACTTGCATTTTTGTTTATCATAAATGTACCTTTGAGTTCTTTCTTGCAATGATATAGATTGCAGAGGCTTCTACTATGTGGTGATGCTGAACTGAGATCAGACCCATGTAGCTATCTGGTTTGCTATGCTGAGTTTGAAGACATTACGTGTCTAAAAATTCACGCTTGCAAGCTGAATAGAAATTGTTTCATAAACGCTCAGAGTTTGTGTTCAGATCTAGTTTCTTTATTCCTGTCTTTCACTGGCGATAGCAAATAGCTTGAAATCATGATCTGAAAGTGGAATTATAGTTAGAGATAGTGAATACTAACTACTCTGACGTTTATGTAAACAAAACATACGCTTGATTGGCGTTTTTGGTAGGACGCCATCTGTGGACATAAATACAAGCGTTAGCAAGTTTTTTAACTTGCATTTTTGTTTATCATAAATGTACCTTTGAGGTCTTTCTTGCAATGATATAGATTGCAGAGGCTTCTACTATGTGGTGATGCTGAACTGAGATCAGACCCATGTAGCTATCTGGTTTGCTATGCTGAGTTTGAAGACATTACGTGTCTAAAAAATTCACGCTTGCAAGCTGAATAGAAATTGTTTCATAAACGCTCAGAGTTTGTATTCAGATCTAGTTTCTTTATTCCTGTCTTTCACTGACGATAGCAAATAGCTTGAAATCATGATCTGAAAGTGGAATTATAGTTAGAGATAGTGAATACTAACTACTCTGACGTTTATGTAAACAAAACATACGCTTGATTGGCAGTCTTGGTAGGACGCCATCTGTGGACATAAATACAAGCGTTAGCAAGTTTTTTAACTTGCATTTTTGTTTATCATAAATGTACCTTTGAGGTCTTTCTTGCAATGATATAGATTGCAGAGGCTTCTACTATGTGGTGATGCTGAACTGAGATCAGACCCATGTAGCTATCTGGTTTGCTATGCTGAGTTTGAAGACATTACGTGTCTAAAAAATTCACGCTTGCAAGCTGAATAGAAATTGTTTCATAAACGATCGGAAGAGCGTCGTGTTCAGATCTAGTTTCTTTATTCCTGTCTTTCACTGACGATAGCAAATAGCTTGAAATCATGATCTGAAAGTGGAATTATAGTTAGAGATAGTGAATACTAACTACTCTGACGTTTATGTAAACAAAACATACGCTTGATTGGCAGTCTTGGTAGGACGCCATCTGTGGACATAAATACAAGCGTTAGCAAGTTTTTTAACTTGCATTTTTGTTTATCATAAATGTACCTTTGAGGTCTTTCTTGCAATGATATAGATTGCAGAGGCTTCTACTATGTGGTGATGCTGAACTGAGATCAGACCCATGTAGCTATCTGGTTTGCTATGCTGAGTTTGAAGACATTACGTGTCTAAAAAATTCTGCGCTTGCAAGCTGAATAGAAATTGTTTCATAAACGCTCAGAGTTTGTATTCAGATCTAGTTTCTTTATTCCTGTCTTTCACTGACGATAGCAAATAGCTTGAAATCATGATCTGAAAGTGGAATTATAGTTAGAGATAGTGAATACTAACTACTCTGACGTTTATGTAAACAAAACATACGCTTGATTGGCAGTCTTGGTAGGACGCCATCTGTGGACATAAATACAAGCGTTAGCAAGTTTTTTAACTTGCATTTTTGTTTATCATAAATGTACCTTTGAGGTCTTTCTTGCAATGATATAGATTGCAGAGGCTTCTACTATGTGGTGATGCTGAACTGAGATCAGACCCATGTAGCTATCTGGTTTGCTATGCTGAGTTTGAAGACATTACGTGTCTAAAAAATTCACGCTTGCAAGCTGAATAGAAATTGTTTCATAAACGCTCAGAGTTTGTATTCAGATCTAGTTTCTTTATTCCTGTCTTTCACTGACGATAGCAAATAGCTTGAAATCATGATCTGAAAGTGGAATTATAGTTAGAGATAGTGAATACTAACTACTCTGACGTTTATGTAAACAAAACATACGCTTGATTGGCAGTCTTGGTAGGACGCCATCTGTGGACATAAATACAAGCGTTAGCAAGTTTTTTAACTTGCATTTTTGTTTATCATAAATGTACCTTTGAGGTCTTTCTTGCAATGATATAGATTGCAGAGGCTTCTACTATGTGGTGATGCTGAACTGAGATCAGACCCATGTAGCTATCTGGTTTGCTATGCTGAGTTTGAAGACATTACGTGTCTAAAAAATTCACGCTTGCAAGCTGAATAGAAATTGTTTCATAAACGCTCAGAGTTTGTATTCAGATCTAGTTTCTTTATTCCTGTCTTTCACTGACGATAGCAAATAGCTTGAAATCATGATCTGAAAGTGGAATTATAGTTAGAGATAGTGAATACTAACTACTCTGACGTTTATGTAAACAAAACATACGCTTGATTGGCAGTCTTGGTAGGACGCCATCTGTGGATATATATATATATATATATATATATATATATATAAATATTTATATATATATATATATATATATATATATATATATATGAATTGATGACTGTATTTCTTCAAAATAATATATGTTAACTTATAAATAAATATTAGAAAATACAGTAATTAATTAAAATTTGTTAAATTGAACAAAAAATATTTCTCATATGCTTTTTATTAGCTAAATGGTATATTACAAATAAACACACATCTTTGGTGGGTCTAATATTAAGATGTCAACTAATATTTATTTATGGGTATTGTGAAAGGTGTCTCATTTTGATTATTTACTGTTATATAATTGATAAAACTACAAGATGTTTAGTCAAAAGTACTTATAAAAATAATATAATTTATGTGATTTTTTTCTGTATTCTGATATTATAATTGTCAGGGAGAACAGTTGAGGAGATCAGAGGTTTCACCATATCTGCTGTACAGGGTGCCAACGAGGCTATTGGAATCTGGAAATTTTATATAGTAGGCAGATACATATTGCTAAGATCTAAAATTTACATATATATTTTATTACAACTGTCAGCCCTAGTACTAGCTCGTGCAGCAGCAGAGATAATGTATACTTTATTTTTAAAGAAAGAAAGATAAGAATAAGCCACTGTCAGATTAACAATATGCAGAAATATTTATTTTGCACATATATAAAATTTAGAATTATTTTAATCTAACTTTTACTTTAGAATTTAATTTACATTTTTACTTTTTTTTTTATAAGTTTGCACGGATGAATTTATTAATATTTTATTAAAGTGTGAAGTATTGATAGACTACATAGATTGCATTTGAAAAAGAAAATATCCTATTCCTTATTTAATCTTTGTCCAAAAGTTCACATTCAAGCTAACGCCAATCTATCTGATATATCGATGTATTCAATGCAGCATGAATATGACAGTACAATACCATACTGTCAAGAATGCACATATGAATAGCATGGATATAGAGAAGAAATTGTCCCTCAGTCAGTACAGGAATGTTACATCTGTCTGTCAAGAAGAACAATAAAAAAAGAAACTCCATAGGAAGTGATTTCAATCTTTTTTGCCATCTTACTATCCCATTCCATAGGCTAAAGGGGTGATCCAAGAAGCAGGGAATACCATCTGCTTCTGATGGTCAATGAGAAGTGAGACTTATTTTGCCCAAGTGCAGCATATAATATGATCCGGCACATAGTGGATCTTCATGCTACATTTACTAATTACACCAATACATCCAATCCATTGATGCAATTTAACTACAAAACAAATAACCCAAGATCAACCCTCTCTTAATTAAACTAATATAACTTCACAAATCTATGCAGCCATTCATGCCCGACTTAAATTTAACATTTATTAAAAGTTTAGTTTAACAGAAAAAAAAAAAATCATAATAAAAACTTAAAAAAATGGGAAAAGAAACTTAATGGAAATGATTTAAAAAAATACATCCAATAAAATTAATTATTAATAAATAATTTACATTGGTCAGATAAAAAATTTTATTTCTATTAAATACTGAAAAAGTTTTGGAATTAAAGTTCTTACTCCTTTGAAATACTGTAAAGTTTTAGAATTAATGTTCATTAGTTATATATATATATAATTTTTTTTTATTTTAATTATATATATATATATATATATATATATATATATATATATATATATATAGTATATAAAGTTCTTATGGTTTTGAAAAGGTCATCCTTTACAGTTGCTTGTAATTTGGGATCCAGTGTTAATTCTCCTGATGTCCTGAGGAGACCATTATGCTGTTGGCTATTCTATGTGTATTCATCCAGTGGTTCTTTACTTTAGCTGGTTGGTTGTGGATTTTATTTCAGGGCCCTGGTGTCCTGTGGTCCACAATATAGAAAAATCAATATTTCATTTTTTTTTGGAGAAACTTTTGAGAAAAACTGAAGGAATTGAAGAGTGTGTCTTTTCAATCCCTTCCCTTCAATTCTCTCAGCACTAACACATATAGCACACCCCTAAAATTATTTCCAATCTTTTCCTTTTTATATTAAGATTGCAGATTGACTGGACATAATGTCATGATGATGATGATCCTTTCGCTGTGGTCTGTTTCCTGGGGGCTTTTTTATTGGCTATTCTGTTCTTATTGTTTTTCTCTCCTATCTGACCTTTAATTATAAATTTTGAGATGCCCAAGGGCTAGTCTTCTTTAGACTGATTAAAAATAATCATTTCCATTTTTACCTTTTACACAATAGCATTAATTATTTTACCTGGTAGATATTTTTTTATCTTTAAATCTTTCAAGTTTTTATCTTAAAATTTAATTTTAAAATACCTTTTTTTTTAATAGTTTTTTTTAATAAATTTTTCATCTGTGCGATTTTTTATACATATATAAGTTTAGACGATTTTTTAGATTTCAATTTTTAATTCTTAAAAAAGTTTTTATTTGCAAACTTTTTATTTTTAATTTGTAGTTTTACTTCTTATAATAATGTAACAGTGTGTATGCCCGTTAAAATATATATGTTTTTGTATTGCTTGAGTATTGTTCGTATGATATATAGATTTTAGTTGCTTGGGTAATGTTTTTTTTATATCTGTGTGTTCATTTATATATTGTACTTACTGAAGTTTGAGATGAGTATGTGATAAAATGTCAGTCATAAAAGTTTTCTTTTTTCTTGTTTGACTTCGATGGTGGATATGTTAACCTATGAAGCATTGAACTGTGTTGCTATGACAATGATAGAATTCATATAAAAATTGTTTGTTATTAAGTAAGTGCATTGTATAAGACTGTGACTTGACTTTATTCATTTTAAAATGAATATGTGAATAATATAGCATATAGTTTGGATAAAATTATTGTTCTTTTGTTATTATATGTATTTTCATTACTGCATTAACCATAATCAATTACAAACAATACAATTAAATGTCTAATGTTTCAAATATATTTGTTATTTTATTTATATGGTATTGTACTAAAAAATATGTATGAACATATATTTCTAGTGTAGTATAGTGAGAATGTATTATAAATTGTTTGATCTGTGTTAGAATGAAACAATATTTGTATTATGAAATGTCAATGTTTGTTGTATGTAATAATTCTAAAATATTTATTTTATTTTTATTATTTTTGTACAATAAAATTTTTGAGAGGTGCTGATTAGAACTGGCTAAAGTGATAAAAAAGGTATTGCTATAGTTACTCTAAAGTCAATGGAAAATGTTATAAATAGAACTGGATAGAAACGATGTTAACATGTCTACATTTCTTTATATAAATTTTTTTTAAATTTATTTTAAATGTACATAGTTAACCGGACAAAATGATGGGGGGGGGGATATCCATCCAAAGACTGTACAAAGTGTCAAGGATTTGTGAGGGGTGACAATTTATTTTTTAAAAAACCAACAGAAATTACAAATGATTCATTGCATTATAAACCATCAGAATGTTTCTTTGCTTTAAAAATGGATATTTTCAATGATGAGATCTGAATGTTAATAACAGAAAAATATACAGAAAGATTATGGTCACCTATTAATATAATTTTATAAGCATGAGGAACAATTTATACACCAGATAAAAATTGGTTCAATTTCCATAGCATCTTTGTGGAATGTTTTATGAATTGATTACTTGCTAATGAAAGGATATCTACATTACATTGTCATGGATATAAATTAGTGTTTGCACAATTATAACACCATATAGATAAAATATCTACTGAAGAAATGATAATTTGGATATTTAGAAAATGTTGAAATTAATCAAAATGTGTTTCAAATCTTATAGCTTTTCATGATATTTGACTTTCTCTGGAATGACAAAACATTGTCAGATCACAATTTTAAAAACAAATACTATAACTATGGTATTATTTTAGAAAGGCTGTATTTAAAAACTATTATTTAGGTCATCTGCTTATATTTATCATTATTATTGTTACATCTTTATTCTCTTCATGTAATACATGTACTATTTATTGATATAAATAGTGGTATAATTTTAAGTTAAGTAGTGATCTATTCATATATCTAAATTTAAGAGTTATGTTTTTCTAAGTTTGAATTCATATTTTACAGCATAGTAATTATTGTTTTAATTTAAAATAGTCATTTTTTTTTATTTATCGATTTTAAATTAAATTCAGGTATATTCACTTACATTAGGAATTCAAAAAGATTATATAATAATAAGTATTTATTTTAATTTATCTTAAATTTATATTAATAAATAAATAGATTTATTTTTGTATATATATTATATGTTGATTAACTATATTTTTATATGAAGTATAGAAAGAAAATATATCTTGAACTCTCTTATGTTTTGGAAAAGTATAAACATTCTACAACTATTTGTGTGTTACATAAATGCATGTGTTTGTATTTAGTATCCAATTAGTGGTGAAGTGCAATCACCTATTTAAATATGAAGTTAATGTCAATTGAAAACCTATTGCTTAAAGTATAGTTGGATTTATGCATATATTTTAAATGTTTATTTGTCGTATATATATATATATATGATTTTAATTTATATCAATTTGTTAATAAATTTTGAATTAATTTAAAACAAATAAACTTGCTTGGTTCTCATTCAATTTCACAATGCAAATTTATTGGTTAATCACATTTGGATGAGATGATTTCACTAACTGATTATATCACATAATTCATTAGAAGCAATTATAAATATTTCAGAAATCAAAAACAGGATGGGTGAAAAATGTAATTCCTTTTATTGAGTGTAATGTGTATTATCTGACTAGATAAATATTTTATACAGCAATAAATTAACTGATTTGACATTCATAAATATTTAATGAGTAATTGGAAGCTTATTATATTATTTTGTTAGTAACAAGTAATAGATATACTAAAATAGAAATTATATATGAAATTTGCTGATTGACTAAGGTGCAAATATACAATAATTATTGAAGATGAGTAAAGGTAGTTGTAGTTAAATATTTGTGTATTTTATTAAAAGTTGTTATTGATTAAAAGAATGTTGTATTAATTTAAAATACAGCTATAAAGATCATAATCTTATTCAGTTATAGTTCTGGTAATAGTAATATATTTGATTCTGTTACAAATTAGATTAATTTGTTTGGTATAATGTGGATTGTAAATTTAGTTTAAATATTAAATTTTAATATTAATATTTGATTATAATAAACATTAACAATCTTTTACATGTTTTGACAGTTATAATCTAAAGTTTTAATAACTTAGTTATAATAAACTGAAGAGTAGTAATTGGATGTAATTTGTCAATTGTTGGAATAAGCATCAAATATAAATCTAGCATTTATTTTATGTATTGTTATAGTTGGATAATGAAAATCTTAAGGTTATTAAAAGGATGGCTTTATTTTGTAATACATTAAGTTGGTGAAAATGGAAAGATAGGTGAGAAAAATTGATTTTATGTTATTATTAAGCATTTAATCTTAATATAATTGATTTAGTTAACAGGAATATGTTGATATTAGTGGAATAATATAGTTAAATTGGCAGTACACCTGGGTCTTGTTTTATGCAGTAGATATGTTCCTCAGAAAATGCGCACAAAAGAAATCACTAAAAATAGACTTAACTTACCTTGGTAATTGGGAGATACATACTCTAATTTTCCAAAAATCGGGATAAAAGCAAAGCAACAACGTTAAATTACTTTAAAATTCGCATAAAAAAAAAAGAAGAAAATAAAATATGACTAATAAAAAATTTCAAATTTGAAAAAAATTGATACAAGACAAACTTTTGTTACTTTTTTTATTAACTACAGTATTTAATTTTATTCAAAACAATGTATTTTTATGCATAATTTACATTTTTTTCATACATGTACGGTATTTTATCATTATCACTATTTGAGACATCAAATTCCCATGATATGATGAGAGGTATTGTAGCTTCTCCATAAACGAAGTCAAGAGAAAATACAACTAAAATGTTTTCCAATCACTGTTGATCCTTTCCATTTCACTTAAGCAATCTAAAATTGAAATTTTTGTTTACAAAGAAATTCAATTTTCTTGGGTAGTTTTTTTTATCTCCGTTAGAGTAAATCTAAAAGTATAAATTAAAATTAAGAACTTAGACTTATAATAATAAAAAGACGTTGGGAAACCTTAATTAAAACAATTAAAAATTTAATTCTTATTTTTGTCTTTAATTTTATAATTTCTCAATTCCGTTTAAAAATCAAATTTCATCACCTTAATTTCAGATCACGCCACTTAATTTTTGAAATTGTTAATTACAATTAAAAATCAGATTTTAGTAGTCAATTATAATTGTGCCACCACTGTTACTCACCCTTTAAAAATAAACCTGCGGACACTAAATGATTAATTGATTATGTACTCTTTTTTAAAAAGCAAAAATAGAACGTGATTTAAAATGCAAAACAACATCATACATAATATTTTTCATCTAAAGCATTTAAACTTATTTACATTTATAATCTTGTAGAAATTCTAATGTGTGTGTGTAAAATGGGGAAATTATGATTTTAAGTGACTTAAGTAACTTCTTTATTGTATAAAATCTATTACAGTACTATTATAAAGCACTGAAAGTATTGAAATTAATAAATGAAACAACTCGGATAACGCGCTATTACTTTAAATATGATGTGAGTGTGTGAAATTGATAATATTTGAAATGATAGTGCATTATCGGAGCTCGACTTCTGATCTAATAATTTTTTTATCGCATAAAAGTAAACAGCATACAAATATATTAAGAAGAAATATGAATCACATAACTTCAAAATCACATTAAATAAATCTGCATAAAATGAGACCCAGGTGTACTTTTATTTGGCCGCAATTAGAAATCAGAAGTATTGAGTTATATATTTAGTTAGTTATTATTGATATTGTAAACTTGTAGGGCATATTAAGATTTATTATTTCATCCATCTACCTCACTATTTTGGCTCAATAAAAATAATGTTTGAATTTTGATACAAGTTTGTGGGCTTTTTTTATAAACAATGTGTTGATTCATGAGGAATATTAAATTTTAAAGCTTGAATTTAGCAGTTAAAGAGGAATTATTAAAATGTATCTGTGTAATTCTTCTGGTCATTATTTTCATTTTATTATAAGGAATTTATATAATATTTGGGGTCACATATGTTATTTAGCAAGATATTGATATCTAGCTTTATTGCTTTTTATCTTTGGCTTATTGATAGCTTGAGAGAAATGTTTTATTTGTTTTCCATCCATTCTAAATGATATTAGAATCTATGTGATTATAATAAGATTATCATTGCTATATTACTTTAAGTGTTAGATTGTTATTCATTTATTGATCTTCACTTTAGCTTAGTTTATTATTTTCATTCTGTTACAATTCACAAGCATTAATAAATTAGGATTGTTCTTACTTGGTTAATAATTAGGCTATGATTGAGTATGACTCATAATTTCATTCTGTTATAAATGGTATTCAACTTCAAAGTATATTTTTATTCAGTGGCAATGGTGACCAATGATTGGACTATATTTCATTCAGATTATATTAGTTTTCATTTTCCAATCATTATAATTATTCAATTATAAATGATTCCTAAATCAGTAAGGCATCGCATACCTTCATTTTTATTGTTCCAAATGGTGCTGTAATTCACAGACTTTATCAAACCAGAACCATTTCTTCATGACCCACATATGTCTGTTACAAAAGCTTCCCAAATCAACGTGGCTATAATAGAGGTTAGCATAACCACATATTGACTCAGTTCAATATATGTTTTTGTGTTAATTAGTGTTTGCTTGGATTTTTATTTATAAAGATTACTTATTGTAATGTTGTTTTATAAAATAAAATTGTAAAAAAAATGTGCTTATGTATTAGATTTACTATGAATTGTCACATATATATTAATCCAGTGATAACTTTCTAACCTTGTGATCTCCTAAAATAGCATTTGCACTGGATTTTTCTGACAAATTTCTTACATCAATTTTAATAAATAACAACAAATATTTAGTACAAAATGATGATCTATAAAATTTATTTAATGGAAATAAACAACCCATATTTACTTTTTTTTGTGTGAGAAAGGAGTGTTGCAAAAACTACACTTTTAGCAATATATACCTATTAACAAAGGCAAACTGTCCATACAGTAGGGCCACCCCTGTGCCAAACAGAGTAATCAAGGGATGCCAGAAGGCTTGTGCATAAAATCCCTATCTAGTGCCTACTCATCCAATATCCCCAGACTAGTTTCTGGCTTGTGGCCATCATCAGTGAAGAGCCTTGGATCTGAGAGCACTACACCTAGATCTTAGGATCTAATGCAACCCTCCAGAAGCCACCCTTTTAACTCTACCTTTACTACAAAACTAGAGAATGAAATTGAAAACACTAATATTTTCAATCTAAGCTCAACAGCTTATATAGTCATATAGGTCTGAACTCAATCCAGCACCCAGACATTTTGGTGTCTTTAGCTCTTAAACAAATATACACCACTATCCTATTAGGCAGGATTGGTGTTAAACCACTAAACATCACATGATCACCATCTCTATACTAGAACATGCTAGTATAGAGCCTCTGTGGCAGTCAAAATTGGGTATTCATTCAACAAGACCCTTGAATCCAACCATGCACAACATACATTGTACCAGTCGAAAAACCTACCAAAAAAACTGCAAGTCGGATCCAAACTCAGCTGAACCAAAACTGAATTCAAACCCAACTCAACAGCTCAGATTAGTAGAAATCTAAATCGATGGCACAGTGCTATGCGCCAAGAAACTAGCTCAATGGTTGGTGAGGATTAGAGACCCCTGAACTGACACTAATATCTGATAATAAACTGACTAAAATAATTTTAAATCGAATCATATGTATATGTTCGGGTTGCCAACACAAACAAAGAGTATTAACATTAAAATAATCATAAAAGAATTAAGAACTAAGAAACCAAGTGTGTTTAGAAAATATTTAATAATAATAATTTGTTTTGTTTGAATTTTAAATAATGATTATATTAATTAATTCTAGTCCTTAAACAAAGTTTATAATTATAATCAGAGTGGCGGTCCTTATTATATGCCAATGAATATTATGCAATATTTGAAAGTCTATGTCTATGCCCCCCACAAGAAATAAAAGGCAGATAAAGGTATTCATTAGTAAAGGAAATTATTACTCTAATTTTATACGAAAGAATGTGATATTTATTTCACATTCGCAAATCCATTCGTGAAGAGCAAGATACGTATTTTAGGGCATAACTTTTAATCTTTATTAGAAAACTTATTTTGAGATATAACAGAGAATTTGTTGGACTTTAATTTAAATCACTTCATCACGAATTACGAGCATCAGAGCGGGCTTTACTGGAACAGAGAGGTAACGGTGCTGACGAATTATGAGCTATAAAGTGAAATTGAAAGACGATGGCTAGTCGATAATCTAAGTCCTATGGTGGCTTGATCTGACAAGTCTTATGCCCTTTGACTAATATGAACAGGAGAGGAAGTGCTTTCTTCCTCGATAATTTAAAATAACAGAAAATTATCACCAACCAGCCTAACGGAGCGGAAGATTGCCCTACGTCAGCAACGTTCGAAGATGATGACTTGATAGTCATCGTTTGAATACTAAAACCCATATAGAATGCTCTACGTGATGACTTGATCAATTAATTAAAGTCAAATGAGCTTTTAACGAAAACTATTTTAAAGTATTTGCAAATCATATTAATTATGCCCCAATCATCGTGCCCTTCCTGAATCTAAATAGCAATTAACTGAAATTTGAATTAGAGTATATTTAGTTGATTCCTTTATCGACCCTTTTGCAAAAAACATTTTAAGATTATATTTGAATAATAAATAAATATTAGTGAAACGAGAAAATAGCGGTGGCATAGATTAAAAACGGAGCTAATAATTTATTATTAGCCAATGATAAAAATAACAATCATTAATAATTTCTTTCGACTTGATGATTGATAGAACTGTATTAATCTAGTTCTAATGGGTGAGAATTAACTATCAGAATTAAGTTTATATTACTTGTGTATTGCAAAGAAAACGAAGGAGATCATCGAGTCGAAGGATTATTGGCATATAATTAAAATATAACAACATTAATAAATTTACTCAATAAATATACATAATAAAATAAATGAACCACCACGTAAGAAAGGAAAGTTAAAGACTAGAGGTTGAGAGAATTACTATGAAAGTTAAAATAGCATAAATAAAAGGTTTTACACAGAGTATTATTACATTATAAATGAGAAGAGCTCTTAAAGGGAGTGTAAAGTAAAGTTCGGAAACTGTCCAGAAAGCTTAAGGTTCATTATGGAAATATATTACCCATTTCTTCCAGGGCTGGTTCCCTTAGGTTACACGTCCAAGTTGGTAAAACATAGGCACCATTTGATTGATTACTTGAACAGTATTTTGATTGATTTTTCACGATTTTAGCAGCATGATTGGTCCGGAAAAAATTTAGCAGCTTCATTGAAGATTGTTAGGGGATTTCAGGAACAATAGCCAGATTCCTGACATTTTAGCCCTTCACCATGATCGAAACACTATTTAAAACACACAGAGTTTACTGCACTTCTCTACAACAAAGATGGCTTTTTTTTTCAAACTTTTCAGAGCTATATATCCTGTCCTCTGATGCCTTCAGGCTAGCGCTTCTTTCATTATCAATGTTTTTAGATTTACTGGTTGTTTTTAGATACATTCCTTCGATAAGGCTTTCAAACTCATTAACTTGAATTCATTTTCTAATTAGAAAATGAATTCTTAAAATCAGAAAATGATTTTAATTAGGAAATCCTTATCTTTTTTTCTAATTAATAAAACTTTAACTGTTGTTTTTGGAAAGGGGAAATCTGAAAGCTTATCGAAAGAATGTAGCTTTTAATCATTAAAACTTTAACAAATTATTTAAAAGTAAAAATAAAATCAAAAGTCCCGATGCAATGAAACTTTCGAACAATTATATATATTTAAATATTTACAAATATATATGCACAATGCACGCAGTTGTAATATATATAAATTCATGAATAATTCTATCATGAATTTATTAATAGAATTGATCAATTTAAATCTGAAACTAATTAATTTTAATACGCATTTATGAAATAAGTTATTCTTTATGGAAATTAGCATGGATTGAACGTATAAAGCTCCATTGCATCGGAAATTTAAGGTTAGTACTAGGGTTTGAAGTGGGCTTATGGCTAGATGTCATGAAGCTAGGATCGAACTCAGATCCGACTGCTTCATTTCTTTTCACTTCAAAAAAAAAACAATGAAAAAAAAATCTCTTTACTTATGTGTGATACATTCGCATAAGTGTACTTGACTAGTTGTTAGACTCTGGGAGAACAGCATGAGTGTGAATAATATCATCTGTACAAACTACAAAATTATACATGTCTCACTGCGATCATTTTTTTTAAATATTATCTAGCTTATAATAAGCTTATAATAAATCGGTCCGATAATCAAGTCTCATTTTCCCTATGGTCATGTCAGTCAGTCGTCTGTATATATATATCTGTCATTTAATGTTTGTCTTATTGTTTCCCTGGATCAGGTGGCACATATGGTTTTAACTTTTGATAATGGTCGTAGTCTTGGTCTTTTCTAGTTGGTGTCAAGTTCCCATAGTCTATTGCAGTCAAAAAGTCTATGGTCTTTTCTAGTGACATAGGGCACATCCCAAGCATGATTCTTTGGATCCATGGGGGTAAATGATGTCTGATCATCCGGATGATGTGTTGGTCCTCGTATTTGAAGGCTGTGAGGGATTTGAATGTGGTCACTTGCTGAATGAAGTAGGCTGCGTATCCCTGTCTGTAGTTTTCTTGATACTTCTGTGTGTTCAGTCTATGCAAAATACCCTCCTGCCTTTCCTCACTCCAATATTTTTTCAAAATGGCATTTTCATACCCTTGGATTGTGGTAGGTGGTTTTTTTAATAGCTTCCACCATGCCTTGGCAGCTTCTCTTAAGTAGTGGCTGGCTATGATAACCTTTTCCTTTTCTGCTATAGAGTGCAGACAGAAAAATTCTTTAATGCTGTCTAGATGATCTATGGGCTTTTCTCCTGGGTTACCCCTAAAAATTTGAATTTCTACAGAAGATATAAGGGATGGTCTCTGCAAGTTCCTTAGACTCATTTCAGAGTTTATTGTCTGTTCCATTTCTACTTTTGATTTTATCTTACTAGTGGTCTGAACATCTTCTTTTTCCCTGTCTGTATTTAAATCAGTTTCTGCAACCATTTCTTGATTTGACTCATCTTCTCCACTGTCATCTTCTTTGTGGTCCACAACTTCTTTTGGTGTGGTCTGATCATCATCTCCTCTTGGAGCTTTGTAAGTGTCTATTGCTTGAGGATGCTTTACAATCTCTGGGTTGGTTTGGGTGCCTCGTGTTTCCTCAAGCTTTAAAATCCTTTCCATCATCAGCAGCATTAACTTCCTGTCTTCTCTCATTTCTCTGAGGATCATATGAAAAGTCTCTCGATCATCGTGATCATCTTTAGCTGTCTTTCTGCTTTGATGGTTGCGCTTTTTCCTATTGATCTGATTTTTAAAAGTGATCTCTTGTTCACTGGAGGTGGTTGAAGGTGCATCACTATCATCAGTCAATCCTTTATCTAATTGTTCTTCCATCTTTGAAAGTGAATAAATAATATAATAAACAATGTGAATCAAACTTATGGCACTCTCTGTATACTTAAATAATAATTTTTTTCTTCAGTACATTTAATTAGGTCTCTGACTACTGGTCCCATTGTCCCTATCTTCATTAGCTGCTGCATATTATTTCCCCAATCTATGTAATCTGCCTTTTTTAGTTTAGTTTTAGTTTGCCTATGTTTTCTTGGTTAGCTCTTTCTATTAATTCTTTGAATGAGACATGTATTTTATTTAGAAAAAACTATTAAAGATAAGAAACAAACATTACTCACTTTCCCTCTGTTCAACTGTTCTCCCATGTCTGAAAAAAGAAAACTATACAAATAATTAGTGATATACAAATATTTATACATATATATTAGCAGGTAGTACAAGTAATTGTATTGGACACATTTGGTTTTCATTATTTAGACAACTGACCCACTACTGTGCTGACAATCAAATTTGTTGACAAATTTATTTATATGGGCGCCAGTGAGCAAAATGAGATAAATAGGGCATATAATATAACCCATTGACCCCCAAACCACATATGATTGACTTAATTTTTGATAAAACAATTTAATTGATGATGAATATTTATTATTTAATAACAACTGACGCGTTCCTGACCTGAGTTTAAATATAGGAATTCACTACTTCATTTTTACTAAGCATGAGGCTTTCACACACAAAAAAAAAAATGTCAAAATTAATATTACACAAGACTTTTATTTGTTGATATCATTTTTAATCTTGCTAGCATGAAAGCGTGTAAACCATTTAAGCATTTTGCCAACTGCATCTGGGTGCTTGGTGTACACAAAAGGTCTTCACCTGCTTTGAGGTTACTCTAGAAATTATCGTCATTAAAGCGTAATGTCACACTGCATCAGACCGCTTGACAGATAATTCCCAGTTTGAAGGTCTTCGCCTGCTTTGAGGCTACTAAGAATACGGAGCGAACATTTAATATAAGTGCTAGAAAGCAATACTTTGACATTTAAAACTTTTAACATGATATCATATTGGATATTTTAAATTATAAGACTGAGATAAACTAATTAATTTTGACACAGAAAAATATTTCATTTATTTTACCCCCTGCTTTAATCTATAGACTCTTATCACTTTTCTAACGATAATTTTCTTATGTCATGAACACGTATAAACAAACGTATAATATATATACTGATATAGTACACATATAACTAATTTATATATATATTCTCTCTTATTACTTTTCTTTAAATAATTATTCTGACTGACGAATCTTTTACTGACACAACATTTAAAGAAATAATCTTGAAAACATTTAATTGTAAATCATCTCAGTTATGCATTATAAATCACATAACTTTTCTCTTAAATATATATAACACTTTTTGAAATATCACTCTACAGTAACATTTAATTTATTGAGATCTCAATTGACTGAGTAACTAAGATCATAATTACTATCTCCAGGGTTTGTGTGGGGTTAATTAAATCGCATAACTTTTCTCTTAAATATATATAACACTTTTTGAAATATCACTCTACAGAAACATTTAATTTATTGAGATCTCAATTGACTGAGTAACTAAGATCATAATTACTATCTCCAGGGTTGGTGTGGAGTTAATTAAATCAAAGCCACAACGGTTGGGCAGCCAAAAACATAACCATGTACCAGTCGAAAAACCCACCACCTAAACTGCAAGTCGGATCCAAACTCAGCTGAACCAAAACTGAATTCAAACCCAACTCCACAGCTCAGATTAGTAGAAATCTAAATCGACGGCACAGTGCTATGCGCCAAGAAACTAGCTCAACGGTTGGTGAGGATTAGAGACCCTTGAACTGACACTAATATCGGATAAGTAATTGATTAAAATAATTTTAAATCAAATCATATGTATATGTTTGCGTTGCCAACACAGACAGCGAGCATTAACATTAAAATAATTATGAATAAAAAGACTTAAGAAACCAAGTGTGTTTAGAAAATATTTAATAATAATAGTTTGTTTTGTTTGAGTTTTAAATAATGATTATATTAATTAATTCTAGTCCTTAAACAAAGTTTATAATTATAATCAGAGTGGCGGTCCTTATTATATGCCAATGAGTATTACGCAATATTTGAAAGTCTATGTCTATGCCCCCCACAAGAAATAAAAGGCAGATAAAGGTATTCATTAGTAAAGAAAATTATTACTCTAATTTTATACGAAAGAATGTGATATTTATTTCACATTCGCAAATCCATTCGTGAAGAGCAAGATACGTATTTTAGGGCATAACTTTAATCTTTATTGGAAAACTTATTTACTGAGATATAATGGAGAATTTGTTGGACTTTAAATCACTTCATCACGAATTACGAGCATCAGAGCGGGTTTTACTGGAACAGAGAGGTAACGGTGCTGACGAATTATGAGCTATAAAGTGAAATTGAAAGACGATGGCTAGTCGATGATTTGAGTCCTATGGTGGCTTGATCTGACAAGTCTTATGCCCTTTGACTAATATGAACAGGAGAGGAAGTGCTTTCTTCCTCGATAATTTAAAATAACAGAAATTATCACCGACCAGCCTAACGGAGCGGAAGATTGCCCTACGTCAGCAACGTTCAAAGCTGATGACTTGATAGTCATCGTTTGAATACTAAAACCCATATAGAATGCTCTACGTGATGACTTGATCAATTAATTAAAGTCAAACGAGCTTTTAACGAAAACTATTTTAAAGTATTTGCAAATCATATTAATTATGCCCTAATCATCATGCCCTTCCTGAATCTAAATAGCAATTAACTGAAATTTGAATTAGAGTATATTTAGTTGATTCCTTTATCGAACCTTTTGCAAAAAACATTTTAAGATTATATTTGAATAATAAATAAATATTAGTGAAACGAGAAAATAGCGGTGGCATAGATTAAAAACAGAGCTAATAATTTATTATTAGCCAATGATAAAAATAACAATCATTAATAATTTCTTTCGACTCGATGATTGATAGAACTGTATTAATCTAGTTCTAATGGGCGAGAATTAACTATCAGAATTAAGTTTATATTACTTGTGTATTGCAAAGAAAACGAAGGAGGATCATCGAGTCGAAGGATTATTGGCATATAATTAAAATATAACAACATTAATAAATTTACCTAATAAATATATATAATAAAATAAATGAACCGTCATGCAAGAAAGGAAAGTTAAAGACTAGAGGTTGAGAGAATTAAGATGAAAGTTAAAATAGCATAAATAAAGGGTTTTACACAGAGTATTATTACATTATAAATGAGAAGAGCTCTTGAAAGGGAGGGTAAAGTAAAGTTCGAAAACTGGCCA